>CM038796.1:130157090-130727057 GCA_021764765.1 Vicia sativa
TCATGAACATAAATATGCAATCAAATTATATTAAATATGCATTAATCATTGAAATCGATTTTAAATTTTGAAGAGAAAAAAGTGATGTGCAATTTCGTGTTTTTGGCTGTATGGATGACTGGTGATGATCTTGAACGCTTCAGAGAGGATCAAGGAATGTGTTGGAATGCTTTGTTTGGCCTGAATCGATTCAAATCTCCTGGCTGCAAGTTACTTGAATGGCACAAATTTTTTGAGTTTTGCTAGGGTTCTGGGAGGCAAGGAATTCGTGTTCTTGTGATCTGAGGTTGTTGTGTATAAATAGTAGATGGATTTAGGTCAAGTGATTGCAATCAAATATATGCCAATTATGATGATTGAGATTTAATTTGAAATTGATTCAAAACTTGCTTTTTTGGGATCAATTTTGCTCAATCTCTTTCCTATCAAGTATTTTTTCGAAATTTCCAACTTTTAATGAGTATCTTGGACCTCAAGGAACATGAATTGCCTGCCTTGCACTCATCAATCCAATTTTTGTATTTTATTTTAATTAAATTAGAATAATTCAAAAATAAATAAAATAGTTAGAATTATGGCATGAAAATGGGCTTTAGAATTCCTTGACAATGTTAGAAACAAGTTTGAATCAAAGAAATATAGGCCCATTTGGAAAATTTCCAAGTTTGGTCAATATTTTCTTCATGTACTTCTTCAAAATTTCCAATTTTTCCCAAACCATAACTTGCTCAATTTTCAACATTATAAAGTGTTCTTGGATTTTTTAGAAAGCTTAAGATGTCCTCTAAACACTCCTTTTGGTTTCATCTTCATTGAAGCTTCCATGTTCATGTACAATTCTTTTGAAAAAGATGACTTTTTGTTGACTTTTAGAAGGACCTATAATGTCTTGATCCATAACTCTTAAATGAAGCACTTTTTGCCAAAGCTTGTGAGACACAAAGTTGTAGAGAATTGAATTCTATTCAAAATGAGCTTCAGTGGGAAAATTTCTGATAAAGTATGTGAAAGTTATGCTTGGTCAAAGTTTTGTTGACTTTTTGTCAAGAAACCCTAATTTAGAAACTTTGACTTTTGACCAAATCTTGAATTTTCTAGATGAATCATGATCAACCCTCGATAAAATGATGTACGTGACTTCAAAATCTTGATGTTGACAAAAAATGATGAAGTTTGACTGTATGTTGACCACAATTGACTTTTTTCTAATACAACTGATTTTCAAACATCTGAGCAATTGACTGAGCAAACTTGAGTTGTGAGGCTTGAAACTTGGAAGGGCGATACCTTGAGACACATGAGGAGGTATGGTGATCATTTGAGGCAATAGAAACCATATTTAACTTGAGATAATCAAAACCCTAGTTGTGGGTTGATTGTTAAGGAGAGGGTTTATTTGGTCAACCATTGAGAAATTCTTGAGTATGGAGATATGGATTGACTTGAAAAATAGGAGGGGAAATTTTGGGGTATAACAATAAGGATCTTGTACCTTGCGTCAATGGAGATGCACTGGAGCATAAATTGACGTGCTTCCTTGAAATGGGTCATCTCATAACAAGTGTGTATAAGAGAGTATGTATTAATCTTGGAACTTGCGTCAAGTGTGTATACGATAATTGTATTATCTATGTTAGATGGGTTTCAAATCCACGACATCTCATTCAAGTATATTTGAAATCGGGATACCCAATACCACTTACATCACCAGAGTGGGCGAATTATTACACAATGCCTTCTAAGACTTGGTCGGATCAATTTATTGAAAGGATAAAAGACTACAACAAGTTGAACAAAATTGAAATAGGAAAAAATAGGGAAAAGTTAAAAGGGGTAGCATCTATGGATTTGGCCGACGACAATGATTTCGGATCATTTAAGTAATTAGGTATCATCTTATTGTATATGTCATTTTGTCAATGTATTATGCTGTGGAATACAACCATTTTGTAGTTTGACTAAAAATATAATCTTTCAATACATGAGGTTTTTGTTTCTATGTATGCTTTTGTTTCTATTTGTGTTCTGGATTTTAGTCCAATGGGACTTACCGAAAATATATTTCTAGTATATATTTAGGTGAAATCGGAAATGAAATTCTGGTTTACACTCTGTCACATGGTAGGATTTGTAAGGTCCGTGTTTGCCTTGAACTACTATAAATAAGCTCACTTGGCATATTATTTCATACCAAAACACCAAAAACTATAATGAACATCAAATGGCATGTCATATATGTCCACTTTATCAGGGATACACCATCACGAGAATTTAAGTTCATCGAAAACACCGCTCTTGAAGATCTCCAATACATATTGTAGGACATGTTACCTTATGGAGATAATCACAAAGTTATGAAGACCGAGTACCGCTCGCCATCCGTTGACAAAGATGGGAAGCTTGAGTTCATCAATCATGAGCTGAAGAACGACACTAATATACGAGTTATGTGGAATAATTTTACTCGTTTTGAAGCGAAAGTTCCGATCGAGCTAGATCGACTATTTTGAGATCGGTATATGATATTATCATGATGTTGCAACGTCCACGTGGACATTGAGGTGTAATGTTTGATGTATGTTTCAATCCTTAATGTGTTACCTATGTTATCATATGAATTGGTTTTTGAGTTTGTGAAATAGATATTATTCAATGTCTGTTTTTCTGCTTTCTATGTAGCACAAAATCAGCCCGGGTACAAATAGAAAAGTAAATTCCGATTTAAGCCTACATTTTATTAAATCTTGGTGCGTCCCATAAATATATTTTCGATTTCCATGGGAATTTTTGTAACTTCGGGTAGTGCACTAGAAAACTACAGGGTGGAAAAAGAAATCTACATATAGTATACCATAAGGTATGGTGTACTTAATGGACTTGTTTAGCTTGTAGGACATGTATGTTATTTTTTAAATATAACATCTATGCAAAAATGTTTTATGTTTTACCTAAATTGGTTTGCGAAACCCTAACTACATTTCTCTTCTCTCAAAGTTTTCATTTATAACAACTAGCACTGATATTTAAGACACTACAATATGTTTGTATGGAATAAATAAATTTGCTGTTGTTCATTCAATGCTTGTGATCATTCGTGATTCTGCATCAATGATTAATCACCATGAAAGGTAATCATTTTATAACTGAACATGCTCACATCATAATGATTGATTTAACGAAATTTTTTGTTTTCCATTACGTATAAAAAATGTGGTTTTCTTTCTATAACTTCAATAGTACCCTCTCCCTAACGATTTATAAACAAATTTTGTTTTATATATATATATATATATATATATATATATATATATATATATAATTTATTTATAAATCATCAGGGAGGGAGTATTTCTTTACTTGATCTACGAAATAGTTTTAGGTGCAAACATGATTCCTCTATACATGTAGAAAGGTAGTATGTGTTCTACCAAGCTTTGATATAAACCATACATTTTTACTCCTAAGAAAAGCAATGTTTATACTCGTAGAGAGTAGTTATAATTTCTTTCTTCAAGTCTTCTTCTAAAACAGGATATTAACTTTTTCGATAGGGTCTTATAGCCCAAACTTACCCACTTCATATGACCAACCATATTTAAATACTAAAGGGTAATCGTCCAGAATTTTTCAATCGAGAAAGTCATGTAAAGGTATAGCCTCAAAATATTATTTCAAAGAATTTTCTATTTTCTATTTCCATTTCCATTTTTGTATATAACAAAAGGAATTCTCCATTATGACGTCATGAAATTTCTTTGATTCTCGATCCTTTGTAACCGACTCTTTCAAACACATTTCATTTGAATGGTTTGGACTAACCATTTTTCCTTCAAGATCAGATATATGAACCACTTCAATTTCTAGGCCACTCTTAACTTAATTTTGGTCATGTAAGATGAAATTCATGAAATGAAGTTCAAAGTATTTTATCAAGATCAATTCGTTGGTCAATGTTAGAATATTATAGCAAGTGTAAGTAAGTGGAGAAATAGTCTCACATTAAGTAAGAATGTGGAGACTTAAACAAATATAAGTGATAGAATTCATTCACCTATTACCTTAAAGTTTTAGGTGGATAAATGATGTGTGTCTCTCACAAAAGTATTTGTTCCTCAACTTTATATCAAAACTCTTACTATTAACTCCCTATAACAAGTTGTTAGAGGTAGTTATATTGTTGAGATGTTAATTATCATTGATATAACTAACTTTCATTCACCTAAGTTAAACTTTCAATATCATGATCAAAGATCATTCCTTAACATTTTTTTCCAATACGGTTAAATTTAAAACCAATGGAAGGTTTCAAAGTGATCTTTATAGTTTTACAATTAAGTGCATATTAATTATGTATATATTTATTAATTATTAATAATTATCAGTGGAGCTACCTCACTCGTCCCGTTTAATTATAATATATAATTAATAATTATTTGATAATTTTAGCTTTTATAATTAAAAAAATAAATATTGATCCTATAAAAAATATTTAAAATTTTATAAAATTATTAAATTTTCTATTAAAATACAAAGTTTAATGATAGTGCACTGTCAATATAAAGAAGTATTACACATTCATCTAATCAAAATATTCTAAAGTGATAAATCATATCAATAATTTAAAATTTACAGTCTAATTTGATAGGTAACATGAATGTCATTGGAGAAGAGTATAAAAATAATTTAAATTGTTAGTTGTAAATCAAAAATAAATTATTTCAATTTTATTTAAAAAAAGAATGTCTTTGCAACATATTATTAGAGACTAAAAATATATTTAATTCTAAATTTTAAAAATGAATGTCTATTTCATTTTATTCTATTCTATAATATATTGTTAATGTATTAATATATTTTTATATGTATTTATAGTATATTTTTGTTCTCATTAATCAAAAAATTTGAATCCGTCCTACATGTAATCTTCTTCCTTCATGTTAAAAATTGATATTTTTCTAACATGTTACTTTATTTGTTATTGTTATTATAATAATTAAATTTTTGTTTGTCAAAGATAGTAAAAGTATACCAAAATTAACAATATTTATTATTTAGTCATACTATTTAGAATAGTGTTGTTTTGGATTTTATTTTCACTCCAGCAAGCAAGTTTATTGTTTGACTCTATATATTTTGTTGTATTTTTTAACTTTATGTAATTCAATAACATAACATTTTTCTCTAAAAACTATCTTTATTATTTTGTGGTTTCTATTCATCTCTTCTCCACCATCTTACCATAACTTCTATTTTTCTTACATGGTATCTAGATTTTCATTAATCTTAACAGGTCTGTGAGAAAAAATATCAACAAGAAAAAATTCACAAATAAATGACTTCCAACAATAGTTCTTTACCTCCACCTCTTGTGTTTGAAGGAGAAAACTATCATTTGTGGGATGCAAACATGAAAGATTATTTCAGAGCTCAAAGTTTATGGGATGTTGGGGAAATGGAAGCGACTCATCACCTCTTTCAAATATCCAACAATAGCTCAAATAAAAAATCACAATGAGGAAGTGGCAAAAGAAGGAAGAACACTTTCCATTATACATGCATCACTACATGATGATATATTTATCAAGATCTTGAATCTTGATATTGCAAAAGAAGATTGGGACAAATTGAAGCAGGAGATCCAAGGTAGTGAAAGAACAAAGAAGATGCAAGTGTTGAACTTGAGAAGAGAGTTTGAAGCAATAAAAATGAAAGAAACTGAAACTGTTAGAAAATTTTCTAACATAATTTTGAAGGTTGTTTCACAAATCAGATTATTAGGAGAGAAACTTAATGATCAAAGAGTTGTGGAAAAAATTTGGGTGTGTCTTCTAGAGAGGTTTGAAGCAAAAATATTCTCTCTTGAAGAAACTAAAGACTTTTCTCAAATCACACTTTCAGAGTTTGTTAATGCTTTGCAAGCTACTGAGCAAAGAAGATCATTAAGGATGGAAGAAAATGTTGAAGGTGCTTTTCTGGCCACCACCAAATACAAAAACCAAAGCTATAAAAGTTTTGGAAAAAAATATTTTCGTGAGAAGAAAGAAAAAGAAAAAAAGAAAAGAAAAACAAGTTTCCACTTTGTCAACAATGTAAAAAAAGGATAGTTATTTAGAGAAGTATTGTTGGTACAAGTCAGAAGTTAAATGTAGAGCCTACAATCAACTTGGTTGTGTGGAGAAGGATCGGAAAAACAAAGCGAACCATCAGGGACAACAAGCCTAAGTTGTTGAACATCACCAACAAGAGGAGCAATTATTCATGGATTTTTTCTATTCAGTCAATAGTAGCAATGAAACATGGCTAATAGATAGTGGGTGCACTAATCACATGACTCACAATGTTGGCATTTTTAAGGAACTTTATAAGTCCTTATACACCAAAGTTAATTACTATGGACAATGGAGAACATGTCAATGTCAAAGGAAAAGATGTTGTAACTATTAAAACTCCCTCGGGTGTCAAATATATTTCAAATGTTTTATTTGTACCAGAAATAAATCAAAGTCTTTTAAGTGTGAGAAAAATGATGAAAAAGAATTATTCATTGCATTTCAAAGACATAAGATGTACTATTATAGATCCTTCTAGGCCTAAGTTAGTGACAATTAAAATGAAAGGTAAAAGTTTTCCAGTATAATGCAAGCAAACAACCATGCATGCATTTCTAAGTACTGGTCCTGATTCCTCTTTATGGCATAAAAGGTTGGGTCACTTTAATTACTAAACCTTAAAACAAATGAGTTCTCGTGATTTGGTTGAAAATTTACTAATCATTGATGATGTTGTTGACATATGTGATATATGTCAATTCGGAAAATAATGTAGATTATCATTCCCTGCCGCATAAACCTGGAGAGCTTCTGAAAAGTTATAGCTCATACACACTGATGTGTGTGGTCCGATGCCAATGACATCTTTAAATGGCAACAAGTATTGTTTTTCTATTTGTTGATGATTTTACAAGGATGAGTTGGGTATTTTTTCTAAGGCAGAAGTTAGATGTGTTTGTTGCATTTCAGAGTCTCAAACTTATGGTTGAAAAAGAGGCAGATTGTCAAATTAAAAAGCTCAGATCTGATAATGGAACTGAATATACAGTAGAAAAATTTAAATTTTTTTGTGAGCAAGCTGGAATCCAACATCAATTTATTGTTCCTTACGCTCCTCAACAAAATAGAATGAGTGAAAAGAGGAACAGGACAATCATGAAGATGTCTCAATATTTGCTTTTTAAGAAAGATATTCTAAAAATCTTTTGGACTGAGACTGTCAATACCTCAATATACTTGCTGAATTTGTTGCCTCCACTTTAATCTAATTTTTTGTTTGACTTTTTCGAGTTACATGCAAATTTAATGTTATTTGCAAGTTTACTTGCAGTATAGACAAAAAGAAATTAAAATTCCCACAGATAAATTCTTAAGTCATGTCAAATCTATATGTAAATTATGAGATAACTCAAACTTTTTTGAAAGAAACATAAGAGACGCTAATTCAAGAGTTGTCTCTTCTTTAATCTATTTGGTTTTGTTTGAATCATAATTTATATTGAAAATTATGAAAAAATATTAATTAGTTTGATATTTAAATTCAAAATTTTGTCTATGTGAAAAAAAATCAGTCTAAGTTGATTACAATTTAGTATTGGGTATTTTAAGAATGATGTATAAATCGTTACCCTTAGTAAAGAATTATGACTTAGTAAAATAGTTGTCACCGTAAAGTTATCTTTCAATTTATTTTACTATACTATATTATATTTTAAGTTTTCTAAATTAAAAAATACACAAATATCCTTTAATCCCATATGTTTATAAATTTTATTCAATAAAGTTTAGAGTTAATATTTTGTCTCTTGTCATATAAATAAATTTTGAGAAAAATTTGTAAAATCAAAAACACCTTATTATATGAAGTTTCTCCAATCTTACCTCCTCAAAAAATTTAAACATACTATGACAAGCTGATTTTTTAAAAATTCTCATTTTGTTAAGTGAATTTTCAAAAAATTGTTAATTTGACAAAGGGTAAAATATATATAAATTACATGAAATTTAATTGATTATGAGTAAATTTTTTGAGAGTAAAACATGATAATTTTTATATGATAGAGGAATTTTTGAAATTTTTTATTTATATAAAATAAAATAACTATGAACTCTAAATTTATAGAGGGGCCTTTGAGAAAATATTATATACTTGAAGTCCTGAAATCAGTGCTTGGCTCACCAAACCCTTTGGTATCGCTGTCATATTCCATAAAATACTCCAATATTTTAATGCTAATTATTGTAAGTAACTTGAGTATCTTCACTATATATTATGCTGATGAAAGCAAAACTTTTACTTTTCCACACAAACAAAAAAATCACGTATTATTCTTTTCAATAGTACGTATAAATTAAGTAGCTGACGAAAAAAAGTTGATTATGTCTCCTTAATTGAAAATACAACTCAAATTGACTCCAAGATTCTTCATTTTCTTTCTTTGTCAAAGCTTTTAATTTAATTAAATGTTTATTCATAAATTATAGTACCATTTTTTCAATTATATTGTACTTCAAACTAATTCCAGCTCTTACACAGAAAGCAAGTACACACATATTCGACACAATATGTCATCATCATTGTATAGCTTATTTATGATAATCTTTTTAAACATTTTGACAATGATAAACTCTTTAGTATTTAATTAGAATTATAAAATTCTTAAACATTGTCATGTTTTGAGTATTTGTATGCATGTGGCTTGTACTAATTAATTGTGTAAAAAAAGTTGTACTATTAATTAAAGTTTCATATTCCGGTCGGTGCTATAATGTGTCCCCATTATTTTAAGACAATCCAAAAAGCACTGTTTTATTAGTAGTACTACTTATCAATAATGACTTTGTTTTTGCTTTTGATTTAATATGTTAATTAATCAATTAGATTTAAACAAATCTATTATAATATATCAAACTTAAACTAACAGATTATATCATAGGTCATATAACTCTTTTTTTATGATATTAATTAAATTTTTTTTTACCACATCATTAAAATTATATGTGTCATTCTAAAATTGAATTTAATAACATATTTAAACAATTATTCTTCGTCACTTCAATTTCTATTTCATATACAATTATTTACTTTAACTTCTATTCCAAAAGACATATGTTATAATATCTTTATTATTATTATCCTCACAAAAATTACTCATAACTAAATACAATTGTCATCTCTTAAATTCTTAACTTAATTTTAATAATTTTTTCATTGTGATTCAATTATTTCATTCAAAATTCTTATATTTATCTATACTCTGACTCATATCTTATCTTTTTTTAGTCTAATATCATAAAAAATATTAATAATACTATTTTGTTAAATCATAAGACTAACACAAATTAATCCAGATTGATAACACCATTCCAAAATAAAATTAAGAATATAATGGCTAACAAAAAATTATAATGGATACAATTTTAAATTCTTACAAAACATACTAATGACAATATTGAATGTTTTAAATTATACACAATAAAATACTAATTAACCAAAAATTGGGAAAAAATTATCAACTATTTCAAATTATAATAATTTATACTCTACTTACCGCTCCTCAATTATATATATTATCCATAATAATTATAATATTAAATGTACTTTGGATTAAAAAAACACATTAATTATATAACTAATTCATTTTAGTATGAGATATAAATAATTGAAAGATGGCAAAATAGTTTTTGATTTATTTGTATAAAAAAAAATATGAGTGTTATAAATTTAACGAGACCAATAATAAATATTTTAATTTTGACACTATCAACGTTACCAATAAACTAAATATATGTTAATAAAAATAAAATGAGTTATATGTAATTACATATAATTATTTCTAATAATAAATATAAAATCAAACATTTCATCAATAATATGATCACATGTCCTTGATATGATCACAATAGAGTTAAATTTGTAAAACTTTGTACAAAAACTTTCATTTTTTAGTTTAAATTTTTTCCAAAAATATATAACATATATATATCATGTGTTTTTTTATTTTTAAAAACATATAGTGTAAATTAAATCTAAATTTAAAATTTTGCTATATTTTTTATAACTTTTACACCGATTTCTGACCTACATGGTAGATCGACTAATTCAGCCTGTGCTATGAAGGCACATGCATTGACCAAGTGTTGTTATAATTTTTATAATTTAAAACTATTTTGTCTCATCATTATTTAGTTTCATACCATAAACATATATTATTAACTATAATTATAAAATTTAAGAATTAAATTTATTTGTACAATATCATCTCATATATAATATTTTAACACATGTACTCTCAAATCATCTCAATAAATATAATATATATTTCAAGTTATTGGACTATGCATAATTTTTATACCCTTATATATATATATATATATATATATATATATATATATATATATATATATATATATATATATATATATATATATATATATATATATATATATATATATATATATATATATATATATATATATATATATATATTTTCAAAAATATCTAATAAATTATCCCAATAGCATTACATATAATTACATAGAAAAAATAAAATGTATTTGAAAATATGCTGATAAAAAATAAATAAAAATATTTTTCAAAAAATCAACATATTTATTTTTACTTTACTTGATAATCCTGAATATGTAATTTGAAATAAAATATTATAAACATAAATGGACTAAATATATCTATTAAAATAAAATATATCAACTACAACTAAAATTTTAATACAAAAACAAATTAATGTACACATGTAAATCGTGCGGGTTCTAATCTAGTTTTATAAATAATTGTAGACAATAATTGATGTGCCCTAGTAACACTAACTCCTAAAACCTCTGAGGCTGGTACTACGAAATATATGAGACTTATAGCCTGTAGTACTATCATTTACAAGATTACTTTCAAGATCTTGACCAATAGATTAAATAGATTAATCAAGTTAGTAGTGGTTGAAAGTCGGAAAGCTTTTATACAAGGTAAAGTAATTCAAGATAATATAATTATTGCACATGAGTTGCTAAGAGGGTACACTAGGAAACACATCTCTCCTATATGTGCTATTTAAATCGACTTGAAAAAAGCATATGACAATGTGGAGTAGAGAGCCCTTGAGGAAATTATGAGATAAATGAGTTTCCCTCTTAAATTCATCAACTGGATTATGGTTTGTGTGATATATGCTTCATACACATACTCCACCAATGGACACCAAAGTGAATGCTTGCAAGCCAAGAGAAGACTTGGGAAAGGTGATCTCATATCACATATGTTGTTTGTGTTGACCATGGAATACCTACATAAGTGCTTGAAGAACCTTCAAAATCAACCCAACTTCAACTATCATACCAAGTGGGAAAATTAGGATTACAAACATATGTTTTGTTAATGAAATACTTTTGTTTATTAGGGGTGATGTTGAGTCAGTCAAACTGATGATGAAAGAGTTTCATAGATTTTCTGATGCCACGGGTTTAGTAGTTAACCCAACTAAGTGTAAGATATATTTTGGAGGAATCCATGATGCCCTTAGAAGAATATGTTACAAATAGCATGTTATAGTGTTGGCACTCTACCCTTCAAGTATCTGGGAGTACCATTTTCCAGCAGAAAATTAAGTGTGCATCAATGTAGGCCCTTGGTGGATGAAATAGTTAAGAAGATTAAACATTGGACAACTAAGATCTTGAGTTATGCAGTTAGACAACAACTAATTAGAAGTGTTCTCTTTGTTGTAGCTGCGTACTGAATGCATATTTTCCGCATCCCTGAGTGTGTGCTCAAAAGTATTGAAGTTATTTGTCGTAATTTCTTGTGGAGCAATGAATCTGAAATGAGCAAAAAAATCCTCAATAGCTTGGGAGACTGTTTGCAATCCAAAATATGCGGGTGGTTTGAACATTACATCGTTCATGGAGTGAAACCAAGCAACATTTGGCAAGATCCTCTAGAACCTTCACGCCAAAGCTAGAAAAATTTTGGTTAAGTGGATTAGTACTTATTATCTCAAAGGTCAATATGTTATGAGTTGGAGACCAAATGCAAATGTGTCATGGCTGATGAAAAAAATAATAAATTGCATGGAGAAAATGAGTCAGACAATGTATTGGAATCATGCAATGCAACAAATACATGCATGACTACGGATATGTACAAGTGCTTGAGAGGAGAAAACAATAGATTAGTTGGAAGAAATCATTCTAGGAAACCAGGCTAAGCCAAGATCTGTTTTCACTATGTGGATGACCTTGAGGGGCAGACTTAGTACCAAGAATAAATTGGTAAATTTTGGCATAACTATTGATAAATTGTGCATCTTCTGTCAAAGTATATAGACACATGACGACCTTTTCTTTGAATGCAACTTCACCAATAAAATTTGGAAAGGGATCACTCATTGGATGGACTATAAAAGACTGCTAGAGGAATGAAGAAATGAGAGATACTGGATTACTAATCAAACTAAGAACAAATGGTGGAAAAGAAGTAGATTGAAGATTGCCACAATTTAAACAATTTATGAGGTATGGAATCTAAGAAATGTTATCATCTTCTCACAGGCTAGTTTGAACAATGATATATTGGAGCAAATCAAAAGTATTATAGTCACTAGATGCTTTATCAATAAGAATTTGAGAATTATTGACTAAGTTGCTTTTGTTCTACTCGATTGCATAGATCCTTTGAGATCGAAATATATTAACTATTTTTGGGATATCAATAAAGTATTTCTATATTCCAAAAAAATTCGTAAATTTAATTTTCGTTGTTGTTGTAAAGACATAAATTTGAAAATGCAAGTTATAAGTATGGAAGTCAATAAATTTGATTCTCAATTATAAAAAATAAAAGTGTGGAGATTTTCTATTAAGCTATAAATTTTTCTTATTAAGCATAATAAAAGTTAATACAATATACCCTATTATACATTTAACTCCAAAAAGCTTATGTATATGTTGTAAGATAATTCCGCAAACAAGTATTTTTAATTATCGATTCCACAGGGATTGGTGTATGTTATAGTCTTTCAATAGGAAAGTGTATTTTAAGATATTGTAACCCAAGGGTTTGTTATCAAATCTTCTAGTAACATGAGTTTCCAAACAAGTAACTAAATTAATTCTTTCAAAAGATAGTTATGGTTTGGATTAAAGAGAATTTGAGATTGTTTTCAAATAATGGAAGCATGTCAAGATTAGTTTCATTGATCTAGTTTCATTGATCTAGTTTCATACATATTCAATTAATCAAGTGATGAACATAGTAGATGATTTCTACAAATACATATCATCTCAATCTTGTAGATTTCCCACCAAGATTGTGAATGTTATCATGTTAATCTTTGCATGATTCCTCACTACAACTATTGACATGATAATCATTAAGTTCAATATTTTGTAAACACTAACACACAAATCTATCCCTAGCATTTGTTCATTAGAGGATGAATATCCTAAGTCTACTTTGAAGTATTCTTTTCCAAGCAAAACTCAAAGCATAAAGATGAAGAACAAAGATATTCAACTATATTAATCATCAACCATGTTCATACACATATGGATTAAAATAAATACATACTATAAAGATCAACTACCTCTAATCTTGACACAAAAAGAGCTTAGCCACTCATTTCCATGGTTGCTTGCTCTCAAGATTGTTGGTAGAAATGATGAAAATCAAGAAGAAAAGCTATGGTGTTCTTTTTACAATTCTTGCCCTAGATTTACAAAGATGAAAGATAATCATGATGAAGTGTTGCTTCCTTCCTTTACAAGCCAAAAAGTCAGCTGGAAGTGATAGGTTGGTGGCCAAAAGGTGAAAGCATGGGTCTGTCCTTTTTTTGAATTTCGCAGACCGCGCTAAGCGCGGTTAAGTCGCGCTGAGCGCGCTCATGCTGGCACCGTGCTGAGCGCGACCTGTAGCATGCTTCCTTCATCCAAAAATATCTTCAAAAGGAATCATCCCTAAAGCCCTTCAAAATTCTTGAATCCAAGCTTGGGAGAATTAGTCAATAAAATCCTACAATTGAAAGTTAAATAAGTTAAATAATATATATTAAACAAAAACTAAATAAAAACCTAATTAAACCAAAATACTAGAATAAATAATACTAATTAAATAAAAAGATATTGTTAAGGACCACAAAATCATGTACAAAATAGCTACAATTTGGTCCTTAACAACTTTCCCCAACTTACTTCTTTGTTTGTCCCCAAACAAAAGTCAATAATCTCACAAAGCTAGAAGAAACAAAATGCAAGCATGCAAACTCACACAAGAATAATGGTTCAAACTCGACATACCCGGAAAAAGCACACATCGATCGCTTCTTCGAAACACAACATGGCTATGAATTAAGTTCTAAACACAATATATCAACACATGTAACAAAATAAAAGATATGTTCACACTTGAATCACCTAATCATTCCTTCAAAATTCATGAAGAACAAAATGCATATTCACAAAGGACTAAACACTCTCACTAATAATTATGCACATCCAAAATAATTCATGCGTTCATCGAAACAAGTTAAATGCCAAAATGGAAACAAAGATCACTAAGGACTTTCAAGGTTGTAACTTGGCTTAGGTTAGAAACAAGGGATATTTAAGTACAAAGCCATTGAAACAAATAGGGTCAAAGGATATGAAGAGCATTTCACAACTAATTCTCATTCCCTTCTTATTATTCACAACTCTTTTCTTTTTCACACAATGATCCTCTTTTTTCTTTTCTTTTGTTTTCTTTTCATATACAAATTTTTCTTCTTTTGTATTTTTCTTTTCTCTATTCTTTTTCTTTCTTTAGGATCATTGTGTCATCAATTCTAGGTTCTTTTTGATCCACCTCCCCAACTTCATTTATATCAATCCTTTTTTATTCAAGAACATGCTCTTCAAGGGTTAATTAACAAAAATGGTTGGTATTCACAATTAGTTGATTTGAGTATTCAAAGATTATCAACAACTATTAAGTGGCCTACTTAACAATTAGTTGATTTGATAAATGCATCCTACAAATACTATATAAGCTCAAAAGGGTTCACAAGGATTCACTCACTCACGGGTAATTGAAGCCCTTTAGAATTGGTGGTTTTTCTCATAATGCACAAAAAAATTGCCTTGTTCATCTCTAAGTTTCCAAGTTATCATAAACAAGTAAAGATTAAACATGAATCAAACGAGTTAACACAACTATTAGACACTCTATATTTGGTAAAAAGTGGAAGCTTCTCACATATGTGGTTTATGTCCTAATGATTCGAATGTGAACACAATTTTTTTTTGTACATGCCAAGATATTTTGCATAAAGCACAAATTTCATAGACATGTTATTATTCTACAAAACGATTAAATATGTACCTTCTTTGTGGATTGAGTCGAGAATTTTATCATCACCATCACTTTGGTGAAACACACTTACTAGCTTTGAAGAACCGTTGAAAAATCGGACAAACCAAAAGAATTAATAATTCAAACTAAATAAACTATAACCTAAAAATAAAAATTAAAAAAATAAAACAAACTAAAACAAAATAAACTAAAATAAAAAGACACCCAAAATGGTGTTTAAAACTTAAAAAGTACTTAGGCTCCCTGCCTACAAAATATCAATATCAATTGGAATTACAAGCCTATCCCCAAAAATGGATGGCAACCAACAAAATCCAGAGTTTTAAACTAAAATGCAAAAATAAAAACTAAAACTAGAAAATGCTAAAAGTAAAATAAAAACAGGAAAATAAAAGAGATCATCAATCTGTGGCCTCAAGGATAGAATCTCCAATAGACCCAGCATCAGAACCGGAACTAGAACTCCCCTCTCCATCATCCTCACTCTGCTCATCACCATCTCCCACCTCCTCCTCAACATTTGGCCTGACCCCGGGCCAACCAGCATATGCACTGAGCTGCTCTCCCGTGCGAGTGAAATGGTTCACTCCGGGCTCTCTAATCTGCAGAGCAAGGTGCTCCATGCTCTCATGCATAAACATGAATGCTCTCTGATGAGCGAGATGCATCTGCCTGTTCCATTCTTTAGATGGACTAGCCTGAGGAAGTGCCGCTGCAACTGGTACAGCCTGGGCAGCAGTATTATCACCAAGGGCCCTACAATATCGATCACAGTAGTGATCATCAATGACTCCATCAATCGTCAGGTGCCCCACAGCAGGAAAGGCAACCTTCGCCCTTTTCAGCAAACCCATAATCAGCCCAGGATAGTTGAGGGCACACTTTATACGCTCTCCCTTAGAGGTATAACTTAGTGCAACCCTTTTCAGCTCATTCGCAATCAGACGACCAAAATCAATTTGCTCCTCATCGAGCATATAAGCAATCAAACCGGCTGTCTCCATGGGTATCGAAGATGTGTGGCTCCGAGGTCTCAGATTATACAGAGCCACACACATGAGAACTCTGGCACTTGTCTTCAGACTGGACCTGTTGAATTTCAATGGTTATCCAGCCCGGTTCAATTCATAGGAGTGCCCAGACAAACACAGTTTACTCCTCAGCATGTTGAAGTCCCAATTACCCTGAGCCAGGTGCGCATGGTAAATGTCCAATTGATCCTCTGGGGCTGTCCAATTCAAGCCCAAGTAGCTGTTGATGGCGGTGCCAGAGAAAGATACTAACTTACCTCGAACAACAGAAGCAAACCTAAATTCACTCCCCTCGGCCGGAATAGCATTTGCATAAAATTCCCTCACAAGCTCCACATTAACCTTCGTTTGAGGCTCACATAGAACACCCAACCCGTAGTTTTCAAGAATGGTATCAGGCGTGTCATAGTGCCCCTGCTCACAGAGGCGAATAATGCGCTCAGTCCAAATATTGTGCTCCTCAAGCTCTTTGTAGCGAGCCTCCTGAGCAGGTCCCAAGAAACGGACAGCGTCGAAAGAAGCGGGCCTAGAGGACCCGGCCCCAGTAGAAGAAACTCGTTGTCTCTTAGGTGCCATCTGAAAATCAACACAAAAATCAACGGAAAAGTGACACCGAGGTGTCCATTAGCAAATATTCATGCAAACAGCAGAGCAAATCAACCAACCAAAGCATTACGACTAATCGGAAAACACAAAAACACAGCAGAAGAATTTTTCAAAATTCTGCAGACCGCGCTAAGCGCGCTCTGCGATTTTCAGAAAAATTCTTCTGCAAAATAGAATTTTTTTCCACAAGAACCCATCCAATAGCAGCGAAAATACCATCCTAAGCAATCTCTATCATCTAAACAACCTAATCCTAAGAGAAAAAACAAAAATTTCTAACCCTAGGTTTTCAAAATCTACCCTAAACATGCAATTTACACGAAATTGAGAGAAGAAAAGGATAGAACACTTACTTAAATGTCTTGGAAGGATGATTTATCAAAGAAATTCGAACGAATTCGTTGATTTTTGGTTGGGGGTTTTGGGAATTTGGGAAGAGTGAAGAATGAAGAGGAAACTAGGGAAAAAAGGTTTTAAATGAACCCTAACCCTTTAAAACTAACCAGGCCACGAATTGGGCCTCCAATAATCCGGTTTCTGAAATTATTTTTTTTTAAAAAAATTCCCAGACCCCGCTAAGCGCGACCCCTACCGCGCTAAGCGCGAAAGTTTCTGCCAGATGGGTCAAAATGCGCGCTAAGCGCGCTCTGAGCGCGCTAAGCGCAATCTGCAGAATTTTGATTTTTCAAGAAAAACAGCAAAGTGACAGTTCGGGCAAGTCAAAATGGGTTCAAGGAAGAATACTTACAATGTTGGGGTGCCTCCCAACAAGCGCTTTGTTTAACGTCGGTAGAGCTCGACAGTTCGGGATGATCATTGATCATCGAAGAAGGATTCGGCTATGTCGCGGCTCACCTCTCCGCCAACATACCGCTTTAACCGCTGCCCATTCACCGTCCATTCTTTCTTCCTTTCAAGATCTTGCAAGACAATTGCACCATACTCTTTTACTTCTTTGATTAAAAACGGACCGGACCACTTTGTTTTGAGTTTTCCCGGAAAAAGCCTCATCCGGGAATTGAACAAGAGAACCTTTTGCCCCGACCGAAATTCCTTGATCTTTATCTTCTTATCATGAGAAACTTTAACTTTTGCTTTGTACCTCCGGTTTGAATGGTATGCTTCCTCTCGCATTTCTTCCAATTGAACGAGTTATATTTTTCGCTTTTCACCCGCCAAGGATGGACCGAAATTCAAGAATTGGAGGGCCCATAATGCTTTGTGCTCCATCTCTACCAGTAGGTGACAAGTTTTGCCATAAACAACCTGAAACGGGCTTAGTCCGATAGGAGCTTTATAGGCGGTTCGATACGCCCATAAAGCTTCATCCAATTTTTGTGACCAATCTTTTTGTGACCAATCTTTTCTCGAACCCGAAACAGTTTTTTCCAAAATCTTTTTGATTTCTCTGTTAGACACTTCAGCTTGACCATTAGCTTGAGGGTGATAGGGAGTCGTCACCTTATGCTTTACACCGTATTGTTTCAAAAGTTTTTGTAACAATGTATTGCAAAAGTGCGACCCACCATCACTAATGAGCATCCTAGGCACACCAAACCGAGAAAAAATATTTATTTTCAAAAATTTGATAACGGTTTTGGCGTCGGCCTTAGGCGAAGCAATGGCCTCCACCCACTTAGACACGTAATCCACAGCTACAAGAATGTATTCATTTGAAAATGACGAAGGAAATGGACCGACAAAATCAATCCCCCAACAATCGAATACCTCCACTTCCAACATATTATTCAACGGTATTTCATCTCTTTTTCCTATACCGCCACTTCTTTGGCATTTATCACAAGACTTAGCGTGAGCATAAGCATCTTTGAATAGCGAAGGCCAATATAATCCCAATTGTAGGACTTTGGTGGCCGTCCGCATTCCATTATAGTGTCCCCCACAAGGGGAATTGTGACAATGCCAAAGAATGTTTTTGGCCTCTTCATCACTCACACACCTTCTTAGCAACCCATCGCTACTCAACCTAAAAATGTAAGGTTCGTCCCACACATAATACTTAGTATCGGCTAAGAATTTCCGCTTCTCATTCCAAGTCAAATCCTCCGGCATTAATCCCGCGGCCTTGTAATTTGCCATGTCGGCGAACTACGGTCGCTCTTGGATTGTAAATAACTTCTCATCCGGGAATTCCTCCTTCACTTCTTTTTCCTTATCCGTAATTTTCACGTTCACTAAGCGAGACAAATGATCCGCCACCAAATTCTCCGAACCCTTTTTATCTCGGACCTCTAAATCAAATTCTTGTAAAAGGAGAATCCATCGGATTAGCCTTTGTTTAGAGTCCGTTTTGGTAAGCAGATATTTTATCACCGAATGATCCGTGAAAACCACAACCTTTGACCCAATAAGGTAAGGACGAAACTTTTCCAATGCATATACAATTGAGAGCAACTCTTTTTCAGTTGTTGCATAATTGATTTGAGCATCGTTCAAAAATTTGCTCGCATAATGTATAGCATGAAAAATTTTGTTCTTCCTTTGGCCTAGCACGGCTCCCACCGCATAATCACTAGCGTCACACACATTAGTTCGAAATCAAGTTTCCAATTTGGTGCAGTGATTATGGGTGCGTTTATCAAATTCTCCTTCAATTTTTCAAAAGCCAACAAGCAATCTTTATCAAACAAGAAGGACTTATCTTTGTTGAGCAAGTTGCTCAAAGGTTTGGCTATCTTGGAGAAGTCCTTGATGAATCTTCGATAGAATCCCGCGTGTCCCAAAAAACTCCGAATGCCTTTGACATTGGTAGGTGGGGGAAGTGTCTCGATAACATCAATTTTTGCTTTGTCGACCTCAATTCCTCTTGAAGATATCTTGTGACCAAGGACAATTCCCTCAGTCACCATAAAGTTGCATTTCTCCCAATTCAAGACCAAATTGGTCTCCACACACCTCTTCAAGACGGTGCCCAAATTTCCCAAGCATAAATCAAATGACGCTCCAAAAACGGAAAAGTCATCCATAAAAACTTCAATTGTTTTCTCAATCAAATCGGCAAAGATGGCTTGCATGCATCTTTGAAATGTTGCCGGTGCATTGCATCAGCCGAAAGGCATACGCCTATACGCGAATATTCCAAAAGGACATGTGAAATCCGTTTTCTCATGATCTTCCGGATTCACCGATATTTGATTGTACCCCGAATAACCATCCAAGAAACAATAGTATTGTTGTCCCGCAAGCCTTTCTAACATTTGGTCCATGAACGGAAGAGGAAAATGATCCTTCCTTGTTGCTTTGTTAAGCCTTCGGTAATCGATGCACATTCTCCACCCCGTTACTTTTCTTGTTTGCACTAGTTCTTCCTTATCATTAGACACAACCGTCAAACCTCCTTTTTTCGGAACCACATGAACCGGGCTCACCCACGTACTATCCGAAATCGGATAAATCATTCCCGCTTCTAGCATCTTCACTACTTCTTTTCGAACTACTTCCTTCATCACCGGATTCAAACGTCTTTGAGGTTGGGCTACCGGCTTGTACTCCTCCTCCATCATGATGTTATGCATACAATAAGTCGGGCTTATGCCTTTCAAATCGGCTAAAACCCAACCAATCGCATTTTTGTTAGATTTCAAAACTTGAATTAAGCTTTCCTCCTCCTTCTCCGACAATGTATTACTAATGATTACGGGCTTTTTACCTCCCTCCTCAAGAAACACATACTTCAAATGAGATGGTAGATCTTTCAACTCAAGTTTTGGCTCTTCATCTTTTGGATCCTTTTTCAAAATTTCCTCTTCTTCCTCCCATGGGTGCATTTCCTTGGAAATCTCCATTCCTTCCAAACACTCCTCAATTTCTCGACTATCATCATCATCATTTACTTCTTGAGTTGCCTCCTCAATAACATCAATCTTGAAACAATCTTTCTTATCAATTGGATGCTTCATTGCTTCAAAAAGATTAAAGCAAATCTCTTCATCTTGAACTCTCACCTTCATTAAGCCATCATCAATGTCAATCATTATTCTAGCCGTCTTCATGAATGGTCTTCCAAGAATTAGAGGTGCATCCACATCTTCCTCCATATCTATCACAACAAATTCAACCGGGAAAAAGAATTTGTCCACTTCTACCAACAAGTCTAAAGCTACACCGTGCCGTGCGGGCGAGTAATAGACTTGTCCGCCAATTGCAATGTCATTTTTGTAGACTTTAATTCAATCTCCCCCAACCTCTTCACAATGGATAATGGAATCAAATTGATACTTGATCCCAAATCAATTAATCCCTTGCCGACATATACATCCCCAATGGTAACGGACAAAGTTACACGCCCCGGATCACTTTCTTTCTTCGGAATAGTGCGTTGAATTATTGCACTACAACTTGCATCCACCATTATGGTTTCTTGATCCGTGTACCGCTTCTTTTTCGTCAATATATCCTTCATGAATTTTGCATATTTGGGCATTTGCTCTAATGCCTCGGTGAATGGAATATTTATTTGCAATTGCTTAAAAATATCCATAAACCGAGCATAGTGCTTTGCATCATCCTTTTTAGAAGGAAGGTGAGGATATGGTAAGCTTCTCAATGGATAAGTGACTTCCTTCTCTTTCCCCTTTCTCATCTTCTTCTTCTTCTCCTCAAATTTCTCCTTTTCAACTACACCATTCTCCTTTTCATTTTCAACTAACACCTCATTTTCAACTAAATCATCCTCCACATCAACATCATCATTTTTTTCAACTACAACCTCATCATCTTTTTCAACTACCTCTTCCTCCACTACTACTTCTTCATCCTTCTCCACTACTTTTTTTTCTTTTAACCACTTCCCTTTTTTCATCACAAACTCTACCACTTCTAGTTGTAATAGCCTTGCAATGCTCCTTAGGATTTGCTTGAGTAGTTGGGGAAAATGATGTCGAAGCACTTTGTTCGGAAAGTTGCTTAGCTAGTTGCTCCACTTGAGTTTCCAAATTCTTGATAGATGCCTCCGTGCTCTTTTGATTAGCCATAGAAGCTTGTATAAATTGAGCTAGAGTGTCTTGAATGTTGGAAGATCTCACTTGATTTTGCGGTTGATTTTGCGGTTGAGCTTGATTTTGATTTTGAGTTTGATATGGATTTTGCCTTCGTTGATTGTTGTTGTCTTGTCTCCACCCTCCTTGATAACCTTGGTTACCCCTTTGTTGGTAACCTTGGCCTTGATTTTGATATGGGTAAGGAGCTCGTTGTTGGTAACCTTGCCCTTGGTTGGCCATATAGTTAGCTTCCTCATTTTCCGGAGGACAAAATCCGGTTTTATGATCTCCTTTACACAGTTCGCAACAAGCTATTTGGTGAGCTTGCTTACTTGATGTTCCTTGTAACTCCATGATTTGTTGAGGGAGTCTAGCCATTTGTTTTGTCAATTCTTCAACTTGTTTTGCAAACAATTTGTTTTGCGCCACAAGTGCTTCGTGACTCGAACCAATTTCTAGAACTCCCGTTTTCACTTGTACACCTCCTTGATCATGTTGAGTTTGATGATCATTCCTACCCATCTTCTCAATTATTTGGATTGATTCATATGGTGTTTTTGCCATCAAAGAACCTCCCGCCGTGGCATCCAACAACAATTTGTGTTGAGGTTGGAGACCATTTCGGAAAATATGAATTTGTGTAAGCTCGTCAAAACCATGGCTAGGACACTTCCTAAGCATAGACTTGTACCTTTCCCAAGCCCGATTCAAAGGCTCGTTTCTCCTTGTGAAATACCGAGATAGCGGTCTTTGCCTCCATGCAACGTGATTGAGGGAAAAATCTTTCAAGAAACATTTCCTCCAAAACATTCCAATTTGTCATGGTTTCTTGCAATTGGTCTAGATACCAATCTTTTGCCTTCCCCACTAGAGAATGAGGGAAAAGCCTTTGAAAGTATTGTTCTTCTTGGTCTTCCGGAGCACCGGCCGCTCCCGCGATCTCATAGAACTTAGTAAGGTGGGTGTAAGGATCTTCATGGTCATGGCCATGAAAAGGACTTGCATAGAGAAGTTGAAGCAAGCCCGTTTTCATCTCCGCGACCCTTGCATTTGCTTGGCGAGCAAATTGGGCGTTGGGACGAGGGCTATTGACACACGGTCCCCGCGGTGGTGGTGGTGGTGGTGGTTGTGGTTGATTCTCCGCCATAGTGGTGACTTCTCCAAACACGGGTAGTGTTGAAGAAGTAGATGCTTCTCCTCTTTCTCCTCTTTCTTGCCTTTGCCTAGCTTGTCTTTTTCTTCTTTTAGCACTACTATTAAGTCTTCTAGCCGTCCTTTCAATTTTGGGATCGAAAAGGAGTTGGTCGGCCGGAATACTTTCCCGCATAAACTAATTCCTGAAAAAGTCTAACCACACAAAAGAAACAAAGAGAGATTAGAAGAAAATGTCTTAAAACACACAACTATTGCTATACTAACAACATCAAACGCCAATCCCCGGCAACGACGCCATTTTGTTGTAAGATAATTCCGCAAACAAGTATTTTTAATTATCGATTCCACAGGGATTGGTGTATGTTATAGTCTTTTGTTAAGGACCAAATTGTAGTTATTTTGTACATTATTTTGTGGTCCTTAACAATGTCTTTCTATTTAATTTGTATATTTATTTTAGTATTTTGTTTTAATTAGGTTTTTATTTAGTTTTCGTTTAAAATATATTATTTAACTTATTTTACTCTTATTTGTAGGAATTTATTGTCTAATTCTCCCAAGCTTGGATTCAAGGGCACTTGAAGAGCTTTAGGATGATTCTTTTGATAATTTTGGAAGAAGGAAGCATGCTACAGTCGCTCAAGTGAAAATGAGTGCGCGGTGCCAACATGACTGCGCTTCACCTGCAAAATCGAAAAAGGACAGCCCATGCTTTCACCTTTTGAGCCACCAACCCATCACTTCACCTGATTTTTTTTGGCTTGTAAAGGAAGCAAGAAAACACATACCATCATTATCTTTCATTTTTGTAAATCTAGGGCAAGTTTAGAAAAACCATAGCTTTTCCTTCTTGATTTTCTTGATTTTCATCATCACTACTAACAATCTTGAGAGCAAGCAACTATGGAAATGAGTGGCTAAGCTCTTTTGTGTCAAGATTAGAGGTAGTTGATCTATATAGTATGTATTTCTATTAATCCATTTGTGTATGAACATGGTTGATGATTAATATAGTTGAATATCTTTGTTCTTCATCTTTATGCTTTGAGTTTTGCTTGGAAAAGAATATTTCAAAGTGACCTAGGATATTCATCCTCTAATAAACAAATGCTAGGAATAGATTTGTGTGTTAGAGTTTACAAAATATTGAACTTAATGATTAGCATGCTAATAGTTGTAGTGAGGAATCATGCAAGGATTAACATGATAACATTCACAATCTTGGTGGGAAATCTACAAGATTGAGAGGATATGTATTTGTAGGAATCATCTATTATGTTCATCACTTGATTAAATGAATATGTATGAAACTAGATCAATGAAACTAATCTTGACATGCCTTCTTAACTTGAAAACAATCTCAAACTCTCTCTAATCCAAACTGATCGTACCTGATCAGAAGGTGTCTTGGCCCAATCTGCAACGGTGATCCAAAGTGAAAGAGAAAGGGGGGGGGGGTACCTGCAGGGGGGTACCTGCAGGACACTCCGATGCCAAAGTAAGTAGAGGCAGAGAGAGAGCAAGCAAGTGAGAAGAGAGTAAAGAATGAGATACCTGACCCTCTCAAGTGAGAGGGTATTTATAGCCCCCAGCGCTGGGCCAAGATCCGATTAGTGGGCAGAAGTCCAAGCCCACTAGCGGATTGCTAGGGCTTGCGTGTGCAGGGAGGCCAGCACGTGGCCTCCTCCCTAGATTGTCGCCCGGGAAATCCGGGTTTGTTGCGAAGTTCCTGGGAGACTAGACGGTTAGGGAAACCTAGTCAACAGGGTCCGTTAATATCGGGGGGCACGTGGCAGCCAAGGATAACTGAGATCCGTTGGGTCGGCCACGTGCCCCCGCATGGACGTGTCCCCGTGTGAACATTCCCAATTGCTCTTCAAGGGCAATTGGGCCTGGGATCTGTGGGGTCGGCCACGTGCCCCTCGTAGACGTTCCCAGCCGCTCTCCAGGGGCAATTGGGCCTGGGATCTGTTGGGTCGGCCACATGCCCCTCGTAGACGTTCCCAGATGTTTCCCAAGGGTAATTGGGCCTAGAATCTTGTTGGGCCTAGAGCGTGGGCCAGTCCAGAACACAAACTATAACTCTCTTTGAAAGAATTAATTTAGTTGTTGTTTGGAAACTCATGGTTCTAGTAGAGTAGATAATAAACCCTTTGGTTACATCATCTTAAAACATACTTTTCTATTGAAAGACTATAACATGCACCAATCCCTGTGGAATCGATAATTAAAAATACTTTGTTCACGGAGAAAACCTACAACAAAATGGCGCCGTTACCGGGGATTGGCGTTTGATGTTGTTAGTATAGCAATAGTTGTGTGTTTTAAGACTTTTTCTACTAATCTCTCTTTGTTTCTTTTGTGTGGCTAGACTTTTCAGAATTAGTTTATGCGGGAAGTATTCCGTCGACCAACTCCTTTTCGATCCCGAAATTGAAAGGACGGCTAGAGACTTAATAGTAGTGCTAAAAGAAGAAAAAGACAAGCTAGGCAAAGGCAAGAAAGAGAGACAGAGGAGAAGCATCTACTTCTTCAACACCACCCGTGTTTGGAGAAGTCACCACTATGGCGGAGAATCAACCACCACCACCACCACCATGGGGCCGTGTGTCAATAGCCCTCGCCATAATACTCAATTTTCCGACAAGCAAATGCAAGGGTTGCGGAAATGAAAACGGGCTTGCTTCAACTTCTCTATGTAAGTCCATTTCATGGCCACGACCATGAAGACCCTTACACTCACCTTACCAAGTTTTATGAGATCGCGGGGCGGGTGCTCGGAAGACCAAGAAGAGCAATATTTCCAAAGGCTTTTCCTCATTCTCTAGTGGGCAAGGCAAAAGATTGGTATCTTGATCAATTGCAAGAGACAATGACTAATTGGAATGTTTTGAGGAAAAGTTTCTTGAACGCTTTTTCCCTCAATCACGCTTCATGGAGGCTAAGACGGCTATCTCGGTATTTTCGCAAGGAGTAAACGAGCCTTTGAATCGGGCATGGAAAGATATAAGTCTATGCTAAGGAAGTGTCCGAGCCACGGTTTTGACGAGCTTACACAAATTCATATTTTCCGAAATGGTCTCCAACCTCAACACAAATTGTTGTTGGATGCCACGGCGGAGGTTCTTTGATGGCAAAACACCGTATGAAGCAATCCAAATAATTGAGAAGATGGGTAGGAATGATCATCAAACTCAACATGATCAAGGAGGTGTACAAGTGAAAACGGAGTTTTAGAAATTGGTTCGAGTCATGAAGCACTTGTGGCGCAAAACAAATTGTTTGAAACAAGTTGAAGAATTGACAAAACAAATGGCTAAACTCCCTCAACAAATCATGGAGTTACAAGGAGCATCAAATAAGCAAGCTCACCAAATAGCTTGTTGTGAATTGTGCAAAGGAGATCATAAAACCGGCTTTTGTCCTCCGGAGAATGAGGAAGCTAACTATGTGGCCAACCAAGGCCAAGGGTACCAACAACGAGCTCCTTACCCTTATCAAAATCAAAACCAAGGTTACCAACAAAGGGGTAATCAAGGTTATCAAGGAGGGTGGAGGCAAGATAACAATAACCAAGGAAGGAAAAATCCATATCAAACACAAAATCAAAATCAAAGTCAACAACAAAATCAAGGTCAACAACAAAATCAACCTCAAAATCAAGCGAGATCTTCCAACATTCAAGACACTCTAGCTCAATTTATGCAAGCTTCTATGGCTAATCAAAAGAGCACGGAGGCGTCCATCAAGAATTTGGAGACACAAGTGAGACAACTCGCTAAGCAACTTTCCGAACAAAGTGCTTCGACATCATTTTCCCCAACTACGCAAACAAATCCTAAGGAGCATTGCAAAGCCATAACAACAAGAAGTGGTAGAGTTTGTGATGAGAAAAGGAAGGTAGTTGAAAGAAAAAAAAAGGTAGTGGAGAAGGATGAAGAAGTAATAGTGGAGGAAGAGGTAGTTGAAAAAGATGAAGAAGTTGAAGTTGAAAAACATGATAATGTTGATGTGGAGGATGATTTAGTTGAAAATGAGGTGTTAGTTGAAAAGGAAAAGGAAAATGGTGTAATTGAAAAGGAGAAAGTAGAGGAGAAAAAGAAGAAAACAAAAGAAAAAAAAAGAGAGGATCATTGTGTGGAAAGAAAAGAGGTTGTGAATAATGAGATGGGAATTAGTTGTGAAATGCTCTTCATATCCTTTTACCCGATTCGTTTCAATGGCTTTGTACTTAAATATCCCTTGTTTCTAACCTAAGCCAAGTTACAACCTTGAAAGTCCTTAGTGATCTTCGTTTCCATTTTATCATTTAACTTGTTTCGATGAATGCATGAATTATTCTGGATGTGCATAATTATTAGTGAGAGTGTTTGGTCCTTTGTGAATTTACATTTTGTTCTTCTTGAATTTTGAAGAAATGATTAGGTGATTCAAGTGTGAACATATCTTTTATTTTGTTATATGTTTTGATATATTGTGTTTAGAACTTAATTCATGGACATGTTGTGTTTAGAAGAAGCGATTGATGTGTGCTTTTGCCTGGTATGTCGAGTTTGAATCATTACTCTTGTTAGAGTTTGTTAAGGACCAAATTGTAGTTATTTTGTACATTATTTTGTGGTCCTTAACAATGTCTTTCTATTTAATTTGTATATTTATTTTAGTATTTTGTTTTAATTAGGTTTTTATTTAGTTTCGTTTAAAATATATTATTTAACTTATTTTACTCTTATTTGTAGGAATTTATTGTCTATTCTCCCAAGCTTGGATTCAAGGGCTTGAAGAGCTTTAGATGATTCTTTGAAGATAATTTTGGAAGCATGCTACAGGTCGCGCGCGCGTGCCGCATGAGCGCTAACGCGACTTACCGCCGCTCCGCGAAATTGAAAACAGCCCATGTCATTTGACACCAACCCATCACCGATTTTTTGGCTTGTAAAGGAAGCAAGAAAACATACCATCATTATCTTTCATTTTAAAATCTAGGGTTTAGAAAACCATAGCTTTTCCTTCTTGATTTTCTTGGATTTTCATCATCACAACCAACAGAGAGCAGCAACTATGGAATGAGTGGCTAAGCTCTTGTGTCAAGATTAGAGGTAGTTGATCTATATAGTATGTATTTCTATTAATCCATTTGTGTATGAACATGGTTGATGATTAATATAGTTGAATATCTTTGTTCTTCATCTTTATGCTTTGAGTTTTGCTTGGAAAGAATATTTCAAAGTGACCTAGATATTCATCCTCTAATAAACAAATGCTAGAATAGATTTGTGTGTTAGAGTTTACAAAATATTGAACTTAATGATTAGCATGCTAATAGTTGTAGTGAGGAATCATGCAGGATTAACATGATAACATTCACCTTGGGAAATCTACAAGATTGAGAGATATGTATTTGTAGGAATCATCTATTATGTTCATCACTTGATTAAATGAATATGTATGAAACTAGATCAATGAAACTAATCTTGACATGCCTTCAACTTGAAAAATCTCAAACTTCTCTAATCCAAACTATAACTCTCTTTGAAAGAATTAATTTAGTTGTTGTTTGGAAACTCATGGTTCTAGTAGAGTAGATAATAAACCCTTTGGTTACATCATCTTAAAACATACTTTTCTATTGAAAGACTATAACATGCACCAATCCCTGTGGAATCGATAATTAAAAATACTTTGTTCACGGAGAAAACCTACAACATCTTTCAATAGGAAAGTGTATTTTAAGATATTGTAACCCAAGGGTTTGTTATCAAATCTTCTAGTAACATGAGTTTCCAAACAAGTAACTAAATTAATTCTTTCAAAAGATAGTTATGGTTTGGATTAAAGAGAGTTTGAGATTGTTTTCAAATAATGGAAGCATGTCAAGATTAGTTTCATTGATCTAGTTTCATACATATTCAATTAATCAAGTGATGAACATAGTAGATGATTTCTACAAATATCCTCTCAATCTTGTAGATTTCCCACCAAGATTGTGAATGTTATCATGTTAATCTTTGCATGATTCCTCACTACAACTATTGACATGATAATCATTAAGTTCAATATTTTGTAAACACTAACACACAAATCTATCCCTAGCATTTGTTCATTAGAGGATGAATATCCTAAGTCTACTTTGAAGTATTCTTTTCCAAGCAAAACTCAAAGCATAAAGATGAAGAACAAAGATATTCAACTAAATTAATCATCAACCATGTTCATACACAAATGGATTAAAAGAAATACATACTATAACGATCAACTACCTCTAATCTTGACATAAAAAGAGCTTAGCCACTCATTTCCATGGTTGCTTGCTCTCAAGATTGTTGGTAGAAATGATGAAAATCAAGAAGATCAAGAAGAAAAGCTATGGTGTTCTTTTTACAATTCTTGCCCTAGATTTACAAAGATGAAAGATAATCATGATGAAGTGTTGCTTCCTTCCTTTACAAGCCAAAAAGTCAGCTGGAAGTGATAGGTTGGTGGCCAAAAGGTGAAAGCATGGGTCTGTCCTTTTGAATTGCAAGCAAGCCCATGTCGGTGGTAGCATGCTTCCTTCATCCAAAAATATCTTCAAAAGGAATCATCCCTAAAGCCCTTCAAAATTCTTGAATCCAAGCTTGGGAGAATTAGTCAATAAAATCCTACAATTGAAAGTTAAATAAGTTAAATAATATATATTAAACAAAAACTAAATAAAAACCTAATTAAACCAAAATACTAGAATAAATAATACTAATTAAATAAAAAGATATTGTTAAGGACCACAAAATCATGTACAAAATAGCTACAATTTGGTCCTTAACAGTATACTTATTCATATAGAATATTTTAGATATTAAAAAACAATGAAATTTATTACAATTCAAATTTATTTACAAATTAAATAAAAAAGTTAAATTTTTTAAATACAAAAGTTTCATATGAGTATTTTAAGAAAATCAAGTAATTTGGATTATAGTGCAATGGGTTTATTTTTAAAAACCAAAAAGAGATCAATTAAACCAAAAGAATATATACAATACACAAGGGGACCAAACCAAGACCCTTTGATAAAAAAAATGTAAGTCTAAGAGAATCATCCTTGTCTAGTAAGTGATCCCTAACCATATTCTTAGGAACATTAGAAAACCAAGAGAAATTCTTAGTTTTTAAATTATGATTAGCTAGAAAATCAGCACAAAAATTAGTTTCTTTATAAATATGAGTGATCATGAAGTCAATGAAGAGAGTGTGCGACTAATAATTAAGCCAACGAATCTTGATCTTCCAAGGAAAAAGGTTAGAGTTAGAGAAAACGTTGTTACAAATAAGCCAACGAATCTTGATATGCCTTAATTTGATTGTCTATCAAAAGGGATAGAAAATCGGAAAAAAAAGATACTTAAGTCCAAAGCATAGCTAGAGAGGTGTCAGAAACAGAAAACTTTTGTCAGTATCTATTTTACAATTTTGTGTTCCTGGAAGGATTTTGGTGTTAGTGAGTACAGAGGTACTTAGGTCTTCGTCGGTCGAAATAATAAGCCACATATGAGTATCAATGATTTAATGTTTTAAGCTTTCGAACAATTAAAATTGCTTGACCTAATTATTTCTAAGCAAACTTGGTGCTTGAGGACAAGCAACGGTTCAAGTTTGGGGTATTTGATAAGCGGTAATTGCATCGTATTTCTCGTTTGTTTTCTTTCTCTTTCTATGAGTGTTTTCGGGTAATAATAAGGTAATGGAGCAAATTGGAGCAAAAATGGTCAAAGATCGTGTGAAAATGAGCTTTTTTTATACAAAACTCTCGAAGCTGACATGGCTTGGCCATGTCACCTGACACGGGCTGTATTGGCCCTTGAAGGTGCACCCATATAAAGAAGATAAGGCTGACACATGCTGGTTGTATACCTTATACAGACCGTGTTAGCTTCCCAGACAGTTACAAACTCTTAAGATTTTTTGGACGTTTTTATGACTGTTAGACCTTTGTAACCCTCCAAAACTTTATGATAGTGTGTTTTAATGATTTTGCACAAATTTATGGTTGTTTATGGATGACTGATGGCTAAGTTTACTATAAATAGAGACTCATATCTTGATCACTCTATCATGTATCACTTGCAATTTTCTCTTGTTGCTTGCTTCAACTTTGCAGCATTTGTTCTTGCTTCAACTTTGCAAAATTTGTTCTTGCTTTCATTTGTAATAGTTCAAAAACTTTGGTATAACTATTCTTGTCTTATTTATTTTAAGTTAATTTCCATTTAGTTTTGTTGCATTATTTCATTTCAATTGCTTTTTATGCCTTATTATTCTTTTATTATTGTTTACCTCTACTGAAGCGGTATAAGTGGAAAGAAAAAGTAAGTTATTATTTTATTGGGTGATATAGGTTATATCGTATCGTGTCCATAGAGATTGGTTATTAATTTGTCGTTCGAAAAGTTGTTTGTTAATGAGTTTAGGGGTTGAACGGGTTTGTATGGAAAAGTATCAACAGAATTTAAATTAAACAAAGACTATAAATGATAGGTAACTTATGTAGTATGAATGTATACTACTCGTCACAAACTTAAACCTCTTGACTAGTCACACTCAACCTACTTTACTCATCAAAATCATCACGAACACCACGAGATGTACCCACAACAAAGGTTATGTTTAACGCAAAGTTGCGAGACCAACCGTATTACTCTATTGACAATGTCTTGCGCGCTACTACAACACGGAGGCATTAAGCTTTAGCATCCAAAGTGAATATTAGCTCTAAATATATCTCTAGAATCTAGAAACTAATATATATTTATCCATAATCAAGATTTATGAGGTCTATTTCTATAACAACACAAATTCAAAAATAAAGGAAAAAGATCAAGGAAGATATCAAGATTAATTTGTAAAGCAAGCTTTATACAACACCATAATCAACAAATATAAACATGTTCAAATTAAGAGTACAAACAAAACCCAACAAAATATATAGTTTACAAAAAGAGGGAAAAAAGATAAACCAGCACTTCTCGAGTTGTCAAGACGATTGGTGAGAATCCACCTCCGATTCGACAAGATGCAAGCTCCGCTGTTGTTTTCTAGCTTCTCTAGACCAAAAATTGAAGTTAATGGTGTTGGGACTCAAATATACCCAACCCATAACCTAAAAAAGTGTTTTGAACCTATTTAAGGATTTTAAAACCCGTAGGATGCGCTTAGCCAGCTCTGTGCAGTTCCGAAAAAAATCAACACTTGTTTTCCCCATAACTTGAGAATCGTAATTTTGATTTACGCTCGGTTTGAAACGTTGGAAAGCTTATTCAATTTCCTATATAACCATGACAAAATATAAAACAACTGATGATTTTTTGTATTTTTTTTTTAGCCTTATTCATTGATGAGTTGCTAAAATCGCACATTTTAAGCCTTGTCTTCAACACTTTATTGCTCATGCTCCAAATACGCATCAATGCCTACAAAATGAATAGAAAACTATCAAACAATATAATATTTACACAAAAACATGATTATACTCAATATGTACAAATACACACATAATTTGAGGTTTATTCAAACGATATTAACAAAAAGTATCGATAAGTGCAACCAAACTACTACTCAAAATATAGACATTTTTGGACTTATCAAACTCTATCCAAATTACAGCATTGTTTGTCCTCAAACAAAGTCAAACAACCTAAAGAAAAAAAAGAGCAAAAATCAAAGTATCCCGAATCAACAAGTTTTGAAAAAGGAAAACAAATGTATGGTTCAAACAAAAACGCACAGGCAAAGTAAACACTTACCATTATCCTACAACGACAACATGTAATGAAACAAATCATAAGTACAAAAACCATACTAAACATTTTAAAATAAAACAAGCTCAATCATGAACCACACCTAGTAAAAATTCATCGATAGATGAAAAACACACAAAGGTGAGGGACTTTTGACACTCATCCACAATCTTGCAAACAATAGACTAAACTATGCATTCATCCAAAAACTCATATAGAAAATACAAGTGGAAGAATCACAAGGGCTTTTCAAGGTTGTAATGTAGCTTGGTTAACAAACAACTGATAAGTCCTACAGCTAATCGAAACAAAAACTTATCTAAACCTAAGGGAGTGATCAACTCACAAAGTTTTAAATAATAGAATTACGATCAAACTTCTTCTTCATCCCAAATTATCAAACCAACACACATCACTTATTAACACAATATTATTCACACTCTTTTGTTTTTTCTTTTTCAAAGCTTTTCTTCTTCTTTTTTTCTTTTTTTTTTTTCTTTTTCACACATTTTTATCTTTTCTTTTTGGCAAAAAACTACACAACACATGAACGAATAAGGAAAATCCTAAAAAGTGTTCCTAAAGTTTGGAGACCAATGGTAACAACCATCACACGAGCAAGGGACTTAAAAGTACTAAAAAAAGATGAACCCATTGGATTACTTCGTGCCCATGAAAATCTTATCACTGAAGACAACCTTCAAAAGAAAGGAAAGTCAATTGCACTCAAAGCTACTCAAAATTTAGATACTCAAAATGAAGGAAACCACTCTCATGAGAGAAAAATGAGGAGTCAAGTGAATGTTTTTTTGAATATGGGGATGATATAGCCCACATCTCTCGAAGAATTCTGCAGATGGTATTTTGAAGAAGTCAGAATAAAAAACCATTCCAAGACAAAAAAAAAAAAAGATCCTCAAAAAGCTGAAATAGACAAAAGCAAAATTACCTTCTACGGATGTAACAAAATTAGACACTTCAAAACTGAATATCCTCAAGTAAAGAAATTAATAAAAATACCTCCCTTCAAGAAAATATCCATGAAGGCATCTTGGGATTCGGGAAACTCAACATCATAAGAAGAAGAAGAAGATCTATGTCTAATGATAAAATTAAATTATGAGGTAAACTTCTTAACTCTTGCTATACTTTTCAAGAAATGGAAATAATGTTTGATAATCTTCTAGAGGATTCGATCCAATTAACTCAAAAATTCTTTTTTCAAAGAGAACAAATTTTGAATATAATGAAAGAAAAGAAGAACTTAAAAATTAAATGGTAAACAATTAAGCACTATCAAAAGATTACACAATGCACACTAATCTCTTTCCTTTCAACAAAAAATATTAAATTAAAAATTATATCAACCAAATGCTCAAAAAGAATTAAAGAATCTAGAAAATCAGGTAGAGGACTTAACTCGAGACATCACAAAATTTGTAAAATCTATGAAACCTTTTAGAAAATAATGGGATCACAATCCGGAATTTTTGACAAAGCTGGAATAGGTTTTATACTCTTTACTTGGATGCTATTTCATTTGAACCATGTTGTTTATCCCTTGAAAAGGATAAATGTGTATGGCATACAAGAGTTGGTCAAATTAGCATGAAAACTATTTCAAGTTTTATAAAATTTGACTTAGTAAAAGGTCTTCCAAAAATAAATTTCAACAAAGATGCAATCTATGAAGCCTACATTAAAAGCATACAAGTAAAAAGTAGCTTTCACTCAAAAAAATTGTATCATATATCAAACTACTTGAACTTATTCACATAGACTTGTTTGGCCATACTTAGTGGAAAAAGATATAAATTTTGTTATTGTTGATGATTTCTCCAGATTTACATGGGTTTTATTTTTAAAACATAAAAATGACTCGTTTGAAGCCTTCAAAACATTTTGTAAAAAGGTTCAAAATGAGAAAAGTTCAAACACCGTATCTGTAAGAAGTGATCACAAACATGAATTTGAAAACTTCTCATTTTAATTTTTTTTTTGATGAAAATGAAATATCACACAATTTTTCTTGTCCTAGAACACCTCAACATGATGGTGTTGTAGAAAGAAAAAACAAAACTCTTCAAGAAATCGCAAGAACTATGTTAAATGAATCAAAGATGGAAAAATATTTTTGTGGTGAAGCCATCAACTCTTGCTATTGTAACGCCCGGAAATTTAATTAATTATTTAATTAAATTATATAAGAAATTATTTATTGGAATTAGTCGAAGTTGGAAATTATCGGAATTATTATAAGAGGCGTTAATTGGATTAATTGTTGACTAGCTGATAGATAATAATGATAATAATAATAGTAATAATAATAATAATAATAATAATAATAATAATAATAATAATAATAATAGTTGACTATTAGTAATAATAATAAAATTAGAATAATTTGTTGGGCTTAGATGGTTGAAATTAGTAGAAAGAGAGGTGTAGAGAAATATGTCCAATAAGAGAAATATAATTATTAGTTATTATAAATAATAAGAAATTAGGTTTTTGGAGAGGTTGTTAGAAAACAAGGAGAAGAAAAGGGAAAACAATAGTACACGTGAAAAGAGGAAGAAAAAGAGGAATAGGCTTGGGAGAAAAACGAGAAAATTGTAGACCGAAAGTCAAACCGAAATTCGACCGGAACTCCGTAGGGATACCTTCAATCCAAGGTAAGGGTGAGGTTCTAATTTTCTAATGGGTTGTATGATGAATATTATGTTGGAATTAGGGTAATGGAGAATTTACTATGCATTTGCGGTTGTTCTGTTTGGTGAGAAATTGTTTGATGTCACTGTGTTGAAATCTATAATTTTTATGGTTTTGAAATTGTTAGGGTTGATGAGTAATTTTTAATATATGATGATTAATTGTGTTTGGAATTGATATATTGGTGAAATTGAGAGATGATTGGGGATCCAACTTATTATATATCGTAGAGTTTTTATTTATTTTATACATATTGATTTGATAATAGAAGAAAATAAATAAATTCATGTACAATAGCGATTTTTGACATATGTATATCATTGTAGCAGATCAATTTGATTGAGTTACTACTATAGCGAAAATATGATAATTGCGTAGAATTGATAGTTTATTTTATTTTATACTGTAGCGACATTCTAAGTCATTGAAAAAAAAACCATTATAGTGTCTCAAGATGCTAATACATATTGTTTTAGTTATTAACTATAATATAAATTGTTAAATAGCTTCCTTGTTAGCATCTTGGTATGCATTCTTACAAGTATATATGTTGCTTATTGTAGTAGTGCTATTAGTGAAAAAGGACATGATGAGATTTCTAACTACTGTATCGATATATGATGGATTAAATTGAAAATCCTGTTTCAGATTTATATATAATGATTCATTAGTAAAATATTATAACACTTATAAAATATAATAATTTAGAATTATTAATATAATTTAATTTTGTAGAAGTTTTGAATTAGAGATAAGCACCTGGATAAATAGTTGATTTTTGTTAATTTTAATTTTAATAGAATTGTCAATAGAGTTGTTAGAATTGTCAATAGAGTTGTCAGAATAATTTTGAGTAATTACAACTCATATTTTAATTGTTTTGGATAATTCAGACACGTTTAGAGTTGTCAGCGTTGTTTTCGAGTTTTTTTAATATTAAACCTAATAAGCCGTAGAATTAAAGGTAAATATATTTGACTCTTTAGAGTTGTTTTAATATTACTTGAGTTTAACTAATTATTTTCATAAATATTATTTTATATACAAGAGTTATCGGTAGAGCAATTTTGAGCACCTTAGAGTTATTTTAGATTTTGAGCACCTTAGAGTTATTTTAGAGTTGTAGGGGTTGTGGTGGTTTAATAGTAGTTCAAAGTAGGAAATTTGAGTAATTTAGCAGAAGATTAATTAACCAGAAATGGTCGAAATAGTCCGAACAATTACGTGGTTTGTTTGTAATTTATTTTGGTTTATTTTATGTGTTATATGTTGCCGTAAATTGTGAATTTGCAAGTGATAAACTGTGTTGTGTTGTTTCCGTTGAATTGTCATTGTTTGCTGGTATTGATGTTGTTAATAAATTGCGAAGTTGCAGATTGAGATGAAATTGACTGTTGTTTGCGCGTATTAATTTTATTGATAAACTATAAATTGTTGTTGATATGTTGATGAAGTTGTAGGCCTATGACCAATGTTGATTAAGTTGAATCGTCCTAATTATGGATATGTTTGAGTTGTAGGTCGAATGACCAGTGTTGATCTAAGTTGATGCCATTGATGCATATTTTAAGTTGTTGTTGTATGATGTTGTTGTTGTCACATTGTTGTGTATTTTTCGTTTAAGTTGAGGTCTCATGGCATACATTGCATTATTAAGTTGGCCTGGATTGGCACCACGTTGAAAGTTGAAGGCTTATGCCTTGGCCTTGATGGAACCACGTTGAAGGCTTATGCCTTGTTGAATGCCTCGATAACCTGGCATGATTTTAAGTTGGGAGTTCTGCTCCAAATGGTACCACATGCATTTGCATAGTTGAGTCACATATTGAGTTGCAAGTTGAAGTTGTTGTTATTATTCGTTGTTTAGTGATTGTCGTTGTGTTGTTGTTGATATAAGTTGTCGTTGATATAAGTTGTTGTTGCTATAAGTTGTTGTTGTTATAAGTTGGCGTTGTTATTAAGTTGTTGTTATTAAGTTGTGTTGAGTTAAGTTGTTACGTTGACGAATATGTTGTGATAAATATTGTTGTGTGGAAAAATTGTTGTCATTATATTACGTTGATGATTATGTTGTGATTGTTGGTTGTGAGAATAAGTTGCGAAGTGGTGATTTACGTTATCTAAATTCTATCATATATTATTTATCATACAATTTATTAGATTGTTAGATATCTCACCCCTTCTGTTGTGATGTTGCCTCTACGTGGGTAACGTGCAGGTATTCGAGTTTGAAGAGTTAGTTGCTGTTAGTTCAAGTCGGTGTCATTGCTCTGATACGTAACACTCGGGGGGACGTTTGGTCTATGTTGTTTATATTGTTGACTCTTGTTGTTATTAGTATAATTTGTTGAATCCTAAGTGATATTGTGAAATAAAAAGTTGTTAAGTATGTTGAAAGTTGAACAAGATGTTTCAAGTTGTTATTAGTATAATATATTCAGTTGTATAACTATGAATTCCGCTGCGTAGTAATAAAAAAGTATTTTGTTTGAAAGTTATTGCAAGTTGTTATGAGATTCTCCGAATTAAAAAGTGTTATGTATCTTATCTGTTTGTGTTGTTAATGTTGAAATGTGGCATCCCATGTTTCGTTGAAAATTTTAGTTACTCTGATTTTCGATATATTTTTCGGGTAGAATATGGGGTGTTACAGCTATATCCTAAACAGGGTTTCCATCAGAAAAATCCTAAACAAAACCCCATGTGAACTCTGGAAAAACATATCACCTAACATATCATACTTTCAAATTTTTGAATGTTTTTGTTATATCCTCAACGATAAAGATAACCTTAGGAAAATTTAACTCTAAGTCGGATAAAGGAATCTTTTTAGGATACTTTATGAATTCAAAAGGTTATAGAATATCAATTTAAGAAATTAATATGTTGAAGAAAGAATGCATGTAGTATTTGATGATTTCATAAAGAAATCAAATTGAAGAACAAGGCTCAATGCTCAACATAAAAGAAAATGCTTCAATTGACAATGCGGAAATAATTGAGGATTCATCATAAACTTCTCCAAAGGGATGGAAAACAATATCAGATCATCCTCAAGAATTAGCCATGAGTTGCTGAGTTGATGAAAATCGCACATTTTAAGCCTTGTCTTCAACACTTTATTGCTCATGCTCCAAATACGCATCAATGCCTACAAAATGAATAGAAAACTATCAAACAATATAATATTTACACAAAAACATGATTATACTCAATATGTACAAATACACACATAATTTGAGGTTTATTCAAACGATATTAACAAAAAAGTATCGATAAGTGCAACCAAACTACTACTCAAAATATAGACATTTTTGGACTTATCAAACTCTATCCAAATTACAGCATTGTTTGTCCTCAAACAAAGTCAAACAACCTAAAGAAAAAAAAGAGCAAAAATCAAAGTATCCCGAATCAACAAGTTTTGAAAAAGGAAAACAAATGTATGGTTCAAACAAAAACGCACAGGCAAAGTAAACACTTACCATTATCCTACAACGACAACATGTAATGAAACAAATCATAAGTACAAAAACCATACTAAACATTTTAAAATAAAACAAGCTCAATCATGAACCACACCTAGTAAAAATTCATCGATAGATGAAAAACACACAAAGGTGAGGGACTTTTGACACTCATCCACAATCTTGCAAACAATAGACTAAACTATGCATTCATCCAAAAACTCATATAGAAAATACAAGTGGAAGAATCACAAGGGCTTTTCAAGGTTGTAATGTAGCTTGGTTAACAAACAACTGATAAGTCCTACACTAATCGAAACAAAACTTATCTAAACCTAAGGAGTGATCAACTCACAAAGTTTTAAATAATAGAATTACGATCAAACTTCTTCTTCATCCCAAATTATCAAACCAACACACATCACTTATTAACACAATATTATTCACACTCTTTTGTTTTTTTCCTTTTCAAAGCTTTTCTTCTTCTTTTTTTCTTTTTTTTTTTCTTTCTTTTTCACACATTTTTATCTTTTCTTTTTGGCAAAAAACTACACAACACATGAACGAATAAGGAAAATCCTAAAAAGTGTTCCTAAATTTTGGAGACCAATGGTAACAACCATCACACGAGCAAGGGACTTAAAAGTACTAAAAAAAGATGAACCCATTGGATTACTTTGTGCCCATGAAAATCTTATCACTGAAGACAACCTTCAAAAGAAAGGAAAGTCAATTGCACTCAAAGCTACTCAAAATTTAGATACTCAAAATGAAGGAAACCACTCTCATGAGAGAAAAATGAGGAGTCAAGTGAATGTTTTTTTGAATATGGGGATGATATAGCCCACATCTCTCGAAGAATTCTGCAGATGGTATTTTGAAGAAGTCAGAATAAAAAACCATTCCAAGACAAAAAAAAAAAAGATCCTCAAAAAGCTGAAATAGACAAAAGCAAAATTACCTTCTACGGATGTAACAAAATTAGACACTTCAAAACTGAATATCCTCAAGTAAAGAAATTAATAAAAATACCTCCCTTCAAGAAAATATCCATGAAGGCATCTTGGGATTCGGGAAACTCAACATCATAAGAAGAAGAAGAAGATCTATGTCTAATGATAAAATTAAATTATGAGGTAAACTTCTTAACTCTTGCTATACTTTTCAAGAAATGGAAATAATGTTTGATAATCTTCTAGAGGATTCGATCCAATTAACTCAAAAATTCTTTTTTCAAAGAGAACAAATTTTGAATATAATGAAAGAAAAAGAAGAACTTAAAAAATTAAATGGTAAACAATTAAGCACTATCAAAAGATTACACAATGCACACTAATCTCTTTCCTTTCAACAAAAAATATTAAATTAAAAATTATATCAACCAAATGCTCAAAAAGAATTAAAGAATCTAGAAAATCAGGTAGAGGACTTAACTCGAGACATCACAAAATTTGTAAAATCTACTGAAACCTTTTAGAAAATAATGGGATCACAATCCGGAATTTTTGACAAAGCTGGAATAGGTTTTATACTCTTTACTTGGATGCTATTTCATTTGAACCATGTTGTTTATCCCTTGAAAAGGATAAATGTGTATGGCATACAAGAGTTGGTCAAATTAGCATGAAAACTATTTCAAGTTTTATAAAATTTGACTTAGTAAAAGGTCTTCCAAAAATAAATTTCAACAAAGATGCAATCTATGAAGCCTACATTAAAAGCATACAAGTAAAAAGTAGCTTTCACTCAAAAAAATTGTATCATATATCAAACTACTTGAACTTATTCACATAGACTTGTTTGGCCATACTTAGTGGAAAAAGATATAAATTTTGTTATTGTTGATGATTTCTCCAGATTTACATGGGTTTTATTTTTAAAACATAAAAATGACTCGTTTGAAGCCTTCAAAACATTTTGTAAAAAGGTTCAAAATGAGAAAAGTTCAAACACCGTATCTGTAAGAAGTGATCACAAACATGAATTTGAAAACTTCTCATTTTAATTTTTTTTTTTGATGAAAATGAAATATCACACAATTTTTCTTGTCCTAGAACACCTCAACATGATGGTGTTGTAGAAAGAAAAAACAAAACTCTTCAAGAAATCGCAAGAACTATGTTAAATGAATCAAAGATGGAAAAATATTTTTGTGGTGAAGCCATATCAACTCTTGCTATTGTAACGCCCGGAAATTTAATTAATTATTTAATTAAATTATATAAGAAATTATTTATTGGAATTAGTCGAAGTTGGAAATTATCGGAATTATTATAAGAGGCGTTAATTGGATTAATTGTTGACTAGCTGATAGATAATAATGATAATAATAATAGTAATAATAATAATAATAATAATAATAATAATAATAATAATAATAATAATAATAATAATAATAGTTGACTATTAGTAATAATAATAAAATTAGAATAATTTGTTGGGCTTAGATGGTTGAAATTAGTAGAAAGAGAGGTGTAGAGAAATATGTCCAATAAGAGAAATATAATTATTAGTTATTATAAATAATAAGAAATTAGGTTTTTGGAGAGGTTGTTAGAAAACAAGGAGAAGAAAAGGGAAAACAATAGTACACGTGAAAAGAGGAAGAAAAAGAGGAATAGGCTTGGGAGAAAAACTGCCACGAGAAAATTGTAGACCGAAAGTCAAACCGAAATTCGACCGGAACTCCGTAGGGATACCTTCAATCCAAGGTAAGGGTGAGGTTCTAATTTTCTAATGGGTTGTATGATGAATATTATGTTGGAATTAGGGTAATGGAGAATTTACTATGCATTTGCGTTGTTTGGTGAGAAATTGTTTGATGTCACTGTGTTGAAATCTATAATTTTTATGGTTTTGAAATTGTTAGGGTTGATGAGTAATTTTTAATATATGATGATTAATTGTGTTTGGAATTGATATATTGGTGAAATTGAGAGATGATTGGGGATCCAACTTATTATATATCGTAGAGTTTTTATTTATTTTATACATATTGATTTGATAATAGAAGAAAATAAATAAATTCATGTACAATAGCGATTTCAGTTGACATATGTATATCATTGTAGCAGCATCAATTTGATTGAGTTACTACTATAGCAGAAAATATGATAATTGCGTAGAATTGATAGTTTATTTTATTTTATACTGTAGCGACATTCTAAGTCATTGAAAAAAAAACCATTATAGTGTCTCAAGATGCTAATACATATTGTTTTAGTTATTAACTATAATATAAATTGTTAAATAGCTTCCTTGTTAGCATCTTGGTATGCATTCTTACAAGTATATATGTTGCTTATTGTAGTAGTGCTATTAGTGAAAAAGGACATGATGAGATTTCTAACTACTGTATCGATATATGATGGATTAAATTGAAAATCCTGTTTCAGATTTATATATAATGATTCATTAGTAAAATATTATAACACTTATAATAATAATAACAATATAATAATTTAGAATTATTAATATAATTTAATTTTGTAGAAGTTTTGAATTAGAGATAAGCACCTGGATAAATAGTTGATTTTTGTTAATTTTAATTTTAATAGAATTGTCAATAGAGTTGTTAGAATTGTCAATAGAGTTGTCAGAATAATTTTGAGTAATTACAACTCATATTTTAATTGTTTTGGATAATTCAGACACGTTTAGAGTTGTCAGCGTTGTTTTCGAGTTTTTTTAATATTAAACCTAATAAGCCGTAGAATTAAAGGTAAATATATTTGACTCTTTAGAGTTGTTTTAATATTACTTGAGTCAGACCATTAACTAATTATTTTCATAAATATTATTTTATATACAAGAGTTATCGGTAGAGCAATTTTGAGCACCTTAGAGTTATTTTAGATTTTGAGCACCTTAGAGTTATTTTAGAGTTGTAGGGGTTGTGGTGGTTTAATAGTAGTTCAAAGTAGGAAATTTGAGTAATTTAGCAGAAGATTAATTAACCAGAAATGGTCGAAATAGTCCGAACAATTACGTGGTTTGTTTGTAATTTATTTTGGTTTATTTTATGTGTTATATGTTGCCGTAAATTGTGAATTTGCAAGTGATAAACTGTGTTGTGTTGTTTCCGTTGAATTGTCATTGTTTGCTGGTATTGATGTTGTTAATAAATTGCGAAGTTGCAGATTGAGATGAAATTGACTGTTGTTTGCGCGTATTAATTTTATTGATAAACTATAAATTGTTGTTGATATGTTGATGAAGTTGTAGGCCTATGACCAATGTTGATTAAGTTGAATCGTCCTAATTATGGATATGTTTGAGTTGTAGGTCGAATGACCAGTGTTGATCTAAGTTGATGCCATTGATGCATATTTTAAGTTGTTGTTGTATGATGTTGTTGTTGTCACATTGTTGTGTATTTGTCGTTTAAGTTGAGGTCTCATGGCATACATTGCATTATTAAGTTGGCCTGGATTGGCACCACGTTGAAAGTTGAAGGCTTATGCCTTGGCCTTGATGGAACCACGTTGAAGGCTTATGCCTTGTTGAATGCCTCGATAACCTGGCATGATTTTAAGTTGGGAGTTCTGCTCCAAATGGTACCACATGCATTTGCATAGTTGAGTCACATATTGAGTTGCAAGTTGAAGTTGTTGTTATTATTCGTTGTTTAGTGATTGTCGTTGTGTTGTTGTTGATATAAGTTGTCGTTGATATAAGTTGTTGTTGCTATAAGTTGTTGTTGTTATAAGTTGGCGTTGTTATTAAGTTGTTGTTATTAAGTTGTGTTGAGTTAAGTTGTTACGTTGACGAATATGTTGTGATAAATATTGTTGTGTGGAAAAATTGTTGTCATTATATTACGTTGATGATTATGTTGTGATTGTTGGTTGTGAGAATAAGTTGCGAAGTGGTGATTTACGTTATCTAAATTCTATCATATATTATTTATCATACAATTTATTAGATTGTTAGATATCTCACCCCTTCTGTTGTGATGTTGCCTCTACGTGGGTAACGTGCAGGTATTCGAGTTTGAAGAGTTAGTTGCTGTTAGTTCAAGTCGGTGTCATTGCTCTGATACGTAACACTCGGGGGGACGTTTGGTCTATGTTGTTTATATTGTTGACTCTTGTTGTTATTAGTATAATTTGTTGAATCCTAAGTGATATTGTGAAATAAAAAGTTGTTAAGTATGTTGAAAGTTGAACAAGATGTTTCAAGTTGTTATTAGTATAATATATTCAGTTGTATAACTATGAATTCCGCTGCGTAGTAATAAAAAAGTATTTTGTTTGAAAGTTATTGCAAGTTGTTATGAGATTCTCCGAATTAAAAAGTGTTATGTATCTTATCTGTTTGTGTTGTTAATGTTGAAATGTGGCATCCCATGTTTCGTTGAAAATTTTAGTTACTCTGATTTTCGATATATTTTTCGGGTAGAATATGGGGTGTTACAGCTATATCCTAAACAGGGTTTCCATCAGAAAAATCCTAAACAAAACCCCATGTGAACTCTGGAAAAACATATCACCTAACATATCATACTTTCAAATTTTTGAATGTTTTTGTTATATCCTCAACGATAAAGATAACCTTAGGAAAATTTAACTCTAAGTCGGATAAAGGAATCTTTTTAGGATACTTTATGAATTCAAAAGGTTATAGAATATCAATTTAAGAAATTAATATGTTGAAGAAAGAATGCATGTAGTATTTGATGATTTCATAAAGAAATCAAATTGAAGAACAAGGCTCAATGCTCAACATAAAAGAAAATGCTTCAATTGACAATGCGGAAATAATTGAGGATTCATCATAAACTTCTCCAAAGGGATGGAAAACAATATCAGATCATCCTCAAGAATTAGCCATGAGTTGCTGAGTTGATGAAAATCGCACATTTTAAGCCTTGTCTTCAACACTTTATTGCTCATGCTCCAAATACGCATCAATGCCTACAAAATGAATAGAAAACTATCAAACAATATAATATTTACACAAAAACATGATTATACTCAATATGTACAAATACACACATAATTTGAGGTTTATTCAAACGATATTAACAAAAAGTATCGATAAGTGCAACCAAACTACTACTCAAAATATAGACATTTTTGGACTTATCAAACTCTATCCAAATTACAGCATTGTTTGTCCTCAAACAAAGTCAAACAACCTAAAGAAAAAAAAGAGCAAAAATCAAAGTATCCCGAATCAACAAGTTTTGAAAAAGGAAAACAAATGTATGGTTCAAACAAAAACGCACAGGCAAAGTAAACACTTACCATTATCCTACAACGACAACATGTAATGAAACAAATCATAAGTACAAAAACCATACTAAACATTTTAAAATAAAACAAGCTCAATCATGAACCACACCTAGTAAAAATTCATCGATAGATGAAAAACACACAAAGGTGAGGGACTTTTGACACTCATCCACAATCTTGCAAACAATAGACTAAACTATGCATTCATCCAAAAACTCATATAGAAAATACAAGTGGAAGAATCACAAGGGCTTTTCAAGGTTGTAATGTAGCTTGGTTAACAAACAACTGATAAGTCCTACAGCTAATCGAAACAAAAACTTATCTAAACCTAAGGGAGTGATCAACTCACAAAGTTTTAAATAATAGAATTACGATCAAACTTCTTCTTCATCCCAAATTATCAAACCAACACACATCACTTATTAACACAATATTATTCACACTCTTTTGTTTTTTCTTTTTCAAAGCTTTTCTTCTTCTTTTTTCTTTTTTTTCTTTCTTTTTCACACATTTTTATCTTTTCTTTTTGGCAAAAAACTACACAACACATGAACGAATAAGGAAAATCCTAAAAAGTGTTCCTAAATTTTGGAGACCAATGGTAACAACCATCACACGAGCAAGGGACTTAAAAGTACTAAAAAAAGATGAACCCATTGGATTACTTTGTGCCCATGAAAATCTTATCACTGAAGACAACCTTCAAAAGAAAGGAAAGTCAATTGCACTTAAAGCTACTCAAAATTTAGATACTCAAAATGAAGGAAACCACTCTCATGAGAGAAAATGAGGAGTCAAGTGAATGTTTTTGAATATGGGATGATATAGCCCACATCTCTCAAGAATTCTGCAGATGGTATTTTGAAGAAGTCAGAATAAAAAACCATTCCAAGACAAAAAAAAAAAAGATCCTCAAAAAGCTGAAATAGACAAAAGCAAAATTACCTTCTACGGATGTAACAAAATTAGACACTTCAAAACTGAATATCCTCAAGTAAAGAAATTAATAAAAATACCTCCCTTCAAGAAAATATCCATGAAGGCATCTTGGGATTCGGGAAACTCAACATCATAAGAAGAAGAAGAAGATCTATGTCTAATGATAAAATTAAATTATGAGGTAAACTTCTTAACTCTTGCTATACTTTTCAAGAAATGGAAATAATGTTTGATAATCTTCTAGAGGATTCGATCCAATTAACTCAAAAATTCTTTTTTCAAAGAGAACAAATTTTGAATATAATGAAAGAAAAAGAAGAACTTAAAAAATTAAATGGTAAACAATTAAGCACTATCAAAAGATTACACAATGCACACTAATCTCTTTCCTTTCAACAAAAAATATTAAATTAAAAATTATATCAACCAAATGCTCAAAAAGAATTAAAGAATCTAGAAAATCAGGTAGAGGACTTAACTCGAGACATCACAAAATTTGTAAAATCTACTGAAACCTTTTAGAAAATAATGGGATCACAATCCGGAATTTTTGACAAAGCTGGAATAGGTTTTATACTCTTTACTTGGATGCTATTTCATTTGAACCATGTTGTTTATCCCTTGAAAAGGATAAATGTGTATGGCATACAAGAGTTGGTCAAATTAGCATGAAAACTATTTCAAGTTTTATAAAATTTGACTTAGTAAAAGGTCTTCCAAAAATAAATTTCAACAAAGATGCAATCTATGAAGCCTACATTAAAAGCATACAAGTAAAAAGTAGCTTTCACTCAAAAAAATTGTATCATATATCAAACTACTTGAACTTATTCACATAGACTTGTTTGGCCATACTTAGTGGAAAAAGATATAAATTTTGTTATTGTTGATGATTTCTCCAGATTTACATGGGTTTTATTTTTAAAACATAAACATGACTCGTTTGAAGCCTTCAAAACATTTTGTAAAAAGGTTCAAAATGAGAAAAGTTCAAACACCGTATCTGTAAGAAGTGATCACAAACATGAATTTGAAAACTTCTCATTTTAAATTTTTTTTTTTGATGAAAATGAAATATCACACAATTTTTCTTGTCCTAGAACACCTCAACATGATGGTGTTGTAGAAAGAAAAAACAAAACTCTTCAAGAAATCGCAAGAACTATGTTAAATGAATCAAAGATGGAAAAATATTTTTGTGGTGAAGCCATCAACTCTTGCTATATCCTAAACAGGGTTTCCATCAGAAAAATCCTAAACAAAACCCCATGTGAACTCTGGAAAAACATATCACCTAACATATCATACTTTCAAATTTTTGGATGTTTTTGTTATATCCTCAACGATAAAGATAACCTTAGGAAAATTTAACTCTAAGTCGGATAAAGGAATATTTTTAGGATACTTTATGAATTCAAAAGGTTATAGAATATCAATTTAAGAAATTAATATGTTGAAGAAAGAATGCATGTAGTATTTGATGATTTCATAAAGAAATCAAATTGAAGAACAAGGCTCAATGCTCAACATAAAAGAAAATGCTTCAATTGACAATGCGGAAATAATTGAGGATTCATCATAAACTTCTCCAAAGGGATGGAAAACAATATCAGATCATCCTCAATATCAGATCATATTTAAGAAAACCTGTGATATTGATCTTTTGATTGTTCAAATTTATGTTGATGATATCATCTTTGGTTCAATAAATAAAAAAATGTGTGACAATTATTCTAACCTTATGCAACGCAAGTTTGAAATTAGTATGATGGGTGAATTAAGATATATTTTGGGTCTACAAATAAAACAATAATCAAATGAAAAATTCACTTTTCAAGAAAAATACATCAAATATATGTCAAGACAATTAAGTAGATAATTGTATTTAATTAATACTCCCCCTTTTGTCAATAGTAAAAAAGAAGGGGGTAAAAGAGAAGAGCCTAAGCCTCATCCCGATGAGGTTTTGTATGGTTAAAGGAAGGGAAACTGAAAAATTGGTAGTACTAGAGGAGGAATGTTAGGGAAGGCTTTTTGAAGGAACACCGAGGAGTGTCATTCGAATAATTCCTGGTTTTCTCGACCAAGGTTGACAATTGCTCTTTGAAAGGAAAATATGTTATCTTGAGAAGAGCCAGTAGTAGACTAAAATAAGTGGGTTTGAATGGGTTAAAAGTTGGAGGAGCCATATTGTCAATAGTGTTCTTAAAGAGGATGAGTTTAAGGACCCAAAGGTTTCCTTATGTGTAGTTCCATGAGTTATGAATCTTGGAAGAGGTTGTGAATCTTGGAAGAGATGCATAGGTATCATAAATAAGAGCATGAGTGAGGTATTCATTCAAGGTATTCTCAAATATGGTTTCAGCCTTGTTTGTAGAAGAGAATATAGCAAATGGGTTATGTGAAAACAATGATATAGAGTTCTGATGAATAGTTAGAAGAGTTGAGTAATTCACTTGGTTTTGAGGAGGAAATAGTGAGCACATGGTTTCAGCATTTGGATCAAATCCACTAGAGAATAGCACATGTTGAATAGTAGTGAGCATCTAATGTTGGAATAGTAGGATATCAAGATTATCATTCAAGTCCACCATTGGTTGTTCAGAAACAAGGTTGATATCTATGTTAGGTAATGAATATGACTAATTTGATTATTTTAGATAGGAGTCAAATAATGGTAAATTAGGATGAGGTTGTTCAGTTAGGGAGTTCATGAGATGGTAGGTTTCAAGGTTAAAGTTCTTAGTTGGAAGAAGTGATGAGGTTTAAGTATATCTGGATCACCTTCTAGAAAGGAAAAATCCTTAGGGAGAGAGAAGTTTATGATATGAGTGGTTAATGGAGATACTTCTGGCTCTGGGGAGATGATGTTGATAGGAGTGTTTGAGGTTTCAACAACATTTTTTCTATAGTAGGGGACAAGGACTTGTTGTGCACAGTAACCTTTTCTGCTTTTGAGGAGACCGAAAGTGAGAGATCTGCAAACATGTTTCCATAGTGTGAATCCTAAGAAACATCATTCTTGTTGGAGTATGTATTGTTTTAGCATTTGGATTGGTGGACTATTTTTTTCAAAGGTTTTCATTTTCTTTTGAGGGGCCAACCCTAATTCCATTGATAACTTTAGATAGATGCCTCATTTTCAAGGGATATAATAAAGTAATGAAATACCAAAGTCCATAACATCTCGTAGGGAGCGCCATGCCCCTTTTCTGAGCATGTTTCATGAAGTTCAAAATCAAATACCCTAGTTGCAAAAGGTAAAGATGAAGCAGGTGGAAAATTACAAGAATGTCATGCCTAGTAACTTTTACAAGACTCCTTGCACGAGGAAGAATGTTGTGAACAAAATGTTTGTGAAGGATTTGAGACCATAGTTTTAGGTTAGAGGAGACAATGTCCTTTGTGACACCAATGAATAAGTCAAGGTTAATAATATATGGATTAGTAGAGTAGTGTGATACCGAGTCTTTGGAACACTGATGAACACTAGAATTGTGGATTTCAAGCGGGTTACATATGAGAGAAGGAGTAATGGTTATGATTTTACATTCGAGTATGGCTTTTAGCAGCAAATCAGAGGAATCTGGTTTAATTGTAGCATAGAAGATTCGAATGGTTTAATCTGGTTTAATTCTTCTACATTCTAACTTCTCTTGGAGTAGCTTTCAAAGTGCATGGGTTTTCCACAAACAACCATGTTTTTGCGCCATTTTTGTTTGAATAGTTCAATAGCGCAATTGTGTGAAAAAATGGAGTTTTTAGAGATCCAAAGGATTACCGTTTAGGAAAATTTTAGTTCAGACTCATCGAATACTTGCGGAGTGGTTGGTTGAGAGTTTTTTGAGTTTCAAAGTCTTCGTGACTTCTTGGTTCCATTGATGGTTGTGAGTAAGTTTTGATGAGTAAAAATTAGAGACACATGTGTATTATTTTTTAACAACCAAGTAACTCCTCACTTTATTATTTCCTTTTGTGAACGAGGCAACACATAGAGAGTGAAGACTTATTCAATTTAGGATTGGCAAGGAATGCATATGGTGGCAAGTTTTTCTTTTAAAAATTAAAAAATTTCTCAACTAATGGCTTTGTAAATATATCAACTGGTTGATTCTTTGTGTCAACAAAAATTAATTCAACATTTTATTTTTGAACATGATCTCTAATGATGTGATGCTTAATCTTATATGTTTGACCTATAATGTTGAATGAGATTTTTTGATAAATTAATAGCCACTAGTTTGTCACAAATTATGGGTACCTTGGAGTAATGGAGAGAATGATCTTTTAGTTGATATTTCATCTAAATTATTTGTGAACAGTCGCAGGTTGAAGCAGAGACATATTATGCTTCAATTATGGAAAGCGCAATAGTATTTTGATTTTTGCATGACCAAGTGGTTATAGCGTGTCCAAGGATTTGACAGACCCCACCTCTACATTTTCTTTCTACTTTGTCGCCAGCATAGTTAGCATCACAATAGGAAATTAAATAAAAGTCTGAATTTTTTCTATACTAAAGACCAATATTAGCAATACCAACAAGATATCTAAAAATGTGTTTTACTGTAGTGAGATGTGATTCCTTTTGATCAGTTAGAAATGTTCTAGTATTTAAATATAATAATGATTCAATCATACCACAATATTTTTTTCCAGAAATAGATGATCCTTCTTCATCTTTATCTAGATATTTGATGTATTTTTCCCAAAAAATATCTTAATTCAACTATCATGTCCATTTTAAACTCTCTTTGCATAAGGTTAGAAAAATCATCGCACATTTTTTTATTTGTGGAGTCAAAGATAATATCATCAACATAAATTTGAACAATCAAAAAATCATTTTCAAAAGTTTTCTTAAATAAGGTGGTGTCAATTTGGCCTCTTGAAAACTCATTTTTTAAGAGAAACACACTAAGTCTTTCATACCATGCTCGAGGAGCTTGTTTTAGATCATAGAGTACTTTAGTTAAATTTGAAGACATGATTTGGATATTTAGAGTCCTCAAAGTCAGGAGGTTGCTTAACATAAACTTCTTCATTTAAGAAACCATTTAAAAATATACTTTTAACGTCCATTTGAAAGAGTTTGATACCTTTGTGAGCATCATAGGCAAGGAGAATTCGTATGGCTTTCAATCTAGCTACTGAATCATATGTTTCATCATAACTGATTCCTTCTTGTTGATTATAGTCTTAAGCAACTAGTCATGCTTTGTTTCTTATTACTTTTCCATCTTCTTCCAATTTGTTTCTAAAAATCCACATGGTTCCAATTATAGTTTTATTTTGAGGATTGGGAATAAGAGTTCATTCTTGATTTTTTTTCTTCAAATTGTGATATTGTCATAGCTTCAATTCATGAGTTGTCTTTGATTTGATTGTATCATTTATGTTCTTGGATTCCATTTGAGATAACATAGCTAAGTTATTGTTTTTGTCTTTAATAATTTGTCTGGTGCATACTTGATCCGAAGTTTCACCAATTATTAATTCTTAAAGATGATCTGTTGTTGTTTTCCATCACTTTGGAGGAGTTGTTGATGAATCCTCAATTTATGTTAATAGGTATATTTGAATAAGTAAATATGAGTAAATATTTTAGTCTCATTGATATTTTGATTTGTTAATCTATTTAAATGTTAGTTGAATTTCTTATTTATAAATGTTCAAATAAAATAGATTTTTTATTAGACTAATAAGCCAAATAAGACTTTGAAAAGGTTAGGCTCAAGTCTAAAAAAATTATGATAAACCACAAATCAAACTTAATCTTTAAAATTTTTAGTAGACCCAGACTCAGATTTGATAAAACCTATTCGATCTAACATATTCGCACCCCCTAATTAAAAGGTAAAATTGAAAAAAAATATATTAAAAATTGAAATTGATAATTCATTTTAAAAACACTATTTTATTACAAATAAATCAATCATTATAAAAAAGAAAAAGAGAGTACGGCGAAATAAATTTTGAGTTTACGGATAACTTATAAAAAAAATTGCAATATAACTGAGACATTTGTTTGGATAAGTAAACAAGTGTTAAATGCTTTTAAAGACTACCACTGATATAGGATCAACCATAAGTTCTCTTACATCAACTACAAATGACATAGTAAATAAAAAATAAATAATCAAGTGATGGTAAAAAAACTATAAGAAATATTAAAGAGAATGGATCAATTCAAAGAAACAAGGAATTATAGTTTGTTGTGTGCATCTTTTACTTGATAAACTAAAAACACTTGTCAAGTCTAAAATATGTAGAAAAGTAAGAGGCCATTTTTCCATTGCCATTTAAGAGGAGGAGGAACTAAGTTATATATTATTTTTATAATATAAAAATTAAAAAAAATAAACATGAACCTTTTTATTCGTCTAGTTAATTTTAAATCAATTTATATACTACAAATAACAAACATGTTGTCCATTAAAAACACTCGAGACGCATGCCCACTTATGATCATTACGGCCCTATTGAAATTAATCTATGGATCACAAACATAAAATTGGATATAACCATTTTTGTTGGGAACATCTTTGTATTGAAAGATAGAACAAAGAATGTCATAGTTAAAATAGCAAGCCTAATACATAGTTGTGTTTATCCTATTTACAATCATATAATAATATGGTTTGAGTTTATCCTATTAAATTCCTCATTAACAAGACAATAAACAATTTTAAAGAGATCATATAGACTCAATATATGAGATCTTCTTTGATTCCGCCAGATTCTTGACGGTCTTGTTGCCATCAAGAATTGTATTAGTGAAGATCATGAGTTTTAGACGGATAGTAATGGTGGAGGTAGAGAGTTTTTAAGACTTGATAGTAATATCAGTAGTAAAGGTTAAACAAGTGATAGTAATTAAGACGGTGAATTTTGAACCTTTGTTTAGAATTTATTTAGGATTTCCATTCAAATCTTACCAACTCAACTAGTATCATTTGTTCAAACTTTGTTACCTCCTCCACTACTACCACTGTTTCAAAACTCTACCTCCACCACCCCGATTCAAAACTCATAACCTCTATTGATATGATTTGTTGGTGGCAACAAATTCGCCAATCAAAAGAGCTCATATTTTAAGTCTATTTGATCTCTAAATTTGTTTGTTAGTCTTGTTCCCTTTATTGCTATCTGGTACCTCAAACCATGAATTATGCTACTATTTTAATTATGACATTCATTGTTCTATCTTTCAATGAACTTTGTTGTAAGCTCAAACCATGAATTATGCTACTATTTTAACTATGACATTCATTGTTCTATCTTTCAATAAACTTTGTTGTAAGAAATCCGCAACAAAAACTTGTTATATTAGGTTTTAGTTTTTAGTTATGCTAGCGATCAATGGATTCATTTTAATATGGGCCGCAGTAATTATAGCTGGACACAAAATACTATGGTTTATAAGTCGGGTGTTTTATTTGTTGATAGGACAACATATCTATCATTTATTGTATATAAATTGGCTTGAAAATTAAGTAGATGAATGAGAAGGTTTATAGTTGTTTGTATTTCAATATTTCAACAACCACGGTTCAAATCTTAGTACCACACTTGTTCATACTTTACCTCTCGCAAATTGATATGGTAAATAAAAAATAAATAATCAAATGATGGCAAGGAAACTATTTGCATCATGAAATAAGAAATATACTAGAATGGATTAATTCAAAGAAACAGGGAATATTTACCTTATTGCCACAAGATATATTGTGTGCATCTTGCTATTACCTTTGTTGCCACAAGCAGCACATTTTAAAATAGGTAGAAAAGTAAGAGGCCATTTTTCCATTACCTTTTGCATATAATTGAAAACTAAGTGAATGAACTAAATTATATATTAAATATAGAAATAAAAATCAAATGTGAACCTTCTCATTCACCTAATTGATTTTAAGTCAGATAATTACAATAGTAATAGTACTATACGGTAGTAATAGTATTAAGTGTGACCACTTATGATCATTGTGTCCCCTATTAAAATTACATTGATAAACAATAATAACTAAAGATCGGATATAAAATAAGTTTTTCCTGCAGATCACAGAATCCATCAAAAAATAGAACATATAATATATGTGAACAAGAAATATCATAGTTAAAATAGCAATATATTATATGGTTTGGGTCAATCTACTGATAAACAATAACAATAAAGAGATCAAGACATTAAACAACTTTAAAGAGATATAGGCTCAATATATGAGCTATCTCCTTTGATTTTGCTAGATTCTTATAGGTCTTGTTGCTACTAGCGGATTGCATCAGTGAAGGTAATGAGTTTTTAACCGGTAAATGGTTGTGGAAGTAGAGTTTTGAAGTGATAATAGTAAAGTTTGAACAAATGTAGTAAGTGACTTAATTAGTTTTGAACATGCGGCTGTGAGTACAGAGTTTGTTTAGGATTCATATCTCAATCCCAAAGTTCAAGCCCTAAGCAAACTCAACAACCACGAGATCAAACTTCACTGGCTCAACTATTACCACTTATTCAAATTTATTATCTCTAGTACTACCATTGTTTCAAAACTCTACCTAACCATCACCATTGGATCAAAACCACAACCTCTCAATAAAACCACCCGCGACAACGCGACTGTCAAGAATTTGGCAAAATAAGATAGTCAAAGCAAATGAGAGAGTTCATTTGTGTATGATGAAGAGGAAGAAGAAGTGTGATAAAAGTGAGTATGGAAGATGAAGTGTGTTGAAGAAGAAAAGTAATTGAACTAATGTGATTCATTGATTAAGAGATTATAGTAGATTACAATAAGCTATATATAGCTCTATGTCATAACAGTAGTAACCAATAACAAACCCTAACTGCTATAACTAACTTGCCAAAACAGTTAGAGAAACTTGTTGTATAAGCTAAGGATATTGACTGACTAAGAGCTTGCATGCCACTTGCACTCAAGGCTTACGTGTCATCCGCTAATACCCCCTCACAAGCTTGAGGTTGGTATATGTCAACCAAACCAAGCTTGCCCATACAATCATGAAAGAGGCGAGGACCAAGAGCCTTGGTAAATATATCTGCACTTGCTCGTGAGCGAACAGGAAGGAACGCATAACACCGACACAATTTCTCCCGTACAAGATGACAATCAATGTCAAGGTGTTTAGTTCTCTCATGGAACAGGGTTGGAGGAAATCAGATGGCACTTTGATTGTCACAATATAACACGGAAGGCGGCGGTTGTTGTTGCGGATCATGAAGAAGAAAACACATCCATGAAGCTCACGAGTAGCTGCCAATGCACGATATTGACCTCAGAAGAACAACTGATGGTTGGTTGCTTCTTTGATTTCCACGACACAAGCGAGTGGCCAATAAAAAAACAATAACCTGATGCAACTGATCGTCTTGTATCAATACATCCTCCCAATGCATCATGTACCGCAAATCGAGTAGGCGAGAAAAATTCCCAGTGGAGAACGTTTCAATCTGAGGACACGCATGACAGCTTTATAGTGTACCTCAGTAGGAGCACTCATGTATTGGCTCAGCTGCTGTGTTGCAAAGGCGATGTCAGGACGGGTTGTAGTGAGATATATCAATCTCCCAACCAATCTACGATAGGCTGTCACATCAGGAAAAATGGCACCATTATTCTGATGAAGACGGATGGAAGCATCCAACGGGGTAGAAGCAGGTTTACAACCTGTGAGGCCAACATCATGCAGTAATTCGAGACAATATTTCCTTTGACACAAGGTGATACCTTTGGATGATCGAGCAACCTCAAGACCAAGGAAGAACTTTAAGTTACCAAGATCCTTGATCCTGAAAGTTTGATGAAGAACGCGTTTGAGTGCTGCAAACTCTTCTAAGGATGTGCCAGCTAATATGATATCGTCCACATACACGAGCAAAGCTGTAAAGGAAGTGGAGCTAGCTTTTATGAAAAGAGTATGATCTGCTGTGGCATGTTGGAAGCCTTGAGATTGTAGAAAAATTGTCAACTTCTCAAACCATTGCCTGCTGGCTTGTTTCAATCCATATAAAGACTTGGTGAGCTTGCAAACCTGACCAGACTTTGGAGCTTTAACTCCTTGAGGAACTCTCATGTAAACTGCTTCATTTAGATCACCGTGCAGAAAAGCATTGTTTACATCAAGCTGATGTAAATGCCAGCCATGAATTGCTGCCAATGCAAGTAACACACGAATGGTAGTGAGTTTGGCAACTGGTGAGAATGTTTCAAGATAATCCAAACCTTCTGTTTGATTGAAACCCTGAGCCACTAAACGTGCCTTGAATCGCTCGATAGAGCCATCAACATGTCTCTTTATTTTATACACCCATTTGCTTCCTATAGTGGATGCATCTTGAGGAAGATCAACAAATACCCAAGTATGATTGTCATTAAGTGCAGTAATTTCTGTATGCATAGCTTCAACCCATCGTGGGTCTTTAGATGCACTCATGTAATTACTTGGTTCAACTTCAGATGAAAGAGCTGAAATATAAGCCTGATGTCCAGAGGAAATGTTCGAAAAAGACATGTACTTTTGAATAGGATAGTGTGCTGCAAGTGTGTTAGACTCACAAACATAATCATTTAGATGAGTAGGAGCTCTTGTCACTCTACCTGACCTGGTGTGCTGCTCAGAGTTATGAGGAGGTGAAGAAGCAACATCTTCATTAATAGTATGATTAGTGACTGTGATCTCAGTCTCCACTGCAGCATCAGTCTCATGGACAGGATTAATATTCTCATCAGAAGATATAGATGCAGAAGTGGACTCATCCTCCAAATCCTGCATAGCTTCATCAGTAGACTCTTGCGTAGTGATGGGATCTGATATTTCTGCAGGAGCAATTTGACTCTCAAGCTTGCTTGAGTCAACATATATATCTGTGGCAGCATACTCTTCAGTAGACTCAAGAAATGGAAATATCATGTCAAAAATTTTGACATTTCTGGACACAAACACATCATGAGTTGCTATGTCTAAAAGCACATAACCTTTCATGCCTGCCTTGTATCCCAAGAAAACACATTTCCTTGCTCTTGCATCAAACTTGTGACGATTGGTTGGAAGGGTTGAAGCATAACATAGACACCCAAAAACTCTTAAAGTACTCAGATCAGGTACCTTTCCATACATGACTTCAAAGGAGGATTTGTTGTTGAGAATCTTTGTAGGAATTCTATTGATAAGATATACTGCATGTATAACAGCATATGACCAAAATTTCATTGGTAATTTCGACTGAAACATAAGAGCTCTACTTATATTAAGTATATGTTGATGCCTTCTTTCTATCCTTCCATTTTGTTGGGGTGTATACACACAACTTTTCTGATGAACTATTCCTTTAGAAGCATAGAATTTTGTCATCAGAAACTCAGTTCCATTATCACTTCGCACAGCTTTCACTTTTCTACTGAATTGAGTTTCTACCATGTTGACAAATTCTATCGACATCACTTGCTTCTACTTTGGATTTCATTAAGACAATCCAGACATGTCTACTATGATCATCTAAGATAGTTAAAAAGTATTTAAAACCATGCACAGAGATTGTATTAAAGGGACCCCATATATCAACATGTATCAAATCAAAAAGATTACAAGCATTACTTTCACTAATAGGGAATGACAAGTGCTTTTGTCTAGCTTGTTGGCACACATCACATGCCCTGTGAACACTACTAGGTATATAGCTATACAAACTACTCATACATCTCATTCTGTGTTGTGACAAGTGTCCTAATCTCAAATGCCATAAGATAGCTGGTGAATTCTCTTCTTTGCTCCTGGTGAAAATGCTGGACACGAATCCTTCTGCTCCATGAGTTCTACTTTGTGTGCAGTTTTGTGCTTCTAGATAGTACAGCCCTTCTAACTCATTAGCTGAACCAATCCTCTTCATACTTCTCTTTTCCTGTATGATACATTTGTTAGATTCAAAGATCAAACTGCAGCTTTGCTCCTTGCACAGTTTTGACACAGAAATCAAATTCACCTCAAACTGAGGTAGATATAGTACATCTTGAATAACAAAATCTTGAGAGATTCTCACTTGTCCACAAAGATGTGGTAATAGAATTTCCATTAGGAAGATTTACAACAATCGGATTTATCTTATCATGCTTTAAAAACTTATCAAGTGTATTACAAATATGGTGGGTAGCACCTGTATCCAAAATCCACCTAATATCATATTTAGTTTTGAAAGTAGCAATGTAGGATTTACCTCCCTTTGCCATGTTGGTGAAGCGATTCTTTTCAAGCATCATTAGACTGTTATATTGCTCCTTTGTCAAAGTCATACTCCCACCATCATTGGAATTGGCATTAGCTTCATCTCCACTGGTTTCTACTTGGTTAATGTGTGCAGCATTCCCTCGATTGGGATTAGGAGGGTAACCATGCTTTTTGTAACATGTATCAATAACATGTCCGTTCTTTCCACAATATGTGCAGATTCTTATATTACTCTTTCCTCTACCTGAACCATTACTCTTCGCTGCTCCACCATTTCCTTTACCTCTGCCAAATTGCTTAGTGCTTTCCACAGCATTCACCATCCCGTTACCATCTTCTGCAATATTCCCTCCAGATAGAATCCCTGCTGTGCCACATATCTTCCTTTCTTGTTGTAAAACCATGGAAAACACCTTGTTTATCTGAGGCAAGGGATCCATTAATAGAACCTGTGACACTACTCCATGATAGTCTTCATTCAGACCAATCAAGAATTGAATTATCCTGTCTTCTGCCCTAAAACTTCTGCTATTTCTCATAGCAACACAAGCACAAGTCACTGGGCACGTGCAGCTTGGCATTGGCCTATACTGGTCCAGTTCTTCCCACAAGCTTCGCAACTCTGTAAAGTAATCTGAAATTCTCTTGCTTCGTTGTTTCAGATTGGAGATTTCTTGGTACAACTGCGCCACACGTATCTTATCTCCTCTCATGAAGCGTTCACGCAAATCGTTCCACACGTCTACCACATTCTCGATGAATACGACACTTTGCGCTATTGAAGGTGCTATTGAGTTGATGATCCAAGTATGCACAAGGTTGTTACACCTCTGCCATGCTATATAGTTCAGATCTCCATTATCAGGAACATCTATACTCCCATCAACGAATTGAAATTTATTTTTCATGGACAAAGCCCTTCTCATCTTCATGGACCAAGCGTGATAATTGTCACCAGATAAGGGTGGTGTGACACACACCGTGGTGGAATTTTCTGAGGGATGAACATAATATGGATCAAGCTGATCCTGTAACTGATTATTGTTGTTCTTCTTTGCTGCCATTAGAGGAAAGATCCAAGAAAAACAGTCAAGAAACGAATGAATCAATGAATCAAGAACAAGTGTGCAGAAGAAAGAAGAGCGAAGCACAAGCTTCAAACAAGAACTCTATGCACAGAAAACTAATGATGAAACACAAGCTTCAAGAAAGACGCAGCGGAAACAGAACGGGAACTAGCCCGCTCTGATACCATCAAAGCAAATGAGAGAGTTCATTTGTGTATGATGAAGAGGAAGAAGAAGTGTGATAAAAGTGAGTATGGAAGATGAAGTGTGTTGAAGAAGAAAAGTAATTGAACTAATGTGATTCATTGATTAAGAGATTATAGTAGATTACAATAAGCTATATATAGCTCTATGTCATAACAGTAGTAACCAATAACAAACCCTAACTGCTATAACTAACTTGCCAAAACAGTTAGAGAAACTTGTTGTATAAGCTAAGGATATTGACTGACTAAGAGCTTGCATGCCACTTGCACTCAAGGCTTACGTGTCATCCGCTAATAGATAGCTCATATACCGAGTCTATCTAATCTCTTTTTAAAGCTGCATGATAGTGTTGTGCTCTTTCTTATTGTTGATAGAATCTAATCAGACATTATATATTATTATTTTAACAATGAGATTCATTGTTCATATAAATCTCAGCCATAGCTATAACAAAATGAAAAAAATTATAAACAAAAAGGGGGAAACGGTTCTATTTATACCTCTACGAGTAGTCTGTGCAGATCTATGGTTACTAATAACAGCGAAAGCATGACTCGTTCCATCTCCATCTTATGACCAGAGGATATCCTAGCAAGAGCCTATTTGATGAAAGCAACTATTTCAGAATGTGTGCTGCACAAATGGGAAATTTGCAAAATGTGATTGCAATACTGAGGCAAATCAATAAGACGATACACAAATTGCTCAAATGCCAAACTTCCGAACATAAACAATTGTTATGAAGCGCAGTCAAGCAGACATCAAATAGACCTTAAAAGAAATCCACTCTTCAAAACAACACAAACTTTAAAATCTTCAGGGACAAAATAGATATGCATGAGAATCTGACCTTGAAAACAGAAAACTAGTAATTTCACTTACCTATGGCAATTGAAGCCTTGGATTTGAATCTATAATAGATATTTACAAACTCTCCAGCTCCTCAGAAAGTAGTGGAAAGGTAACCAGGTCAGTATGAGATTTTAAAACATCTACTTTGACAAAGTCAGATCCAAAAATTAAAGCATAAAACTAACAAACACACATACACTCTATCTCTTCTTAATATATAACACAGACCCTTCTTTATTCTTTTCAAATAATAAATAAATTACATAACAAATTATAGCAATACAATAAAGTGAAGGAATCTTTCTATTTTGCATTAACCCAAAATTTTCTTTATCATTTGCTTTTTTCTTGTTTCTATTTCCATGCTACAATAACTACCCTTGTACTGTATCAATGCGTGTTGATTTTCTGCTGATATTTTTTGCGACATGTTGGAATATTATAGCAATTGTGCGTAAGTAGAGAAATAGTCTCAAATTGGAAAGGAATGTGGAGATTTAAGTGTATATAAGTGAAAGAATTCACTCATCTATCACTTTAAAGTATTAGGTGGATAAGTGGTGTCTCTCACAAAGTGTTTGTTCCTCAACTTTATATCAATGCTTATGGTTTTAGGGTTAACTTAGGTGGAGAAATCTTATAAACTCTGTTGCATTCATCTTCATTTCTACTCTACTCTATCAATTGGTACAACCTGTCATAATTCATGTTTCCAAAATTGTTTTATGGAGCCACCGCACAGTCTTGACGTTTTGGAGAATCGTAAGGATACTATGTAGGAAACCATTTTGACAAAGATGCGAATTGTTCGAGACATAACCACCACGCATAGGTATTACCATTAGTGAAGGTGGATCTTCATTTTCCCCGGATGAATCTTTCCTTTTGGCTAAGAAGGTGAGTAAAGTTGCTGCCTTTCAGCGTCGATGATCCATTCACATGGACTATGAGAGCTAAGGCATACTTCGAGGTTCAACGAGTTTCTGAAGGCATGCCTATTTTAATCACCCAATAGGGAAGGTTTAACCTTTAGAGGGATTTAGCAGAGTGTCATGGAAAAATTTCAAGGAGTCTCATTGGGCATTGGGCCTGATAAAGATTATTAACTATTTTTCAATCTCATTACATATTCAACACACCCTCACATCTAGTCGATATGATGTCAAATGTTCACATATAAATCTTTAATCCGACTTTCATATCATGTTTAGATTTCATCTCCAGGGTGGTCAAAGATATAATTTTTGGTATTTTATTAGGGGTCTCATCCCCAATGTAGCCAAAAATGTAATTTTCTTTGTATTTTATTAGGGAAGAGAGAATAATAAAGAAGATAAGGATTTATATTATTGAATTGTAGAAATAATGATACATACTATGACTATTTATATACAATCCTAATTGGGTTTGGACTACTGATCCGCTATCGCGCGAGGATCAAAACGAGTGTTTGTAAAAACGTAATACAGCGACAGTGTAACTCGAATCGTCTCACAAGGATTCTTGATTCTATTAACTAACTACAATAACGATTAATGGGGGTTCTGGGTTGAGGTTTGATTTAATCAAATAGTACAAAAAAATGATTATGCAAATAAGTTATTATAACAAACGAATCGGTTCACTGTATCGACTCCTAACCTATCATCGATTCTTATAAAATTCCAATTCCCTATTAATCGGGTTTTTTCCTATTCGATTACAAAGACCATTGACAAGCGCAATAGAAAATTATTCGGTGAATGTTCCTGAATTCCGTATTAAGCAAACGGGATAATAAACTATTGCGAGTTAAGCAAACGCAACTTGATCGATCGTGATAATGTAAAAGCTACCTTAACACGAAATTGATTCACGATCAATCAACTATGGAATTCAAGAATTCTTTCATATAGTCACAATCAAATTAAGCAGATAATTGAAATTATAGAAAGAATTCAACAGAAACAAATTGATATGAAATATTTACTGCAACTTTTCTAAACACATCCAAGATCTCTCTCTCTCTCTCTCTCTCTCTCTCTCTCTCTCTCTCTCTCTCTCCCTCCCCAACCCCTTTATTTTTCAGAATTTTATGCGGGAAGGGGACTGGTGGTACATACTCTTTTTCCTTATTTTTTGCAACCACAACAAAAGAAGGTGAAGAAAGTTCAGATGAAATAGGTTCAGATGGAGAAGATTCAGAAGTTACCTCAATTTTTTTATATTGTTCAAGGGCTGATTCTGCAACCTTTCCAGATCTCAAAGAAATTGCACTCGCATTAGCATTAGGACCTATCGGGTTGACAACTATTTAGGCTGGAAGTTGGTTCGATCCTTGGGCTTGCATGGTATTTATTTGAGTAGCAAGTTGTCCCATTTGTGTATGTAGGATTTTGTTGTAGGATTTTTCCGTAAACAAGTATTTTTAATTATCGATTCCACAGGGATTGATGTATGTTATAGTCTTTCAATAGAAAAGTGTATTTTAAGATATTGTAACCAAAGGGTTTATCTACTCTACTAGAACCATGAGTTTCCAAACAATAACTAAATTAATTCTTTCAAAGAGAGTTATAGTTTGGATTAGAGAGAGTTTGAGATTGTTTTCAAATTAAGAAGGCATGTCAAGATTAGTTTCATTGATCTAGTTTCATACATATTCAATGAATCCAGTGATGAACATAATAGATGATTTCTACAAATACATATCCTCTCAATCTTGTAGATTTCCCACCAAGATTGTGAATGTTATCATGTTAATCCTTGCATGATTCCTCACTACAACTATTAACATGATAATCATTAAGTTCAATATTTTGTAAACACTAACACACAAATCTATTCCTAGCATTTGTTTATTAGAGGATAAATATCCTAGGTCCACTTTGAAGTATTCTTTTCCAAGCAAAACTCAAAGCATAAAGATGAAGAACAAAGATATTCAACTATATTAATCATCAACCATGTTCATACACAAATGGATTAATAGAAATACATACTATATAGATCAACTACCTCTAATCTTGACACAAAAAAAGCTTAGCCACTCATTTCCATGGTTGCTTGCTCTCAAGATTGTTGGTAGTGATGATGAAAATCCAAGATTCAAGAAGGAAAAGCTATGGTGTTCTTCTACTACTTGCCCTAGATTTTTACAAAGATGAAAAGATAATCATGGTGGAGTGTTTCTTGCTTTATTTACAAGCCAAAAAATCAGCTGAAATGATGGATTGGTGGCTCAAAAGTGAAAGCATGGGTTCATCCTTTTCTTCTTTTTAGAGACCGCTAAGCTTAAGCGTTGAGCGATCATCTCACCATGAGTGCGACCTGTAGCATGCTTCCTTCACCCAAAATTATCTTCAAAAGAATCATCCCTAAAGCTCTTCAAGTGCCCTTGAATCCAAGCTTGGGAGAATTAGTCAATAAATTCTTACAAATAAGAGTAAAATAAGTTAAATAATATATTTTAAACAAAGACTAAATAAAAACCTAATTAAAAGAAAATACTAGAATAAATAATACAAATTAAATAAAAAGACATTGTTAAGGACCACAAAATAATGTACAAAATAACTACAATTTGGTCCTTAACAACTCTCCTAACTTACTTCTTTGTTTGTCCCCAAACAAAAGTCAATAATCTTACAAAGCTAGAAAGAACAAAATGCAAGCATGCAAACTCACACAAGAGTAATGGTTCAAACTCGACATACCAGGCAAAAGCACACATCAATCGCTTCTTCGAAATACAACATGGCCATGAATTAAATTCTAAACACAATATCTCAAAACATGTAACAAAATAAAAGATATGTTCACACTTGAATCACCTAATCATTTCTTCAAAATTCAAGAAGAACAAAATGTATATTCACAAAGGACTAAACACTCTCACTAATAATTATGCACATCCAGAATAATTCATGCGTTCATCGAAACAAGTTAAATGACAAAATGGAAACAAAGATCACTAAGGACTTTCAAGGTTGTAACTTGGCTTAGGTTAGAAACAAGAGATATTTAAGTACACGGCCATTGAAACGAATCGGGTAAAAAGATATGAAGAGCATCTCACAACTAATTCCCCTCTTATTATTCACAACCTCTTTTTTTTCTTCTTCACACAATGATCCTCTTCTTTCTTTTGTTTTGTTTTCTTTTCATATACAAATTTTTCTTCTTTTGTATTTTTCTTTTCTCTATTCTTTTTCTTTCTTTAGGATCATTGTGCCATCAATTCTAGGTTCTTTTTGATCCACCTCCCCAACTTCATTTATATCAATCCTTTTTTATTCAAGACATGCTCTTCAAGGGTTAATTGACAAAAGGGTTGGTATTCATAAACAAGAAAATTTATAGAATGAATTATCATTGAATTTTTCAAAGATCATCAACAACTATTAAGTGGCCTACTTAACAATTAGTCGATTTGATATATTCATCCTACAAATACTATTTAGGCTCAAAAGGGTTCACAAGGATTTACTCACTCACGGGTAATTGAAGCCCTTTTAGAATTGGTGGTTTTTCTCATAATGCACACAAAAATTGCCTTGATCATTTCTTAGTTTCCAAGTTATCACAAACAAGTAAAGATTAAGCATGAATCACACGAGTTAACACAACTATTAGACACTCTATATTTGGTAAAAAGTGGAAGCTTCTCACATATATGATTTATGTCCTAATGATTCGAATGTGAACACAAATTTATTTACTTTTTGTACATGCCAAAATATCTTGCATAAAGAAAAAATTTCATAGACATGTTATGTTTCTACAAAACGATTAAATGTGTACCTTCTTTGTGGAATGAATCGAGAATTTTATCATCACCATCACTTTGGTGAAACACGCTTACTAGCTTTGAAGAACTGTTTGAACAATCCGGACAAACCACAAGAAGTAAATTCAAACTAAATACTATAATCTAAAAATAAAATAAAATAGAACAAAATAAAAGAAAATAAACTAAAATAAAAAGACACCCCAAAATGGTGTTTAAAACTTAAAAAGAAGTACTTAGGATCCATGCCTACAAAATATTAATTGGAATTACAAGCCAATCCCCAAAAATGGATGGCAACCAACAAAATTCAGAAGTTTAAAAGTAAAATGCGAAAATAAACACTAAACTAGAAAATGAAAGTAAAATAAAAGCAGGAAAATAAAAGAGATCATCATCGAGGCCTCAAGAATCGAATCTCAATAGACCCAGTCGAACCGGAACGAACTCTTTCTCCATCCTCATCTCCCACCTCCTCCTCGGATTTCGCCCGACCCGGCCAACCAAAGATATGCACGAGTTGCTCTCCCGTGAGTGAAATGGTTCACTCGGCTCTCTAATCAGAGCAAGGTGCTTCATGCTCTCATGCATAAACATGAATGCTCTCGATGAGCGAGATGCATCTGCTGCTCCATTCTTCGATGGACTAGCACGAGGAAGTGCCACGCAATCGTACACTGGGCAGCATTATCATCGAGGTCCTACAAAATCGATCACGTAGTGATCATCAATAACTCCATCAATGGTTAGGTGCCCCACGCAGAAAGGCAACCTTCGCCTCTTGACAAACCCATGATCAACCCAGGATATGTGAGAGCACACTTTATACGCTCCCCCCTGGAGGTATAACTAAGCGTAACCCTCTTCAGCTCATTCGCGATCAGACGGCCAAAATCAATTTGCTCCTCATCGAGCATATAAGCAATCAAACCTGCCGTCTCCATGGGTATCGAAGATGTGTGGCTCCTAGGTTTCAGATTGTACAGAGCCACACACATCATAACTCTGGCACTAGTTTTCAGACTGGCCCTGTTGAATTTCAAAGGTTGACCAGCCCGATTCAACTCATATGAATGCCCAGACAAACAGAGCTTACTCCTCAGCATGTTGAAATCCTAATTACCACGAGCCAGGTGCTCATGGTAGACATCCAGTTGGTCCTCTGGGGCTGTCCAGTTGATGTCCAGAAAACTCTTGATTGCAGTGCGAGAGAAAGAAACTGATTTGCCTCGAACAACGAAAGCAAACCTAAACTCACATCCCTCGGCCGGGATAGCATTGGCATAGAATTCTCGAACAAGCTCCACGTTCACCTTTTGTCGGCTCACGAGAACGTCCAGCCGTAGTTATCAAGGATGACATGAGGCGTGTGGTAGTGCCCTTGCTCACGGAGGCGGATGGTTCGCTCAGTCCATATATTTCGCTCTTCAAGCTCTTTGTATCGAGCCTCCTGAGCAGGTCCCAAAAATCGAACAGCGTCGAAAGCAGCGGGCCTAGAGGGCCCAGCCCCAGCAGAGGAAACTCTTTGTCTCTTAGGTGCCATCTGAAAATTCAACGCAAAAATCAACAGAAAAGTGACACCGAGGTGTCCATTAGCAAATAATCATGCAAACAGCAAAGCAAATCAACTAACCAAAGCATTACGATTAATCGGAAAACAGAAAAACACAGAAGAATTTTACGAAATTACACCATGACACCCACCGCTCTGCGATTTTCAGAAAATTTCCTCTGCAAAACAGAATTTTTCTCCACAAAAACACTTCCTAGGGCAGCGAAAATAACATCCTAATACTTCTCTAACAAATAAACATCCTAATTCTAAGAGAAAATTCGAAAATTCCTAACCCTACGTTTTCAAAATCTAACCTAAACATGCAATGTACACGAAATTGAGAAAGGAAAAACATAGAATACTTACTAGGATGCCTTGGGTGATTGATTTGACAAAGAAATTCGCAAAGTTTCGAAGATTTTTGGTTGGGGATTTTTAGGATTTTGAGAGGATGAAGAAAGATGATGAAAATAGGGAAAAAGGGTTTAAAATAACCCTAACCCCTTTTAAAACTAACTAGGCCACGATTTGGGCCTCCAAAATCTGATTTTTTTCAAAATATTTTTTTTAAAAAAAATCTCAGACCGCGCTGAGCGCGAAACTTTCTGCCAGATGGGTCTAAATGCGTTGAGCGCGCTCTGAGCGCGCTGAGCGCCGTCTGCAGAATTTTGATTTTTAAGAAAACAGCAACATTGACAGTTGGGGCATGCGAGAATGAGTTCAAGGAAGAATACTTACAATGTTGGGGTGCCTCCCAACAAGCGCTTTGTTTAACATCGGTAGAGCTCGACGGTTCATGATGATCATTGATCATCAAAGAAGGATTCGGCTATGTTGCGGCTCACTTCTCCGCCAACGTATCGTTTCAACCGCTGCCCATTCACCGTCCATTCTTTTGTTCTTTCAAGATCTTGCAAGACAATTGCACCGTACTCTTTGACTTCTTTGATTAAAAACGGACCGGACCACTTTGTTTTGAGTTTTCCCGGAAAATGCCTCATCCGGGAATTGAACAAGAGAACTTTTTGCCCCGGCCTAAATTCCTTGATCTTTATCTTCTTATCATGAGAAACCTTAACTTTTGCTTTGTACCTCCGGTTTGAATGGTATGCTCCCTCTCGCATTTCTTCCAAATGAACAAGTTGTATTTTTCGCTTTTCACCCGCCAAGGATGGATCGAAATTCAAGAATCGGAGGGCCCATAATGCTTTGTGCTCCATCTCTACCGGGAGGTGACAAGTTTTTCCATACACAACCTGAAACGGGGTTAGTCCAATAGGAGCTTTATAGGCGGTTCGATCGCCCATAAAGCTTCATCTAATTTTGTGACCAATCTTTTCTAGAACCCGAAACAGTTTTTTCCAAAATCTTTTTGATTTCTCTATTAGACACCTCGGCTTGGCCATTCGCTTGAGGGTGATAGGGGGTCGTCACTTTATGCTTTACACCAAATTGTTTCAAAAGTTTTTGTAACAATGCATTACAAAGTGCGACCCACCATCACTAATGAGCACCCTAGGCACACCAAAACGAGAAAAATGTTTCTTTTCAAAATTTGATAACAGCTTCGGCCGGCGAAGCAATGGCCTCTACCCACTTTGATCGTAATCCACACAAGAATATATTCATTTGAAAGCGAAGATGGAAAAGGACCAACAAAATCAATCCCCAACAATCAAAGACCTCCACTTCCAACATATTGCTCAATGGCATTTCATCTCTTTTCCTATCCGCCACTTCTTTGGCATTTGTCACAAGACTTAGCGTGAGCATCGCATCTTTGAATAGCGAAGGCCAATAAAATCCCGATTGTAGGACTTTGGTGGCCGTCCGCATTACATTATAGTGTCCCCACAAGGGAATTGTGACAATGCCAAAGAATGTTTTGGCCTCTTCATCACTCACACACCTTCTTAACAATCCATCACTACTCAACCTAAAGATGTAAGGTTCATCCCACACATAATACTTAGTATTGGCTAAAAATTTCTCTTTCCAAGTCAAATCTTCGGCATTAATCCTGCCTTGTAATTTGCCATGTCGGCAAACCACGGTCGCTCTTGGATTACAAATAACTTCTCATCCGGGAATTCCTCCTTCACCTCTTTTTCCTTGTCCGTAATTTTTACGTTCACTAAGCGAGACAAATGATCCGCTACCAAATTTTCCGAACCTTTTTTATCACGGACCTCTAAATCAAATTCTTGCAAAAGAAGAATCCATCGGATTAGCCTTTGTTTAGACTCCGGTTTGGTAAGCAGATATTTTATCGCGGAATGATCCGTGAAAACCACAACCTTTGAACCAATTAGGTAAGGACGAAACTTTTCCAATGCATATACAATTGCGAGCAACTCTTTTTCAGTTGTTGCATAATTGATTTGAGCATCGTTCAAAACTTTGCTCGCATAATGTATAGCATGGAAGATTTTGTTCTTCCTTTGTCCTAACACGGCTCCCACCGCATAATCACTAGCGTCACACATTAGTTCAAAATCAAGTTTCCAATTAGGCGCAGTGATTATGGGTGCATTTATCAAATTCTCCTTTAATTTTTCAAAAGCTAATAAACAATCATTATCAAACAAGAAAGACTTATCTTTGTTGATCAAGTTGCTCAAAGGTTTGGCTATTTTAGAAGTCCTTGATGAATCTTCGATAGAATCCGCGTGACCAAAAGTCTCGAATGCCTTTGACATTGGTAGGTGGGAGAAGCATCTCGATAACATCAATTTTTGCTTTGTCAACCTCAATTCCTCTTGAAGATATCTTGTGGCCAAGGACAATTCCCTCGGTCACCATAAAGTTGCATTTTTCCCAATTCAAGACCAAGTTGGTTTGCACACACCTCTTCAAGCGGTGTCCAAATTTTCAAGCATAAATCAAATGAAGCTCCAAAAGCGGAAAAGTCATCCATAAAAACTTCAATTGTCTTCTCATCAAATCGTGAATATAGCTTGCATGCACCTTTGAAATATTGTCGGCATTGCATAAGCCAAAAGGCATACCTATCGCGAAAATTCAAAAGGACATGTGAAAGCCGTTTTCTCATGATCTTCGGATTCACCGATATTTGATTGTACCCGAATATCCATCCAAGAAACAATAGTATTGTTGTCCCGCAAGCCTTTCTAACATTTGGTCCATGAACGGGAGAGGAAAATGATCTTTTCTCGTTGCTTTGTTAAGCCTACGGTAATCGATGCACATTCTCCACCCTGTCACTTTTCTTGTTTGCACTAGCTCATCCTTATCATTAGACACAACCGTCAACCCTCCTTTCTTAGGAACCACATGAACCGGGCTCACCCACGTACTATCCGAAATCGGGTAAATCATACCCGCTTCAAGCATCTTCACTACTTCTTTGTGAACTACCTCCTTCATTACCGGATTCAAACGTCGTTGAGGTTGGGCTACCGGTTTGTACTCATCCTCCATCATAATGTTGTGCATACAGTAGGCCGGGCTTATGCCTTTCAAATCGGCTAAGACCCAACCAATCGCATTTTTGTTCGATTTCAAAACTTCAATTAAGCTTTCCTCCTCATTCTCCGACAATGTATTACTAATGATTACGGGCTTTTTGCCTCCCTCCTCAAGAAACACATACTTTAAATGAGACGGTAGCTCTTTCAACTCAAGTTTTTGGTCTTCATCTTTTAGATCTTTTTTTAAACTTTCCTCTTCTTCCTCCCAAGGGTGCATTTCCTTTGAAATCTCCATTCCTTCCAAACACTCCTCAATATCTCGACTATCATCATCATCATTCACTTCTTGTGTTGCTTCCTCAATAACGTCAATCTTGAAACAATCTTTCTTATCCATGGGATGCTTCATTGCTTCAAAAATATTAAAGCAAATCTCTTCATCTTGAACTCTCACCTTCATTAGGCCATCATCTATATCAATCATCATCCTAGCCGTCTTCATGAATGGTCTTCCAAGAATTAAAGGTGCATCCACATCTTCCTCGATGTCTATGACAACAAAGTCAACCGGAAAAAAGAATTTGTCCACTTTTACCAACAAATCTAAAGCTACACCGTGCGGGCGAGTAATAGACTTGTCTGCTAATTGCAATGTCATTTTTGTAGACTTTAATTCAATCTCTCCCAACCTCTTCACAATGGACAATGGAATCAAATTGATACTTGATCCCAAATCAATTAATCCCTTTCCGACATAAACGTCCCCAATGGTAACGGGCAAAGTTACACGACCCGGTGTTAGCTGAAGATTTTGATATCTTGTGATTCGAAGAAGGATCATGGAGCTCGAGATGAGATGATGTTAAAGTATTCAGAGGAACATAGTGAATGTCATAGTTTGGAAAGAAAAGAATTAGCCCTTCGAATGGATGTATTGAGTTCCGGAGTGTCGAACGGAAATAATGGTGATATGTGTAAAACAAGCTTCGATCGGGCAATAGAATTGTATCCGAGGAAATGGGTTCGAAATCGAAGTGAGTGATACATTTGAAATTCAAAGCGGCGGATAAAAGGGAGTTGAAGCAAAAGAAACGGTTCGAACGTGGAAGCAAGAGAAGCATGGTGTCTTGCATGTTCTAAGCGTGGCAAGATCTTATGGGTCGGACCGTTATGGTCGAATTAGTATAAATAGAGTCTTAATGTTAGGATTTCGTGTGTCATATCTATTGTACTAAAATTTCACATTCAAAATACCACATGGCTAGGGAAGCGAATGCACGAATGATGTACGTATGATTGCACCAAAGCTTTATTATTCAACAATGTATCTTTATCCTTCTAGTCTAACTTTATCTTGCATCAATGTCTTTTAAGTTTCTTTACTTTCAAAGTCATTTCATTTAAATGTTTTTCTACCATCATTGAAGTTCTTTACTTTTCCAAAACTTTTACATTATTGTATTTCGAGCTTTTATACATTTGTTTACATTCCTTTTACGTTTATTACTTTGAAAATCTTTTACACTTTAAGAGTTTATTTGAATATTCTTGCATTTATATACTTTCTTGCCATTTCAATTTGAATGTTCTTGTTTGTTCGAACCAAATATACATTATTTACTTGATCATATCACTAAGTAATCGAGGCGCACTTGAACCTATACAAAACATCCAAAACAAGTCTCAAATATGGATCTCTATCTTAAGTTCATACCAACGGCCGATACCCCATAGGATCAATCTAGTCGATCCCGCAAGAGGATTGAATAACATAATTATAACGCTTATTCAATAGTTTGGAAGACTAGCGGTTGTTTCACGAAATCACTTTGAACAAAATGGCACACTGGTGGGACGAGTTTGGCCGTTATAAATTAAGAAAATTATAACCATAATTATTATAAAAATTCTTTACGAGTAAACAAAGTTCATTGGTATATGAACCTTAGGAGTGGTAGAATAACTAATAGTAACCAACCTTTACCCGAAGAAATCGAAATAATAGAATGTCTAATCCAAATAATCAACAAGGGAACAAAATGCCCCATGGAGCAGGCACTAATGCTGTTTTTGCGCAACGGTCGATCCCTTGAATGCACACGGCATCTTCGACTAGTAATATAGCCACGAATGGAACAAGTGGCATGTCAACAAACAATTCGATCTTGGGCAATACAGAACCGGTTACCACAGGGGATCCGTCCTGACAAGGACACAAGCCCATTTCGCCACCCCACTACAAACTAGACCACCTAGTTTCGAGGGTAATAGACCCGAAACCCTTCTTATGGGATGCCAACATCTTTTATGGCGGGCTTGCAAACTTGACGTCAAATGCATCACCCCAATTAGGATGCGGATGCGGGTTAATCAATTTCTTACGAATAACCAAGGTCTGGGGGGTTATAGCGCCTTACCCACCTTAACCACAGAAAACCAAATGGCTTTTAGGCAATTGATGGATGATAGTAACCATAACATGATAGGAGTATTAGCACAAACTATGCAAGAAATCTTTGCCCCAATAGTTCAGAACGTGACTGTGACGAATAGAGAAAATGCATATAATATGAGTCGAATAGCAGATTTCTTTGCTCCAGAGGCGAGATGAACAGTGTGGTTCGGCGAACGCACCTATCACCGAACAAGCCATTGACCCACCCCATAGGCCGTTAGAGAAGAATTTGACACGAGGCAAGGGCACAAAGAGAAATGCCCGATGATTCGAGAAGAACCACTTAGGGAGTTGTAGAACCGATGGCGAGGATCGAAGATATGATGCTCGTGATTCGAGAGGAACCACGAGAGGGGGAACCAGGGCCGGGCTCGAAGCAAGAGGCCCCAGCGTTTGAGAAGAACAACCTAGAGGAGTAGTTATGGTAGGTAGAAACCAAGATCTTGATGATGGTCCATAGAATTGAAATGATAATATCTTGGCGAAAATAACCTAACCACCATGATAGAGAGATAATGGTCCAAAGCGGTTAATATTGGGATTAGGAGGCCAAATTATGCTTCTCCCATAGCAGATTATGTGATGCATATGGACTTACCAAGGGACACAAGATCCCTAAGTTTACAAAGTTATTTGGAGATACTAACGAATCAACACACATAGCATCTCACAAGCGGAGACATAGCCAATAATGAGAACCTTAGGATTAAGTATTTCCCGAGTTCCCTCACGAAAAATGCTTTCACACGTTCACCACATTACCACCGGATCCATAGATACAGGGCCTTTTAGAAAGATTGTTCCATGAACAATTCTACATGGGATAATCCAAGATAAGTGCAAGGAACTAGCTAGTGTTAAGAGGAAGTTCTTGAACCCATAGACGAATACTTGAATAGGTTCGACTATTGAAATCAGATGTTTCACAAGGTCCCGAACATGAATTAGTCGAAATGGAAATGGTGGCCTTGACTATTCGATTCGAAAGAAATTAGATACGCAATACTTGAGAGATATGGCTCAGTTGGCAGATAGGGTTCGACAAGTCGAAAGACTAAAGGCCGAGAAGGCCAGGGCTTTCAAAAGTAATAAGAAAGAAAGAATTTCCTATGTCGAAACCGAGGAAGTCAAGTCCCGATTCGAGGAGGTCAAGTGGACCTAGCGAGTTAAACAGCCCCACCCTACTCTTGTAATGTTGGTTCCCACAAAGGAAAGAAATTGTTGAAAATGAAAAAAACGACAAATTCCCAAAGAAGGTGTACACCTTTGATGTGACAAAGTGTGATGAGACTTTTGACCTGCTTGTCAAAGATGGTCAACTAATTGTGCCATCGAATGTTAAAATACCTCCTTTAGATCAAAGAAAGAAAAGAGGATTTTGTAAATATCATAGTTTCTTAGGCCACAAAACCTCACGGTGTTTTCTTTTCGGGACTTAATTGAATGCAATCAAAGAAGGCGACTAAAGTTTGCCGATAAGCCAAAGATGAAGGTAGACGAGGATCCTCCGATATTGCGACACCAACTACTCCGAGCCTGCGGGCATGGGAGAAATAAATATGGTGGAAATGGACCAAGGGGTCAATACATTGAAAGATGAAAACACCGAGAATGAGGTTGGGGATGATCGAGTCAACAATGGAGTCATGAAGACATCCACCAATAACCGAGGCTTCGACTAAGCCGCAGTCATTGGTTTGAAAGACATCCAGCTCGAGGGCCGGAGAGTCGGGCGAAATTGGTGCAGAGCTTGAAGGTCCGAGGCGCCAATTAGAAAAGGTCCAAATTACAAAGCAACTTTCCCACGAGAAAGAGATCAGGGTACTTTGGGAGAACCCGGTGGAAGATTCGACTATCGGTAAAATATTACTCGCCAGAGCGCAAAAATCCCAATCGAAGCCATCAAACCATCGGTTGGGAGATGAGGATACAAAAGATGGAGAGGTAGAAGGACAAGCCCAAGAAGGAAGTTTGGGACACTGGGGAGCCTAGTGGCAAATTCGACTACGGTGAAATACTACCGAGAGTTCGAAAATACAACTCAAAGACATCGAACCGTCGGGTTGGGAGATGATGAAAAAGATGGAGAGGTGGATGTTAATATGGTGGACGTGGAGAAACCTTGTTCGAGATGCAAGAAATGGAGAAATATCTTGAGAAGGAGAAATACAAAATGGAGGAAGGATATCGCAGATACCGTTTAAAAATTACCTCATGGTGTGCCACAAAGGAAACACGAGATGATGCTTTGCCCGATGCAGATCATCCGCAACAAGAGGATTCTGCAGAGTTCGAAAGGAGCCAAAGGCTCGAATCGGCCAATGGCGCCAAGACAATCAATTGTTTAGATGTTATCCTCGACACGGAGAGGTGTGTTGAATTCTTAGTCGCTGCCATAAAGGGCAACGGTGTTTGATTTGCCCAAGGTGTTCAGAAGATATGACCAAAACATGGCAGGGCATTGAAACCATTCCTTCGCGCCATCTTTGGAATCACAAGGAGATGGGTCGGAAGAGTCACACCTCCACGGCAATCATAATCAAAGAAAGCGATAGTCCTTACCCCAAAGGTGCTCAAGAGTAACATTCGAATCCTCTGAAGTACCAACCGATAGATGGTCGCACAAAACCAATAAGGGAAAGATAATTGGAGAAGCAATGAGCGAAATGCGCGTCACGCCATGGTGTCAGAGAGTTCAACAACAAAAGAAAAGAAGAGTTGAGGGAAAACTATAAAGGAAGAATCCCATGTCAAGATCCCAATGGCGAAGGCAACAACGTGTTCGAAAGGTGAGAAGGAAATCTCGATTGAAGAGGTAGTTTCGACCAAAGAAAGAGATGTCCACACTAACAAACCAACAACAAGCACCGAAAACAAACCTCCAGTTAGTAGGAGACTTTTTGCTGACACAAAACCAGATGAATCAAAAGAATATACTCCAGGGCCAGAGGAAGATGAGGATATGCTGACAGATAACTTTGAATCAGAAGGAGAATCCTCACTCAACCTGAACGCAACGTGGTGTCAGACTACCTTCCGAGTTCGGGCAAGAAACCGAAATCAAAGAACAGGAAGAGGATGATACCATTGATATGATGAAACATAGGCCGTTGCTATTATGTCATGGATAATGGCGCCGTCGAAGAGCAGAATGCATTCTTCGAACACCCAGAGCCAGCAATGAAGAATCATTTGAAGCCATTGTTCATTCGAGCAAAGGTTAATGCCCATGGTGTGAATAAGGTCCTGGTAGATGGAGGCGCGGTTAATCTAATGCCTCATTTATGTTAAAAAGTCGGAAATACAAGAAAGTGATGTCAAACCGCATAACATGGTTCTATCAAATTATGAAGGAAAGTTGGTCAAACATTGGGAGTGGTGCAAGTGGAGTTAACCGTTGGTTCGAGCGCGCCCACCATGTTCATGTAATCGAAGCCAAGGCCAACTACAACTGTTAGGAAGAGAATGGATTCATGGCGTAGGGGCGCTCCTTCGTCAATGCACCAAAGGTTAGTGCTATGGAGAGAAGATGGGATAGTGGAGAACATCGAGGCGGATCGAGTTACTTCATGACTACAACAACCTAGTCAACAAACGAAACTATGACAAGTATCTGCACGAATAGCCCTTGTGCTCCAAATGAGGAGATGAGCGAAGCCAGATGCACAATATTATATGACCCTTCGCCATGATGGCATGTATTGGGATAGAAAATAATTAAAGGAGAAAGGGCTCAAGGTACTTGAGAAGGCGGCCGTAAATGGGAGTTCGACAACGGTGCTCATGATGAGTCCTCCTTCTTGAAAGGATTTCGCCCACATGGTGAGAACAAATGGATAGCGACGAGAAATAGGCAAGATAGTTGAAGAAAATAACATGAAAGGGCTGGTTCGAAAGACTCACCTGCGAAGAAAATGAAATAGAACGGCTAGATGCCATATATGATACAGAACCCGGCTTGAGAAGGATCCTACAAACATAGGTGCTAAGATGTTGTACAGGATCAACTCGAAGAGGTAAATTTGGGGATGACAACACAAAAGAATAACCTATATAAGTGCAAGACGGGTCCAAGTCTCAAGCAAGAGGTGATCGAAATCCTCAAGCAAAATAAAGATTGCTTCATGGGACTACACGAAATGCGGTTTGAAAAGAGAGTTAGTAGAGCATGACTTCCAATTAAGGATGGCAAGAAGCCCATCAAGCAAACTCCTAGGAGGTTCGCGCAATGCTCACGAAGATTAAAGTCGAGGTCGAAGGTTCTGCGTTGCAAGTTCATCGAACCACAAGGTATGTCGAATGGTTAGCTAACATAGTGCACGTTATTAAGAAAAATGGTTCCCGAGAATATGCATAGACTTTAGGGATTTAAATCGGCAACCCCAAAGACCAATACTCTATGCAGCGAAATGTTAATAGACTCTGCAGATTCGAATACTTAAGCATGCTAGATGGATATTCGTTATAACCGATTTTTATTCTCAAGAGGATGTTGCCAAGACAAGATTTCGTTGTCCAGAGCCTTAGGCACCTATGAGTGGGTAGTGATGCCTTTTGGTTTGAAAAATGTCAGCCACTTACCAGCGAGCAATGGATTCCATTTTTCATGATTTTATTGAGACTTTTATGTGTATATTGATGACATAGTCATCAAGTGCATCTCTTGAAACTCATACGCACCATCGAGCCAATCATTCGAAAGAATGAGAAAACATGGCTTGAAAATGAATCCTTAAATGTGCATTTTTGTGCGAGACTTCACAGGCTTTGTGGTTCATAAAAGGAATCGAAATCAACAAAATAAGACAAAAGCCATCATGGAGACTAAAGCACCCACATCAAAGAGAGTTGCGTCTCTTGGGAAGATAAATTTTCTTAGAAGATTCATCTCGAATCTAAGTGGAAAGACTCAAGCATTCTCTCCACTACTGCTTAAAACAAGGCCAAGCCTTGAGTGGAGTCAAGTACATCGAGGCCTTCGAAATTAAAAGATACCTCTCTCAACCTCCTATCTTGTCTCCACCTTCATGGGAAAGCCCATGAGGCCGTATATATCTCTTGAATTTACTATAGGTAGTATGTTAGCACAAGAAGATAGTAATGGCATCGAAAGAGCTATATACTATTTAAGTAGGGTGCTAAATGATGCGTAAACTAGATATAGTAACATAGAAAAGTTATGCCTATGTTTATACTACTCTTGTATGAAACTTAAATATTATATAAAGCTGTTGATGTTTATGTCTCCTCTCATTTCGATGTTATCAAACACATGTCAAAACCAATTATGCATAGTAGAGTGGGTAAATGGGCTTTAGCCCTAACGAATATTCTTTAACCTTCATGCCTTTGAGAGCCGTGAAAGGCCAAGTAATTCTTGATTTCATTGTGGATCACTCACGGTCGAAAAGACCATTATGGGTTATGTTGGGACGCAACCTTGGAAATTATACTTTGATGGTTCGACTCACAAAGAGGGTTGTGGTGTTGGAGTTCTTATAATTTCTCTGAAGGAATTCCAACAAAATTCAAGTATAAATTGGATGGCCTCTCGTTCTCGAACAATGAAGTCAATCTGCGCTTATTGTTGGACTTGAAGCTTTGTTGGAATTGGGGCAACTAAAGTCGAAATTAAAGGTGACTCGAGTTAGTGGTCAAACAAATAACAAAGGAATATAAATGCATAAAGGAAAATTTGATGACATACTTCATAGCTAATGATTGATCAAAAATTCGAATACATGAATATCCAACATATACCAAGAATAGAGAATCAAGAAGCAAATGACCTAGCACAGTTGGCTTGGTTATAAAGTCTCTACAAAAACTTTAAAGAGTTGATCGAAATAAGAGGTAGGGTTATGGCTACCGACTAACACCATCGATTTAGAAAATATTAAGTTAGGTTGTAGTGGTAAAGATAGATTCAAGTGTTAGCCATAAACACCGTATCGGATGCAGATTAGCGAAGCCCAATTGTAAGCTATCTAAAGGATCCAACCTTAACGTAGATAGAAAACGAAATATAGAGCATTATCATATGTCCTTATGGGAAATGAATTGTTCAAAAGACCCAAGAAGGTGTATTGCTCAAATGCCTAGGAGAAAGTGAGGCGTATCTAGCATTATCGGTTCATAATGGGGCATGTGGGCACATCAAGCGCCACAAGATGAAGTGGTTGCTATTTCGATATGGTATGTACCGGCCTAGCATGCTCAAAGATTACATAGACTTCGCTAAAGGATGTGAAGAATGTCAGAAACATGTAGGGATCCAACATGCTCCTGCGAGTGAGCTGCATTCGATCATTAAACCATGGCCCTTAGAGGATGGGCGTTAGATTTAATAGGAGAAATCAATCACGCCTCGCCTAAAGGTCAAGTACATCTTGGTAGGAATAGATTATTTCACTAAGTGGATCGAGCGATACCACTAGTAGCGCAGATCAAGAAGCTATTATTGAATTCATACGAAACAAATAATCTATAGGTTCGGATTGCCGAAGCATAACTACACCAAGGGTCCAGATCATCGGTAGAAAGATGCAAGAGTTCGCTCAGAGATGGGATTTAGACTATTGACATCAACACCATATTATGCTCAAGCAAATGGTCGGTCAAGCGCCAACAAAGTAATAATTGGTTTGATCAAAAACACATTGGTAAAAAGCCAAAGAACGGCATAAAACTTTAGACCAAGTACTATGGGCCATAGAACATCTCTAAAGAAGCTACCAATACTACACCTTTCCAACTAACATTTGGCCATGATGCGCCTTGCAGAGAAATTCATCTGATCGATTCGAATCCAAAGACAACATGAACTCCCTCGTCATTATATTGGGAAATGATGGTGAATGAGTTAGTTGAGTTAGACAAGTCGACTACATGCATTGGAAATCCTAATGAGGCAAAAGGAAAGAGTGGCCAGGGCATATAACAAAAGAGTAAAAGGTAAGACATTCAACGTTAATGACTTAGTATGGAAAGTCATATTGCCCATGGACAAAAAGAATAAAGCATTGGGTAAATGGTCACCTCATTGGGAAGGCCCTTTTCGAATAGCAAAAACGTTTTCGAACAATGCGTATGAAATAAGAACGCGGATGATAAACGAATCCTAAAGGTAAATGGGAAGTATTTAAAGAAGTATAAACCATGCCTGCAGGAGATTCGAATACTAACGACGTAGTCACAATATTATAATGAAATGCCAAAATGGTAACATAATTGCCAAAATGGCATTGTTCAAGCGCTACGAATAAACATTTAATCAAAATATAAGAGTTACAAAATAATCAAGATTCAAAAATGGGGATTGTTCCTCAGCCGGTCGAAGATATTCTTGAAAGACTCAAGTCTTTGTTGGGTAAAGCGCTTGGCACCTTCGAGGATGGCAACTTCACCTTTGAGTTGCTCAGCCGCTTCTGTTCAAAGAAGGCCCTTGTTAAGAAGTTCTTGAATCGATTCCCAAAGGTGTTGGACTCGTAGGCAATTTATTGTTGGGCCTCTTTGATCTTAGCCAAGTTCTTGAATCTGTTCTCCCGGAGGAGGATGGATTGAGATCGAAGCTCATAGTCACTCTAGCTTGCTTAATATGCGTGGCTTGCTCTTCACTTCTTTGAAAGCTTCATGTTCATAAGCAGATCCATTGAAGCTCTTTTCTCTTGGACTTTATTTGCAGCAGATTCATCCCGAGGAGGCATCCAACACATTATCCAACAAAGACAAGTTCGAACAGATGGTACTAACTTCCGAGAGCAGTAGTGAGGTCAACTTGGTTCAAGAATCCCTTCATGATGAAACAGGCGGTACTATCTTGTTTAAGCACTTCGAATAGATCCACATCAAGGATTGTTTTTCTAATTCTATGAAGAAGTACAACCCTATCATTAGAGGGCATTGCATTAGAGGTCGAACCAGCACCAGTCGAAGAAAGTGGAATATCCCTTTGAGCCAACTTAGCCTTCATGTACCCAATAGGGTCATTTCTTTTCAAATTGGCTAATTCTTCTTCATTGTCAATGAGAAGACCCAGGAAGTTCCATACGTAATGGAGTAACATCCATTTCGAAGTCCATTTGCTCATTAGTACGAAGACCATCACCGTCATTATTGACGTTTCCATCATCTTGTTCATCATCAGTCAAATCCACCACCTCGATGTCATCATTCGATCACCATCAAGATCGGACCGCCCTTTCGCTCGAACCTTCTTGGCCTTCTCCTTCTTCATCCTCGGACCTTCCCTCGCTAGAATCTTCACTCTCTTGAGAGGCGTGGTTTCCTCTTGGTTTGAGGTATTTGTTCACGCCTGAGGGATTCTCGAGAGGATTTTGGGTGAAGAGCCTCGAGGCACTTCAGCGCCTTCGTGCATTATTTCATTGGTCTCCTTGAGAGGAGGCGGTGCCTTGATCATCGGTCGATCAAGCTCCAGTTGGGAGTGCCATGTTAGAAGAGCCTGCTTTGCAATCGGATTATTCGAATCCCCATGAGGAGAAGAGTGAATCGGAGCGGATGTTTGCGAGGAGGAGTCAAGTGGTTGGGATCCGGTAATCATCCTACATAGATAAAGAAAGATTAGAAACGATAACTAAGGTACGAATAATCATTTTAAGAATTCAAGTAAACTCACCGTGGGTTATCCGTAGATATGTTATCGTTTATATGTTCCAACATTACGTTGGAGGTCGAAGGTGGAATTTTGGATTGAGGGAGCAACATCTCTTGAATCAAGTCCGTAGACTTGATCCTTTGGTACGTTTATTTTCTTTCTTCTTCAAAGCCGTTGGAGAACTTTCTCTAGCTTTGAGAGTCCTCCCAATGGTGCTAGTTTTCTCTTTTTGGAGTGGTTGAGGAAGTTTACTCGTCGAAATGGTACAAAACGCATTTAGACTTAAGTTACGAAAAATCGACCTATTTCAAATACCGTGATAAGTCGCTTACCTTCTAATCGGACAGTTGTTGTGGGTGGTGTGATTTGAGTAGTTGTTGGAGTGGGTGCAATGTTCGTTGTTGTAGTTGCAGGATTGATTGTTGGAGTCACTTGTGCACACCATCATTTGTCTCGTGGGATTGTTGAGAACTGCCTTCCTTGGTCTTGATGCGGTAGTCTTGATCCCGAGGGCTGGAAATCAAGCGATTAAAACGAAAAGTTAAAACAAAGAAAGCAATAATATTTGGGATTTCCCAAACATTCGCACCGCTCATTCGAAAGAATCGACATGGCGGAAAGGTCATAGCGAAGATGTCCGGAAATTATGAAGCCATGTCGAGCCCATGTCACGGTCTCGATGGCTTTGGTTTCTTGTGGGATTTATATTTGAGCATTTCACGCAAATTAACCACCAAGGATATGGAGGAAACCAAGCGAGCCAATTCAAGTAGGTAGTTTTGGAAATCTAGGTGGATGCATTTGAGTGCCAACCTATACCTATCCTCGTGTGACAACCTCAAGGAAGTCGAACTTAGAAATTTTTCTTTAAATTTTTCCTCAAGGTTTGAGCCGCTCGATATCTGTGGTTTGCGGTAGCGGATCATAAGTAGTTTGAAGTAAGTCCGAAAAGCTTTAATCTCTTGAGCGTGGGTCAACATACCTTTCTTTTTATGTACCGCACATCGAACGCATTTAGCTTGAATGGTAAGAGTGTCAAACATATAAGATTGATAGAATTTAATCCACCAATCTAGAAAACTCTTTGAAGAAAAGGAGCGGTTCGAAAGGGATTAAGTTGAATTGGGCGAACTCTTGATATTGTTCTTGTTGAAGCTTGGCATCTCGGCTTTAAAAGTTCGACCCAGGTAATGGCGCTTTGAGTTTGGAACAAGGGTTCGGTATTAATTGACACACTAAATTGTCTCGAAACGGTTAGGTTGAGAGGCAAATAAGAGGATCCGGTTCTTGGTCGGAGTAATTCTTGAGGAGATTAGTCTTGGTAATAAAAGGCCTTCCAGATATCTTGGATTTCCTTGCTTTTAGCACCTCGAAAGAGACATAGTGAACCATGATGGTCCATGAGTCCTCGAAGCAAAAGGCGCCATAGTTTCGTTAAATTCATGTTGTTTGGAGAGAAGCATAATGTACTTTGAAAATGAAACCTGGAAATCGGCCTTGTCATCACTAGGAGTCGGCTCCTCGACCTTGTGCCCTCAGCGTTTCGATCAACTATCTCGGATCTTGCTCATTAATAGTATCTGCGGTGGAGCGAAGACTCGAACATAGCATTTAGCCATAATCGAGCAACGAAGGGACCAGCTAACAAGATGTTCTTGGAGGTATGAGATTTCAAGCTCGAAACAGCTGATCTCAGGCTCTCATAAAGGTCAACTAGCAGGAGTTCACTTAAGTTAATCCTCCTGTTCTCATGCAAATCTCTTGCTAGAGGAATGAACCTACTAGCTACCTGAAGTGACCTGCTGCAGAAAACGTATCTTGATAGCCAGAGAGTAAGGAAGGCAATGTGTTCAACATCGGAGACACTAGCACCTTCTGTATGGTAATGACTAATGAATTTGGAGAAGCTGGCTAGTTTGATATCGAAATCAATAATACTTGAATGTTCCTCAAGATCGTGAACATATGTTTCCCCCGTGTTAGTCCGATGGCGATTATGTCGAAGAGTGTGGGTGTGATCATCTCCGGGAGGTGGAAGGTATTATAGGTGCTATCCGTAAATACGGGATGCGAATAACATAGGATATTGTATGTGAAGCTGGTTTGGATGATTTCAGAAATTATAGATACCTAATTCCTCCCATGATGTGACTTCTTAACTTCCACTTTGGCGAACCGTTCGATATGCTACATCGCAGTTGGACAGGATCGAAATGGTTTAAAGTTGTTTTAACATAGTCCGAATGAAAGGATCTTTTGGGGTAGTCATAGGAGTTTCTCGTCCTTTGGAGCAACAGGATCATTGACATTATCGGTTCTACCCTAGGGGTTTCCATTGTATTGAATAAAGGTTTGAAATCGTAACAAGCAGAAATATGGTTCGTGTATCCTTAAGAATCTCAAAACCGTAAGAGGACCCATTAGGGCAAATCTCTTTCGAGCGTTAGTAGGGATTAATACAGAGGAGTATAAGAGCTCTTGCTCTTTGGAGATTCCACAGGGTATAAGTACAGATTGACCTTGGTGAGTGCCAACCTTGCTTTCCAAAATTGTTCCGTGTTCTTATTCTTCTTCTTAGAAATCTTTTTACAGGGTGTTGATGAAGACATTGTTGGGGTTTTGATTAAAGAGATTAGGGTTCTTTACGAGAGAGAGAAAAAGAAGATTCGAGTGTGGAAAAGTGAAAAGACTAAAGTTTGTTTGGTTTTATAGTGAGGAAGTGGAAACACTCATCAACTAATGCCAAGTTACGTGGGAGACGTGGGTTGGATACACGGTGAGGTGGCGTGAAGTTAGTATTGGTAATAAGCATGATTAAGGTGATCATTGCTTTTAATAAATGCACCATACCGTGACTGTGTAAGCGGTTCGAAACCGGGGTCATCGTGATTGAATGGAAATCTTATGGGTCATAATTACTCGGTCACATCAAAATCTTGTGGATATATTTAAAATAAGTATTTCTTAAAAAGGGATTCGAAATACATATTTTAAAGGGGCATTTTGTTAGCTGAAGATTTTGATATCTTGTGATTCGAAGAAGGATCATGGAGCTCGAGATAAGATGATGTTAAAGTATTCGAGGAACATAGTGAATGTCATAGTTTGGAAAGAAAAGAATTAGCCCTTGAATGGATGTATTGAGTTAGAGTGTCGAATGAAATAATGGTGATATGTGTAAAACAAGCTTGATCGGGCAATAGAATTGTATCGAGGAAATGGGTTCAAATCAAGTGAGTGATACATTTGAAATTCAAAGCGAGGGATAAAGGGAGTTGAACGCTAAAGAAACGGTTCGAACGGAAGCAAGAGAAGCATGGTGTCTTGCATGTTCTAAGCGTGGCAAGATCTTATGGGTCGACCGTTATGGTCGAATTAGTATAAATAGGAGTCTTAATGTTAGGATTTCGTGTGTCATATCTATTGTACTAAAATTCATCACATTCAAAATACCACATGGCTAGGAAGCGAATGCACGAATGATGTACGTATGATTGCACCAAAGCTTTATTATTCTACAATGTATCTTTATCCTTCTAACTTTATCTTGCATCAATGTCTTTTAAGTTTCTTTACTTTCAAAGTCATTTCATTTAAATGTTTTTCTACCATCAAGTTCTTTACTTTTCCAAAACTTTTACATTAACTGTTATTTCCCAGAAAGCTTTTATACATTTGTTTACATTCCTGTCTTTTACGTTTCGCGTAGTTACTTTGAAAATCTTTTACACTTTAAGAGTTTATTTGAATATTGCTGCATTTATATACTTTCTTGCCATTTCGAATTTGAATGTTCTTGTTTGTTCGAACCAAATATACATTATTTACTTGATCATATCACTAAGTAATCGAGACGTACTTGAACCTATACAAAACATCCAAAAACAAGTCTCAAATATGGATCTCTATCTTAAGTTCATACCAACGGCCGATACCCCATAGGATCAATCTAGTCGATCCTGCAAGTTACCAGAGGGATTGAATAACATAACAGTTATAACGCTTATTCAATAGTTTGGAAGACTAGCGGTTGTTTCACCAGAAATCACTGTGAACACCCGGATCACTTTCTTTCTTCGGAATAGTGCGTTGAATTATTGCACTACAACTAGCATCCACCATTATGGTTTCTTGATCCGTGTACCTCTTCTTTTTCGTCAAGATATCCTTCATGAATTTTGCATATTTGGGCATTTGCTCTAATGCTTCGGTAAATGGAATATTTATTTGCAATTGCTTGAAAATATCCATAAACCTAGCATAGTGCTTTGCATCATCCTTTTTAGAAGGAAGGTGAGGATATGGTAAACTTCTCAATGGATAAGTTACTTCCTTCTCTTTTCCCTTTTTCATTTTCTTATTTTTCTCCTCTACTTTCTCCTTTTCAACTACACCATTTTCTTTTTCATTTTCAACTAACACCTCATTTTCAACTAAGTCATCCTCCACATCAACATTATCATGTTTTTCAACTTCAACCTCTTCATCTTTTTCAACTACCTCTTCCTCCACTATTACTTCTTCATCCTTCTCCACTACTTTCTTTTTTCTTTCAACTACTTTCCTTTTCTCATCACAAACTCTACCACTTCTTGTTGTTATGGCTTTGCAATGCTCCTTAGGATTTGTTTGCGTAGTTGGGGAAAATGATGTCGAAGCACTTTGTTCGGAAAGTTGCTTAGCTAGTTGTCCCACTTGTGTCTCCAAATTCTTGATGGACGCCTCCGTGCTCTTTTGATTAGCCATAGAAGCTTGCATAAATTGAGCTAGAGTGTCTTGAATGTTGGAAGATCTCACTTGATTTTGAGGTTGGTTTTGTTGTTGACTTTGATTTTGATTTTGTGTTTGATATGGATTTTGCCTTCCTTGGTTATTGTTATCTTGCCTCCACCATCCTTGATAACCTTGATTACCCCTTTGTTGGTAACCTTGGTTTTGATTTTGATAAGGGTAAGGAGCTCGTTGTTGATACCCTTGGCCTTGGTTGGCCATATAGTTAGCTTCCTCATTCTCCGGAGGACAAAATCCGGTTTTTAATCTCCTTTGCACAATTCACAACAAGTTATTTGGTGAGCTTGCTTATTTGATGTTCCTTGTAACTCCATGATTTGTTGAGGGAGTTTAGCCATTTGTTTTGTCAATTCTTCAACTTGTTTCGCAAACAATTTGTTTTGCGCTACAAGTGCTTCATGACTCGAACCAATTTCTAGAACTCCCGTTTTCACTTGTACACCTCCTTGATCATGTTGAGTTTGATGATCATTCCTACCCATCTTCTCAATTATTTGGATTGCTTCATATGGTGTTTTTGCCATCAAAGAACCTCCCGCCGTGGCATCCAAAAACAATTTGTGTTGCGGTTGGAGACCATTTCGGAAGATATGAATTTGGGTGAGCTCGTCAACCATGGCTCGGACACTTCCTTAGCATAGACTTATATATTTCCCATGCCCGATTCAAAGGATCGTTTACTCCTTGAGAAAATACCGAGATAGCCGTCTTAGCCTCCATGAAACGTGATTGAGGGAAAAAGCGTTCAAGAAACTTTTCCTCCAAAACATTCCAATTAGTCATTGTCTCTTGCAATTGATCAAGATACCAATCTTTTTCCTTCCCCACTAGAGAATGAGGGAAAAGCCTTTGGAAATATTGTTCTTCTTGGTCTTCCGGAGCACCCGCCGCTCCCGCGATCTCATAGAACTTAGTAAGGTGGGTGTAAGGATCTTCATGGTCATGGCCATGAAATGGACTTGCATAGATAAGTTGAAGCAAGCCCGTCTTCATCTCCGCGACCCTTGCATTTGCTTGACGAGCAAATTGGGCATTGTGACGAGGGCTATTGACACACGGCCCCCGCGGTGGTGGTGGTTGTGGTTGATTCTCCGCCATAGTGGTGACTTCTCCAAACACGGGTGGTGTTGAAGAAGTAGATGCTTCTCCTCTTTCTTCTCTTTCTTGCCTTTGCCTAGCTTGTATTTTTCTTCTTTTAGCACTACTATTAAGTCTTCTAGCCGTCCTTTCAATTTCGGGATCGAAAAGAAGTTGGTCGACCGGAATACTTCCCCGCATAAACTAATTCCTGAAAAAGTCTAGCCACACAAAAGAAACAAAGAGAGGTTAGAAGAAAATGTCTTAAAACACACAACTATTGCTATACTAACAACATCAAACGCCAATCCCCGGCAATGGCGCCATTTTGTTGTAGGATTTTTCCGTAAACAAGTATTTTTAATTATCGATTCCACAGGGATTGGTGTATGTTATAGTCTTTCAATAGAAAAGTGTATTTTAAGATATTGTAACCAAAGGGTTTGTTATCTACTCTACTAGAACCATGAGTTTCCAAACAATAACTAAATTAATTCTTTCAAAGAGAGTTATAGTTTGGATTAGAGAGAGTTTGAGATTGTTTTCAAATTAAGAAGGCATGTCAAGATTAGTTTCATTGATCTAGTTTCATACATATTCAATGAATCCAGTGATGAACATAATAGATGATTTCTACAAATACATATCCTCTCAATCTTGTAGATTTCCCACCAAGATTGTGAATGTTATCATGTTAATCCTTGCATGATTCCTCACTACAACTATTAACATGATAATCATTAAGTTCAATATTTTGTAAACACTAACACACAAATTTATTCCTAGCATTTTTTTATTAGAGGATAAATATCCTAGGTCCACTTTGAAGTATTCTTTTCCAAGCAAAACTCAAAGCATAAAGATGAAGAACAAAGATATTCAACTATATTAATCATCAACCATGTTCATACACAAATGGATTAATAGAAATACATACTATATAGATCAACTACCTCTAATCTTGACACAAAAAAAGCTTAGCCACTCATTTCCATGGTTTCTTGCTCTCAAGATTGTTGGTAGTGATGATGAAAATCAAGATTCAAGAAGGAAAAGCTATGGTGTTCTTCTACTACTTGCCCTAGATTTTTACAAAGATGAAAAGATAATCATGGTGGAGTGTTTCTTGCTTTATTTACAAGCCAAAAAATCAGCTGAAATGATGGGTTGGTGGCTCAAAAGTGAAAGCATGGGTTCTGTCCTTTTTCTGCTTTTTTCGCAGACCGCGCTAAGCCCGGTTACGCGCGCTGAGCGCGATCATGCTGGCACCGCGCTGAGCGCGACCTGTAGCATGCTTCCTTCACCCAAAATTATCTTCAAAAGAATCATCCCTAAAGCTCTTCAAGTGCCCTTGAATCCAAGCTTGGGAGAATTAGTCAATAAATTCCTACAAATAAGAGTAAAATAAGTTAAATAATATATTTTAAACAAAGACTAAATAAAAACCTAATTAAAATAAAATACTAGAATAAATAATACAAATTAAATAAAAAGACATTGTTAAGGACCACAAAATAATGTACAAAATAACTACAATTTGGTCCTTAACAGATTTGAATGCTAGAATCGGTCCTTTGTTGGAACTGGAGATTATTGACAACCATTTGCTTGACAAGTTCCTCTAAAGAAGTTCTAGAAGGTGCAGGGTGGTAGCTGGTGGAGTGTTTTGTGGTTGTGGATGGGGTGCAACTAACTGTTGTTGGGTGGTGTTGCGGCGGTATTAAGCGGCAAACAAAAACTAAAGTATTTATTTTTACCGGTTGATATATACCGGTTAGGTTATATCGTATCGTGTCCACAGAGATTGATTATTGATTCGTCGTTCGAAAATTCTATCGTTAATGAGTTTGGGATTAAAAGAGTTGAAAATAAAAGACAAAAAGTAAATGAACAAAAACTATAAAGGATAGACAGCTTGTCTGGAACGAATGCACAATACCCGTCATAGACTTAAATCTACCGCCATGACATACTCGGCCTACGATACTCCTCCATGTCATCACATACCTCTCACAATCTAAGCTATTTCTAACTCAAATTGAGATTCCTCCCGAATCACCTCAATATCCATTTTTGGCATACCTCGACAACCAGAAGTCAAATGTGTCACCTCCATACCCTTCTTTGACATACTTCACCGACACAGAGACATTAAGATCAGATACTCTATGGTGAATGTCAACTCTAAACATATTTCTAGCATTTAGAAACTAATAGATAATCATCCTAGATAAGAATTTAAGCAGTCTATCTCTAGCAAGCTCAAATCCCTAACATAGAGTAAAAACCTAAGAAACTACCAACACAGATTCATAAAGCAGACTTTATACAACGCCAAGGACGATAAATATACATGTGTTCAGAGTACATATACATACATAACCCAACGAAAGAGATTACAAAGAGAAGAGAAGAAGAGGAACCAAACATTTCTTGGTTTGCCAACACCAATCGATGATAGATTCGACTCCGGATCATCCAAATGCAAGCTCCAATGTTGTCTTCTAAGCTCTCTAGACCAAAAAAGGATGTATGATGGATTGGGGTTCAAAAATACCCAAAACATAACATAAAAATGTGTTTTTCGCCTAAATATGCATTTTTGTCTGCACAGTTTCTCCCGGTGACCAAAAATCTTCGCATGGAGCTTTAAAACGTGTTTTTTCAATGTTACTAGTCGCATCTACTTCGCCCGGCGAAATTTAGCTTCTCCTAGCGAAAGCCAGCAGTATGTTGAAACACCAAAACTGTTTCGGCCATAACTTGAGAACCGTAACTCAGAATTGCGCCCGGTTTAAAGCGTTGGAAAGCTTATTCAATTTCCTATCTAACCATGACAAAATATAAACTAAATTGATGAATTTTATTCTTATTTTGAGCCTCATTCATTGATGAGTTGCTCAAATTGCGCGTTTGAAGTCGTGTCTTCGACACTTTAATACTCAATGCTCCAATTATGAATGGATACCTATAAAAGTGATGAAAAACTATCAAATGATACAATGTTTACACAAAAACTCAATTATTCTATTATGTACACATTTATACAAAAAGCGGGGGATATATTCGAAGAATATCAACAAAAGAACCGATAAATGCCACAAAGCGTATATACAAAATAACTACATTTTGTCACTTATCAACTCTCCCCAACTTGAAACATTGTTTGTCCTCAAACAAAGTCAAGTAAACCTACAGAAACAAAAGATGATAATCAAAGAATCACGAATCAACAAGTTTTTAAAACAGAAAACAAATGTATGGTTCAAACAAAAACGTCTACGACGAAATACATACTTACCACCATCCTACAACGACAACATATAAACGAAATAAATCCTAAGTACAAAAATCATGCAAAACATTCTAAAACAAAACAAGCTCAATCATGAATCACACCTAGTAAAAATTCATCGGTAGATGAAAAATACACAAAGGTGTGGGATAAAAAACACTCCTCCACAATCTTGCAAACAATAGACTAAATTATGCATTCATCCAAAAACGTATTGAAAATACAAATGCAAGAATCACAGGGGATTTTCAAGGTTGTAATGTGGCTTGGTTAACAAACAAGTGATAAGTCCTAATGCTAATCGAAACAAAAACTTGCCTAAACCTAAGGGAGTGATCAACTCACAAAGTTCCAAACAATATAATTCCAATCAAACTTATTCTTCATCACAAATTTCACACCAAACACACCTCACTTATTAACACAACATTATTCATACTCTTTTATTTTTCTTTTTCTAATCTTTCTTTTTCACATTTTTTTCTTTTCTTTTTATTTTCTCAACCTCATACCAACCACAATATAAGTATATAAACATTTCTCTCCCCAACTTGAATTCAACCAACATTAATGTGTGAATACTCCCTAATTTCTAAGGCAAGGTAAAAATCCATACAACAACATATAGTTGATTTAAGGGTTATTGCAGTTACATGAACAGTTGGCTATGTTCCATAAGAATTGAAGTTGTTGGTTTGTTATACATTCAAATCATTTTATAAAAGAAGAAGGTGACTGGTGGAATCAAGTTATCTGAGGCCTTTAAGAAATTAGTTGATTCGCTTAAAAATACATGTTTCAAAAGAGGATTGGTGCTCAAGTTTTTCTATGCAATAATTCAAATGGACTCCAATTCAAATCTTTCAAATGTCAAGTGAATCTTTACGATTTTTAAATAAGAATTGTTTCTTTTTATTTACGAATCAAAGTTTTGTGCTTTACTCAAACCATTCAAATACTTATCATTCAAGTTGTGTGGTAATGTTCTCTTGATTCATCATGACATTAAGGTATTCAAACATTCATTCAAGAGTCTTGATTCATGTTAAAGCGGATAGATTCATCCATGTTTGGTTCCTTGAAATACAATTTCCTACTTAGCAAGAAAGGAGAAACCTTGTGATAATATTCATTCAAGATTGAAGAATAAGACTTAAATTTCGTTCATGATATATTGTTCAAGATTCCAAATTACAAATGGTCAAATCCATAGAATCCAAATCATTCAGGATGTTTTTCTTTCATTTGTTCAATTTACAAGGAATAGTATTCAAGCTTGTATTCATTCATCTCAAGTTACAAAGAAGTACAAGATATCATAATTATACAAGTTTCTAAAGGTGTCCTAATCTAATGCTACGATTTCTGAAGTTGGTCCAAGCGTTTGTCTTCCTCCGAATTTTTCTTCACATACGGGTGTTCCTCTTCATCTTCATGCCTAACCACTTGACCGTTTCCGCCATTCATGAAACAAGGAAGAGTAATGTGGTTAGCAAACATAAACATGAACAAATACAAGAAATTGTCGAGAGAATTTTTCTTTTTTCAGACTCATCATTAGGTGTTTGGTGGGAATCAGGTTTTAAATGCTAAACCTCATAATCTTGCTTAAGATTAATCATCAGCGAAAAACAGTTTATTTGCAAATCGCGAGCTAACTCGGTTCACAAACAAGTATAAGTCAAGGCAACAATTCGATTCCCACAAGCAGCAAATTAAGGCAACAGTTTAATTCCCAATAGGCAGCAAGCATAAATCCAAGGCAATAGGCAACAAGACTAAAGTCAACATAATAGCAGCAGTATGGGTTATCAGCCACAGAGGGCAGTTAAGAATTCAGAAAAAGAAACCATCAACAGCATGGTTATTAGCAACTAATGCAAGCAACAAACTCAGGAGCAGAGCAGCACAGCATGGTGATAGGCAACCAACACAAGCTACAGGGACAGGAGCAGAGAGCAGTTGAAAACCCAAACAGAAGAAAAGACACAAGTGTGGATATCTGTTCAAGATATATCAGAAAAGGCAAGCATCCAGTTCATTCTCAACACAAAAAGAAAGAAGAAAAACTCTTGTTTGAAAAACCAGAAAAAACGTAACAACAACCAAACACGAGCAAGAATAGTATTTGTTCTACTGACACAGGCCAAAAACCAAGACAAAGCAACCATTCAAAACCAGAAAAAACCATAATCCCAAAATCTCAGAAAAAACGTAAACAGCAAAACCTAAACAAGCAAGTATATATCTCATCATTTTCCCGGACCAACAAACCTTCAGAGTCGGTTTTCTCAGAAATCCTATTTTGAAAATCAAGAAAGAAGAAGAGGATCAGAAAGGTAATACCCGTTTTTGACGAAGAGGTTGCGAACTCTGTCGTCGTCCTTCTCCCTTTCCATCTCTAATCTGTAAACAGAAAGTCAAACAGTTATCAGAAATCAAACATGCAGTAACAGTTCGAGAGAGATAGAGAGCGATTTCCAGCGACGGTGAGAGAGAGAGAGAGAGACGGAGAGCGACCGCGGCGAGAGAGACAGATGAGGGTTTTGTGAGGAAAACAAGAGATGGAGAAGACGATGAGTGCGTGAGAGAATGAGGAACAAATTTTGTTTTTTTCCCCAAACTTTATATTCATTGTTTTAATTATTTCCTAAAAATACAAAACAATTTTATTTTTTCTTCTTTTTATTTTATATTAAATCTGGTGGTGACAAGTGTCACCACCTTGTTTTTTTATATAATAGAAAAAAAATCTGTTTTTTTTATTTTTATCTTGTTATTCTTAAATTTATTTATTTTAGAAAAAATGTTAATATTGGATAAATATATGTATGTGGTATAATATTTTTTGGGACCGTCGGAGTATTTTGGATCGGAAGCTGTGGTACTCGGTTCGTTAGTGCGTGGAGGTATTTCGGACCAGTCAAAGATCAGATGGTTTTCTTTTTTTTACTTCGCGGAATCACTGCAATACAGGCTATTTCTGAACTTATTTTATTTCAATTAATTTATTTTGTGCAAATAATATTTCGTTGCGATGTACTAAATAATTATTGGATCTGATAGTTTTTGTTTGATGATTTATCGATTAAACTATTAGCCGATTTTTTCATCAAACAGAAAAAATCATCTCTAATAATTATTTAATTTCCGATTGTATTGTATGATATTTTGTCTGTTTATTTACTCATTCAGTATTTATTCACCAATGTACACTTTGCACACAATTAAAATTAAAATCAATTCGATTTCATCCTGATTGGCTCATATGCCGATTTCTTAAAGGGTCTCATGGTTGGGGATGGGCATGGCCATCCTCACGAGATTGGTTAAAGCCCTTGTTGCTTTAATCAATCATAACCCGAAATCAACATTGGTCTATATACCAATTCTCCATGCACCAGGGTCTCATGGTTGGGGATAGGAGCACCTATCCTCACGAGGTTAATTAAGTCCATATACTTGATTAATCATAACTCGCTTCCATTTCATCTCAGCATGCGTATCAAAATGCTTTCGTAATTTAAGGTTCTAAACCTCGATCCAACGTCGAGTTTCTTTTCAAAATAATTTCACAAATATTCTACTTCTCCCTCCTCCCAAACATATGGTAGTCAGTCCAGTATCGACCCTCGACCGTATGTTTGGTGTCTTAATTGAATTTAATTAACGTGAACCATGTTTCATCTCACCTTTTCTTAACAAAATCTTTGGGTAGAAAAAGATGATTCGGATGTTTTTGTCCACTCATCCGAGTAATTGGGGCATTAGCCGTTGAACGCTTATGGTCCAATACTTGTCTCCCACATAAAAACAACTCAACTCACTCAAACTTTTTGATCGCTCATATGCGATCATTAAACTCTTTTCCGACAAAGAGTGTGCAATAGTCATTTCAAACACGAACGAGGACTTAAGCTTTTCAAACAAACTAAACAAATCCTAGTTCAAAGTATTTGAAACGTCTAAATGCATGATTTTTCTTATAAAAATCAATACAACCAATTAAAAACCTTTTTGAGAGGAACTTCAGAGTTATGACTTTCCCATTACACAAGGGAATATGTAGGCACACGGTTCAAAAGCCGTGCCAAACTCAAAATAATAATAAACAAATTCCGTTTCTTTTATAACTTAGAGATTAGTGAATATACACACACACGTAGAACTAAACGGGTCCCATCGAGTAAGATGGATGTAAGAGGTGCTAACACCTTCCTCTTACATAACCGACTCCCGATTCCAATTTTTGGTCGTAGACCGTCTTATCCGCTTGTTTGAGGGTTTTATCTATATTTTCCCGTTCTTCTCAGAACAAATAAAATTAGGTGGCGATTTCACTAGTTTTCGAAAATTAAAAGATTTTTGAAAATCGAGTTGCTTCAGAGTGCTACATATCAGAGCGACACCGACTCGACTAATAGCAGCTATAATTTCCGTCTTCATAACCTGCACGTTACCAGTATAAAGGTAACGGTGAAACAAGTAAAGGGTGAGATACTCCAAAACATATAATTAAAGGCATGATAACATATATATATATATATATATATATATATATATATATGTATATAGTTTTGGAATCATAAAAGATATAGATTAATAAGTGCATTCCAACACATATTCAAATCTCACTCACTTTAATCGTCATTCTAATGTGTATAATCAACACTTTATCGCCATAACCTCATCGACATAAGTCATCACAACAACACATAAACTTTCATCACCACGAAATCATCACAAGTCAATACGTCACTAATCAACACGGCAATCATAAACAACAACATCAAACAACAACATCAAACAACAACGTCAAACAATACTAATAACATAAGCAACAAACCTTGGAGTATAACTCCCATCATGGTTGCCATAAAGGCCGTCATGGTTGCCATAGTTTTCAGGCCAATCAAATACAACAACACAACATAAACAAAATCATCACAACTTAGCTAAAGCCCATCGTCGCTTTTGGCATAAAAGCCCATCGTCGCTTTTGCATAAAAGCTCATCGTCACAAACATCATCACATCATATTTGCATTAAGCATTTCATCAAAGTCAAATCATTGCAAAACTCATCATTTATGTTCATCGCATAGTTATCATAAAATTATCACGTCATATTCATTTCATGTTCATCATAAAGATCATCACCAAAAAAAACATCATATAATATCGCAATTCGACATAATTCATCAATTAAAACCCAACGCCAAACAGTTCAAACATAAACATAACCGACTCCATGAGACACGACTACGTTATGCATGTGGTACCAGTCGCTTTGTCCATAATTAGGAACATTCAGCATAAAGCCCATCGTCGTTTGGCATAAAAGCCCTCGTCGCCAATGCAATGTATGTGACTCGACAATAAAAAAAACAACACAACAAAAACATCAACATCACTCATCAAAATTGACATAAAGTCCACGTCGCCATATTTATCCACATCAAGATAAACATATCATTGCATCGCATATCATCAAGTATTCATTAATAAATACACCGTCGCAACCATCATATTTAATCACACCACATCATTATCAATTAATTCACTATTGAATTAGTATATTGATTCTAGTCATTAAGTATACTACTAGTCCACAATACGACCACTAGCCGGCTCCTACTATTTCAACACTACTACGATACCTTGGCTAACCAAAACATCGTCCGTTGTCATCAACCATTTTGCTCTTGTCGGTATTCATATAATCCATTTAATCCAACTTAATTTAATAAAACCATACAATCATACTGTCACTTCATTAATAAACTTTCCACCAATATCAATCACTTATCTTAGTTGATTCCAATGGCATACTGTTTCAATTTCCTTCAAATTCTGGTTAATTGACTATATCACTTACAACTACCAACAACCACAACAACAACGAACAATAACAACTTTCAACAATCAACCACAAATTTTATCATCTATTAGACATCATATAAATAGCACAAAAACTCCCCATTTATATGGCAAAAGTATAACCCACGAAAATATACTAATCGCATGTGTTTTAAATAACAAAACATCCGACAATACAACCTTTCCATAACCACTCATTAATAAAATTATCTAATGTCCTCCAAACCAATCCTATTAGAAATAATATTTCATTATCTTTCTAACGCTTCGAACGGCACCCAAAACGGAGTTACGGTTCAAAAGTTATGACCAAAATAATTTTCAACTTTCCGTCAACAGTACGCGGCGCGCAGCCTAGTTCGGGCCGCAAACTTAACAGGTTCAGAAGGTTGGCGCCGCGAATAATGTTCGAGCCGTGAAGTGGGCGAAACAAAACCCAAAAAATTGATTTTTATGTTCCCAAAACTCAATTTTAACCAAACTTCATAACCCCAAACATCTTTTATAACTAACCCACCATTTCTTATCATCAACACAACATATATACCTCAATTACAACATCAAAACATATTTCTACCATCAATTTAGAATTTCAACAACACAACAAAACACCAAAACAATGACAAACTATAAACCCCATGAATCAAAATACCAATTTTTCCTAAATCCACAACATATCTATCAAACCCTAACTATATGGAAAGGAAAATCAAACCCCTTACCTCATCTTGTTCTTGTAAAGCTTCTTGATTTCTCTACCACTTCCAACCATAGCTTCCTCTCTTGTTGCTCTTTCTTTTCTTCCTTTCCTCTAAGACACTCTCTTTTCCTCTTATGATACAAAGTCAAACTTAGAGGTGTGTTTGGTTGGTGTTGTAATGGAAGGAAAATGAGGAAATAATGGTTTTATGTTGTATTCTTACTAGCCAAGGGTGTACACCCAATTCTCATCAATTAATCCTCACACCCCTATCTATTCTTATTAATTAATACACTAATCATATCTAATAATATTATTAACTCAATTAATTAAAATAATTCCGGGGAATTAAATATCGGTCTGAATAAAATTTTACCGAATCGAACGGAATAAAAACCGGACCCAATGAAACGTCGCCAAATATATTAATAGATATATCGATTAATATAAATATTCTCGTCGCCAAAACAATCGCCAAACGGTAACTCAAAAATATTAATATAATATAATATTAAATAAAACGGGGCATTATAATATATACCGGTTAGGTTATATCGCATCGTGTCCACAGAGATTGGTTATTGATTCGTCGTTCGACAATTCTACCATTAATGAGTTTGGGATTAAAAGAGTTGAAAATAAAAGACAAACAATAAATGAACAAAAACTATAAAGGATAGACAGCTTGTCTGGAACGATGCACACTACCCGTCACAGATTTAAATCTACCGCCATGTCATACTCGGCTTACGATACTCCTCCATGTCATCACATACCTCTCACAATCTAAGCTATTTCTAACCCAAATTGAGATTCCTCCCGAATCACCTCAATATCCATTTCTAGCATACCTCGACAACCAGAAGTCAATTATGTCACCTCCATACCCATCTCTGGCATACTTCACCGACACAGAGGCATTAAGATCAGATACTTTATGGTGAATGTCAGCTCTAAACCTATTTCTAGCATTTAGAAACTAATACATAATCATCCTAGGTAATAATCTAAGCAGTCTATCTCTAGCAAGCTCAAATCCCTAACAGAGAGTAAAAACCTAAGATAACTACCAACACAGATTCATAAAGCAGACTTTATTCAACGTCAAGGGCGATAAATATACATGTGTTTAGAGTAAATATACATATATAACCCAACAAAAGAGATTACAAAGAGAAGAGAAGAAGAGGAACCAAACATTTCTTGGTTTATCAACATCAATCGATGATAGATTCGACTCCGGATCATCCAAATGCAAGCTCCAATGTTGTCTTCTAAGCTCTCTAGACCAAAAAATGATGTATGATGGATTGGTGTTCAAAAATACTCAGAACATAACTTAAATATGTGTTTTTCGACTAAATATGCATTTCTGTCTGCACAGTTTCGCCCGACGACCAAAAATCTTTGCCTGGCGCTTTAAAATGCGTTTTTTCCACACTACTAGTCGCCTTTGCTTCGCCCGACGAAATTTAGCTTCGCCTTCGCCCAGCGAAAGCCAGCAGTCAGCAGTAAGTTGAAACACCAAAACTGTTTCGACCATAACTTGAGAACCGTAACTCGAAGTTGCACCCGGTTTAAAGCGTTGGAAAGCTTATTCAATTTCTTATCTAACCATGACAAAATATAAACCAAATTGATGATTTTTATTCTTTGATTTTGAGCCTTATTCATTGATGAGTTGCTCAAATCGGGCGTTTGAAGTCGTGTCTTCGACACTTTATTACTCAATGCTCCAATTATGAATGGATACTGTCATACCCCAATTTTTGACCTAATATACCACCTAACATTTGCATTACTGCATCACTAACAGTTCATAACAGAAAAAAGTGGGTGTGGCTTCTACAATGCAAAATTAGGGTTTCATCAAATTTTCATCTGATCAAGAGGAAATCAATTAGGGTTTGAGTTTCCACTCACCTAAATTGATATATCTTAACCAATCATCAACAGTTGATCTTCAGATTCCCAGCTTTTTCTCATGATCTATCAAGGATCGACCAATTAGGGTTTTTGTCGAGGATAAGGAATTGCTGATTTTCTGATCAATGAATGACTTTTTTGCTCGGAGATTGATCTTCATATCCTCAATACAACATCTTGACCTAATTTCTTGATTCAAAACATCACAGAAGTTCACATTTTTCATCAGTCAATTTCTAGATCATCTGATGAAATTTCATCTCCACTGAAAAGTCAAACTTTGACTTTTGGTCAACTTTTTCAAGACAAAACTTTTTCAATCATCAAAATACTTCAAATGATCCATCATGATCATAAAAAATCAAGAAATTTTGAAAAGTCAACAAAAAGTCAAAATTTTCAACACTTAGAAAAATTTTAAGTGTTAAAATTTTCAAGTTTTTTCCTACTTTCATGGCATTTTTTCACATAGTTCCATTTGGAATTAGAAAAAACTCAAAACATGAAAGTTGTAGCCCTTGATACAAGCTTTCCAAAATGTCCAATAACTTGCAAAACCATTTTGTCTAGCTATGCTTTTGATTTTGAAATATAAAGCTCCAAGAACCATGAATTTCAAGTTTATACTTCAAAATTATAGGTCATTTTTTGCATTTTCTTCTTCTAGATGCCTTGTCATCACTTAGAGGCAGCTAGTAACTGATAAATATCAGCTTGAATGATTGAAGATAGGATTGGATCAAAGAAGGAAACTTACCATGGTTAAAGAAAGTAACTTTTGCATTAAATGCAAAAGATTCCATTATGACCTCTTAACCAAGTTGCAAGTTTTCTTCAATGATTTTTGCAAAATCATTCAGTTTTCTTGGCCTATAAATAGAGTTCATATTTTCAATTTGAAACCACACCAAAGCTATGCAAGAACAAGCTTTCTCTCTTCTTTCTTGAAAATCTTGTAAAATCTGTGAGAAACTTGGTGTCTAACATGTCTTAAACATCAAATAGAATTGGTTTGAAACTTAAAATCAACCCAAGAACAACTGGAAATCAGAATTTCTTTTCAAACTTTCAAACTTGCAAAAACTTGCCTTAACTTTCAAACTGATAATCTACTCGAGCTAGTCTTAATTTTATCATTCAAACATCATTAACATACTTCATATGAGTGATACAAATCATCTTCCTTGAACTGTAACACTTCCAAACACGAATTCGAAGTTTACATCAAGCATATACAGTTGGACTTGGTTAGAATGATCCATGCTATTTCAGAGCAAGTAAAGCACTTCCACACGTTCCATGAGGTCCACTGGTGCTATAGCAATCATCAGAACAACTCTGTAACATCCCCTTCGAAGAATCAAAGTCCATCTTCAAGAGGTAAGAACACGAACTTTGAACTTCATATTTTCTGCATTCTAGTTCAAAAATAGCTTGGCCGTTTTGTTTCTGCACCTTCACTGAAGCTTAACCCCCAAACAATTGCTCAATTCCATGGCCATACACGATTTCATCTTGATTTTTAGGAATTAGGGTTCTTCGTGTTTTCTGGAAAATTAATCATGTTTAACTAAAAATAAATAGAATTAACCACCACCACCATGTTCCTGGTTCAATTTCGATCAAGTTTGATGTTTACATCATCCATTTTCATTGAGAAACAAAGAATCCATGGTTGAATGAAGGATCGAGGAAGAAGAAGAGCAGTGCGCGCGTTTTTCAGAAATTCAAATATTAAGTTTATAAAATAATTAATTGGAATGGCATAAATGAACGGATGTATTGCCGCCCCAGCGGTTGCCAGCTCACCTTTAAGTCACTTGCCTTGCCTTGCCCAATGGTCCCGGGTTCGAGTAGCCTTGGGACCATTTTTGCCAAACTTTTTTCTTTCTCTTCACATTTTTTTTTCAAACTTTAACACTTTCAAAACCCAATCAAAACTCCTCATTTTGAGGTGATTTTTTGCACACTTTTCATTTAACATATCTATTTTATTATAATGTCAATAAAATTCAAAAATAGTTTCTTTTGATTATATTTTCATCGAGCCGAAAACGAGACATTTTAAGTACTTTTCAAGCACTTTTCAAAGACGTTTCTTTCAAACTTCCGAAGCCCGAAACTTTTTCAAACTACTTGTAAGTATATTCCATCTTTCAAAAACACTTTCAAGATCTTTTTCAAAACTTTTCAACAAACTTACACTCTTTTTCCATGATCGATCCGATTTGAAGATAAAACCGAACTCGTTTCTCCTCGAATTTCTTAATCGATCATGGGCCTCCCTCACGGTGTAAGTCCCAAATTCTTTTATGTACATAGTTATTTCCTTGTACATATCCAATTCTTTTATGTACGTATCAATTTATTTGAACACAATACAAACATCTTTTGTAAATATTCAAGTATAGACAAACTTCGTCCGTTTGTTTTCATTTCGCTTGTATATACACTGAATACCATTGGTATTAAAAGGAGCATTATTCCCGGTGAAACTGCTTTTAAATCAATGGGCCTCCCTTACGGTGTAAGCCCCAACCCTCCTATGTACATACATATTTACTTATACATAAATACCCATTCGTGTACATATTCATTCCCTTGTACATAGTCAAACTTGTAAATAATCAAGTTACGCTCGTTTCGAACGTTTGTTTTACACACACTTGTTTATATTTCCTTCATAAACTCTTGTAAATAAACATCATACATTTGTTTATATTTCCTTCATATACTCCTGTGAATAAACTTCATACACTTGTTTATATAACTGTCTAGTTATAACATAACAACTAGTCTAACAATTAAGTTCCCCACAAAGATAGCCTCCTCTTGGGCTTTGTACAAGATAACTCATTTCATCTGAGTTTAGCCTCCTCTTGGGCTTTGTACAAGATAATTCATTTCATCTGAGTTTAGCCTTCTCTTAGGCTTCATATAAGAAAACTCATTCATCTGAGTTTAGCATCCGCTTAGGCTTCATATAAGACATCACTTCCCTATTGAGTCAGTCTCCTCTTGGGCTTCGTTCAAAAGAACTCCTCATTGAGTTTAGCCTTCTCTTGGGCATCAAACAAAGAAAGAGACCAGGAAATCTCTTAACAGCCTCCTATTGGGCTTCCAATACAAAGAATCACCCGCGCTAGGATAGAACCCTGAGAGTATGATTTCCCGGTGAAATTGCTCTTGAAATCCTAAGAGGATGGTATCCCGGTGAAACCAATCTTAAAGACAAAGCCAGCCATACCCTATAGCTTTCTCTTTAGCTTCATACAAGGACCCTCGATGACCCTCGGAATGCCTTCTCTTGGGCTTACAATACAAGGACCCATGGGCTTCTTAAAAGCATTCCCTTAATCCAATCAACTTCTCCTTGAGATTTAGACGTTTATCATCTCTATGGAAGAAGTATCTCATTTATCACATCACATACAATCAAATCTTTTTCAAACTCTTTTCAAACAAAAACATCTCTTAATCGTAAGTGGTAACGCTTGTACACTCAAGCAAAACACCCAATGTTTACAATTAAAAGATTCAGTCATCTTTTCAAACATCTTTCTTAACTTGTAAGTGGTAACACTTGTACACTCAAGCAAAACACCTATAACTTACGATGAAAGATTTAAATCAATCAACCTTTCAAAATGTATGTGATGAAATAGATTAGATACATTTTTCATTAAGATGACATTTGTCTGTGTCTCTTAATAACTTCCGTTGCTTCCACTAGCATAAGTGGGAACTACGATTGCTCTGACTTTCTCAACATCCCTTTGAGAATACGTAGGCACAAGGTCTCATCCTTGGCGAGCAAATTTCTTTCTTCCTCAAACCAAACAACCCATAGATCCCTTTAGATCCGAGCTACAAATGCTCTGATTCTCATTAAGGGATATGTATGCAGAAGATCCCAATGATCTTTGCGAGCACAATAATAACAAAACCTAGGATCCCACATAATCTACCCTTCTTAAAATCCAAAGGAGAAACTTTCCCAATCATAGAAATAGCAATTAAAACACACAAACATATCAAACATATTCATATATAAAGCTATAGATAACTATATATATTTAGGGTGCTCCATCTATTCCCTTTATATAACAAACCCCCTTGCCCGGAATCTCCCCAATGTGTTGCGTCTAGTTCGCGCTAGTTGTAATGCATATCATATCAATTGAGGGTATTGCAGCTTTCCCCTTTTTCATAATCATTTTTCTTGTGTTGAAAATAATAAAGCTTGATGCTCGAGGCATCTTTATAAACAAATCAAAAGAGTAAATCGTTTCGAGCCAGAGAATTCGAATTCAGATTCGATTCTCTAGCGCGTCACTTTTTAACGCGAACAGATACCTATAAAAGAGATGAAAAACTATCAAATGATACAATGTTTACACAAAAACTCAATTATTCTATTATGTACACGTTTATACAAAAAGCGGGGGATTTTTTCGAAGAATATCAACAAAAGAACTGATAAGTGCCACAAAGCATATATATACAAAATAACTATAATTTGGCACTTATCAGGTGGGCTGCTGGTTTCTATATTGAAGGTTGGGATGGTTCCTCCAATTGGGATGGTATTTATTGGTGGACAAGTCATGGGTGTAGTTGTACATATTCTGGTTGTAAAGGTTGGCTGCATAGGCTTAAGGCAACTCAATTTTCGACTCGTCTTGAAAAATTGGACAAGAATCAGTCGGGTGCTCAGAAGAAATACAAATGCGACACATAGTTGTTGTTTGAGGTTTGGCTACTGCCAGTTGTTTGACTAAGGCAGTTAGCTTGTCAATTCTGGTCTCTAAAGCTTTGTTGGAAGAAACGTGAATTTGATTCACGCCCCTGCTTTGAATAGAATTGTCTCTAGTGGTGAATTATTGGGAATTGAGAGACATATTTTCAATAAGTGCTTTGGCAGCAGCTTGAGTTTTATTCTAGAGACGTCGTGATTAGTCAAGAACTATATTGCATAATTTTTTATAATGCCGTAAAAAATCTTAAAGAAAACGTATTGTTCCGCGACTCAGCTGATAACTTCTTCCGTGACAATTTTCTTTTCAAATTCGAAAACAACATTTATGTATTGTTTTAGTTTTCTCATTTTATAAAATTTTGGAATATCGGTAGCATCGTGTGAGAAAAAGAAATCCACTCACTACATATAGCAAAATTGAAATAACAATCCAACATGTTGACATAGTGCCAACATCTTTATTTTATTTTACTATTACACATAATGTCAACATCTTTTTGTTGTTCTCATATTGCTCTCTTCACTCAAGCAAATTGAAACTTACATATACTTTATTAAATATAAACATATTTTTCAGTTAAAATTTAAACTTTAATTAATCAGAAAGTCTAATTCAATTCAGTTGGTCAAATGGTGTCAACATCTTATCCTATCCATAAAGAAAAAGGTGGGTGCATTGTTGGCATTCAAATCACAATAATTGACACTGTGACCGATTGTAATCTCAAGTATAAATAACTAGAATTTTTCGTACATAAAATTTCATATTATTTAATCATTTTAAATATTTAGTTTGTATTTTTTTTTATCAATATAGAAGTGAAGTCTTTCCTATTTTCTTCTAATGGATATAAAATTTATTTCTAGCATATTAAAAAGCTTTTTTACTAAACATATTAAAAGGTTTGAACTTGCAAAATGTAGGTGCTTTACACTTTTTTATTTTTAAACAAGACAAAATTTTAAAAGTGGTTAACGCGTTTTATAATGCTCAATATTTTTTTAAAAATATATACATTGTCATGAATATCTATAGTTTCTTTAAAGCTAAATTATATAATAATGTAAATAGGATATCTGTCTTTTTTTAGGTGAAGCAATCCGTTCTAAGCGTTCTATTAAAATTAATTATGCATTAAAATGAGCTAAAGTGAAGTGGTGCGTCCTGAATATCCTCTTTAAATCAATTCTATATATAAATAAGATGGATTGGAGCGCACACTTGCACTTCTAAAAATTCAAAATTACAAAATTATTGTTAATTTATGTCTTCATTGCTAAAAAAAAAATAGTTAAAAGGTATGGATTCTAAGTTGTCTCAAATTTTTAAGAGGTTATGTGTAATAAATTAAAGTTATCTTTAGTTGAATCATGAAATAAAACTTTTAATAAAAGGTCATATTTAACCGTAAGTTATGTTAAAAGTTATAATTTAAATAATATATGATTTTAATATGTGTTTATAAGTGAAAATAATCTTCATTCTACAAGTCGATTTTGTAAGACTTAGTTAGGTTCAATCATATTTTTTAGCATGATATTAAGAGGATCGCTTAAGATTCGACGGATCACCTGCTAATTAAATTTTCACAATCAACTGTACACTATTTATTTTTATATTGTAGATGTTTAATCCTAAATTTGAGGGAGTGTTAAAAATCACACATCAGATAATATATGACATGAACATGTAGATATAATTTCTTAGTGCATAAGAATCAAAGATGATAAATAAATGTTGAGAGAATGCCAACTACAAAAGATAAAAGAAATAGGGTTGTTGTTATAAATGACATCTATGACTAGTCTATTTATACAAAGGTAAAATTGCCACATAGATCCTAATAAAGATAAACTTAATGACTTAGATAAAAGGTACAAACTAGGAAATACTAAATTACCCTTCAATACCATCCCTTAATTTTTATTTCTAAGTAAAACTAACTACACCAATTCCATCTCTTAAGAGGAGAAAATGATCTGTCTTGATTGTCTTCGTCAGAACATCTGTCAACTTCTTCTGGGTGCTATAGTGCACAACTTCTAATTTTTCGTTCTAGACTTGACTTCTCAAGAAAGGATACTTAGTCTCAATATGCTTGCTTCTCCCGTGCAACACAGGATTTATGGCAAGATTGATTGCAGACTTGTTATCAATCATCAGCTTCAGAGGCTTCTTTACTTTAATCTTCAGATCTTGCAATAAATTCAGAAGCCACACAGCTTGACATGCAGCCACAGCGCCTGCCTGCAATATGCTCAGCTTTACACCTTAATAGAGCAACAACAAATTGCTTCTTGGAACTCCAAGAAATAGGACCTTCCAGAAACTTGAATAAGTATCCAGAAGTACTTCTTCTATCAACTCTATGTCCACACCAATCAGAGTCAGGGTAGCTGATCAACTCTGATTCTGCCTTTCTTCCAGAAGGAAATAATACTCCGAAATTCAGAGTTCCCTTGATATACCTCAAAATCCTGACAGCAGCTTGATAATGGGACCACTTATGTTTAGTCATGAACCTACTAACTAATCCAACTGCATAGCATATCAGGTCTGGTATTACACAAATACCTCAGAGAACCAACCAGCTGTTTGAAGATTGTAGCATCCACATTCTCACCCTCAGAATCAGAATCCAATTTATGATTGTTTCTGACGGTGTAACAGCAGCCTTACAATTCTCCTGCTTGAATTTTTTCAGAAGTTCAAGTTCATACTTCAGTTGATAAAAAACGATACCTTATTCCGAGTACGGAATCTCCATCCCTAGAAAATATACCATATTTCCCTAATTTGTCATCTCAAATTCATTCATCAGCACTTTCTTGAACTTGATTGTATCTTTTGGACAACTCCCTGTAAGCAATATGTCCTCAACATAGAGACATACCAGAATCATATTGCCTCAAGAACGCTGGACATAAACTCCATATTCCATCTCACACTTCTGAAACCCTTGCTTCTTGAAAAATGAATCAATCTTCAAATTCCAAGCTCTGGGTGCTTGCTTCAATCCATACAGAGCTTTATGTAACTTGTACTCCATCTCTGCCTGATTCTTTTTCACGAAGCCAGGAGGTTGTGACACATATACCTCTTCTTGTAATGGACCAGTCAAAAATACAGACTTCACATCCAAATGCATCAGAGGCCAATTTTTATGTGCAACTAGAGCAATCACTAGTCTGATTGTTTCATGTATAGCTACATGTGCAAACACCTCAAAATAATCTAGCCCAGGTTTCTGAAGAAAACCCCTGGCCACTAGTCTTGCTTTGTGCTTACCAACTGATCTATATGGCTTAAGCTTCACCTTGAAAACCCATTTGACGTTGATGGCTTTCTTCTTCTTCGAAAGCTTAATCAACTCCCAAGTTTTGTTTCTTTCTATAGCCTCAAGTTCTTCTTTCATGGTATTCAACCATACTTTCTTCTTGAGTGCTTCTTCAATATCCAATGGTTCATAATCTACTAACATGACACACTGAACGACTTCTCCCTCTAATTTAACTTCGGTGTCTTGCAACATGTCAAAATCTGCAAACCTTCTAGGTATAGTTCTGATTCTTTGTGACCTATGAACTTGTTATGAATATTCTCCAGAATCTGGAACAACATTAGCTTCTGGACCTTGTCCATAAACCCTATATTCAGAATTACCACCTTCAAAAATATGATCATATCCAAAAGCTTGTCCTCCAGAACCTACGTCTTCAGAGTCTTCCCTTCCAGAAGCATGACCACCACCAAATTTTGGATTATCATCAAAATCTGGATCAGAATCAGATTCATCATCTTCATCTTCAGAGTCTCCAGAGTCATCTTCTGACTCTGACTCTTCTTCAGAACTTTCAACTTCTGACTCGTCTTCAGAAGTTATCTCTACACCAGAAATGGGTTGAGACTTACTCCAATCCCAAGCTTCTGACTCTTTCACAATAACGTCTCTGCTGACTTCAACTTTGTTAGTTTCTGGACAATAAAGCTTGTATGCACCTGTACAGTGGTACCCCACTAGTAACATCACTTTGCTTCTATTATCCAGCTTCTTCCTTCAAGCTTCTGGAACGTGTTTGTAACACACAGAACCAAAAACCTTCAGATGACTAACATTTTGCTTCTCTCCAGTTCATTTCTCTGAAGAAACAATCTCCTTCAACTTCTGTGTTGGACACCTATTGAGCATATATGCTCAGTAGCAATAGCTTCTCCCCATAAGTTGTGAAGAAGCTTTTTCTCTTTTAGCATACTTCTCATCATATCAAGCAAAGTACAATTTCTTTGTTCAGCAAGACCATTGTGTTGAGGAGTATAAGGAGCAGTAACCTCATACTCAATTCCATTCTCATCATAGAACTTCTGGAATTCTATAGAGTTATACTCACCTCCACCATTTGTTTTGAGAATCTTTAACTTCTTACCACTTTGTTTCTCAGCCTTCACCTTGAACTTCTGGAATTCTGTAAACACCTCATTCTTAAACTTGCTGAGTGTTATCCACGTCATTCTTGTGAACTCATCCACAAAAGACACAAAATACCTATTTCCTTCAATTGAAGGTTCTGGAAATGGTCCACACACGTCAGAATGTACTACTCCCAAAGCATGTTTTGCTTTTGGTGTTACTTCTTACACAAATGGCAATTTGGGTTGTTTGCCTTTCATGCATAATTCACATGACTTCTCAGACTTCACAATCTTCGGAATGCCACGTACGAGCTTCTTAGAGCTTAGATGCCCTAAGCTTCTATAGTTCAAATGCCTCAACCTCTTATGCCACAACTTACTATCTCCTTCAAAGCCTTATGCTTTAAGACACTTTGTTTCAGTTGTTTCTACATTCACCCTGAATGTTTTGTTGCTTCCCTATTCAGATTGCATAATCAACTTTTGATTGGAATCATACAACTTCAAGAGATTGTTCTTCATAACAACTGAGAAAACTTTCTCAATGAGCTGACCCACACTCATTAGATTGCTTTTGATTCTAGGAACATACCAAACATCCTTGATCAGAACATTCTTCTCATTCTTCACCTTAACTTTGACATTTTTCATACCTTCTGCATTAAGGTACTTATCATCAACGCATATGATCGTTGTCCTCCTTCTACAATCAAAATCTATCAGCCATTGTTTGTTTCCAGTCAAGTGATTTGAACAGCCAGTGTCCATATACCACCAATCTTCCAAACATCTTCCATCACACTCAAAAGCCATCAATAGCACAGGTTCATCATCTGAATCTCCTCTGGCTATATTTGCTTCCTCTAATTTCCTGCCCTTGTTTGACCAGCAATCTTTAGCAAAATGGCCAAACTGCTTACAACAGTAACATTAAACTTTCTTCTTTCCCTTCTGATGTTTCTTCTCATCAGAAGTTGAGGTTTTTGACTTCTAGAATCTATCACCACATCTATTCTTGGCCTCTAGTCAAGAATGCTTTTGATCATTCTTGGCAAAAGAAGCTTTCAGAGCCTGCCCAACTTCCCTCTCAAAAATTCTTTCAATCAGACGTAACTCATACGCCTCTAGACTACTTTGCAACTCTTCTATTCTCATGGTTTCCAAATCTTTAGAATGTTCAATTGCTACAATAATGTAATCAAATTGAGGAGTAAGTGACCTCAATACCTTTTCTATGATTACTTGTTCAGAAATGGTTTCTCCACAAGTCTTCACCTCATTAATGATTAGAATCACTCTGGAGATATACTCTGAAACCTTCTCATTATTTTCATGTTGAGATTCTCATATTTCTTTCTCAAGGACTGAAGCTTCACCTTCTTCACTGATGCGTCACCACCGTAATATTTGACCAGTGTGTGTCATGCCTCCTTTGACGTTGTTGAATCTGCAATCTTCTTGTGAGATATTGGGTCGAACTCTATTGTGTCGAAGGATGCTAGAATTGTTAGCATCGAATTGGGCCTGTTTGTTATGTCCAATTGGTTAAGTTAGCTTGTACCCTAAGTTAGCTTGTAATGGGTATTTGTGATAAAAGCCCATTAGTTTAGTATGTTAGGTTTATTATAAATAGCATACTAGTCTCTCATCATGATATACTGCAAATCCTAATTTAGGGTGAGAGGGTTATTTGTTATTCTTGTATACTTGTAATCTTGTCTTGAAGATAAAGGAAAGAATAGCAGTTAATAACCAATCCTTGTGTTCATCGTGTTCTTCATTCTTTTTCTTTACATTGAGTAACAAAGTTATATTTTGTTTCCAAGGCATCCGATTCACAACAAATTGGTGCGGTGAGCGTGGAGAAGATGCCTTCGACAAAGTATGAGATTGAAAAGTTCACCGGAGTGAACAATTTCGGTCTGTGGCGCTTGAAGATGAAAGCCCTACTGGTTCAGCAGGGTTGTTTGGAAGCGTTGAAGGGGGAGTCAGCCATGAACGAAGCGTTAACGGCAGCTGAGAAGAAGGCAATGATAGAGAAGGCCCACAACGCAATTTTGTTGAGCCTTGGTGATAAGGTTCTTCGACAGGTATCAAAGGAGACGACGGCGGTAGGGTTATGGGTGAAACTTGAAAGTTTGTACATGACTAAATCGTTGGTGAATCGACTCTACCTGAAGCAAGATTTGTATTCATTCAAGATGATTGAAGACAAAGTGTTGGTTGAGCAGTTGGATATGTTCAACAAACTGATTCTTGATCTTGAAAATATTGATGTGAAGATCGATGATGAAGATCAAGCGTTGTTGCGCGTTGCCGGATCACATGCCCACTTCAAAGAAACTCTCTTGTATGGAAGGGAGTCACGACCTTTGAAGAGGTTCAATCACCTTGTATTGAAGGACTTGAATGAACGAAGGAGCATAAACCTTCGACGGTTGGTGAAGGTTTGGCCGTTAAAGGAAAATTCTTGCGAAAGGATAATAAGTTCGACAAGAAGAAAGGTAAAAGTCGTGAAGTTTTATGGTGAAGCATCTAGTATTCGATGCTATCATTGTAGAAGGAGGGTCACACAAGAAAAGTGTGCCTGAACGCTGAAAAATCATGGAGGAAAGGATAATGGCAATGCACTATTGTTCAAGATGATTTCGACTCATCCGATGTTCTTGTGGTTTCGAACTCGTCGAAGGAATGGATTATGGATTCGGTGCACTTGGCACATGACTCCAAAAAGACTTGTTCGAGGAATTATGTGATCAAGATGGTGGATCTGTATTCTTTGAAACAACAAAGCTTGCAACATTGCGGTATTGGATCCGTGAGATTTAAACTCCATGATGAGTCAATAAGGTTATTGAAGTCGTATATGTCGATTTGAAGAAATTTGATTTCTCTTGGTGAATTCGACAAGAAAGGATATGTTTTCAAGGAGAAAAAGTATCCTAAGAGTCATGAAGGGTCGAAGGAAGTCTTGAGGCGTGAAGAAACAAGGCTTGTATACCCTTGTGGTGAAGTTGTAAGTGGTTCGACAAATGTTGCATCCACGAAACCGTTGTCGAAGATGTAATCGCACATGAGATTAGGCCATGTCGGTGAAAGGGTCCGTCGAATTGGAAACAAAATTTGCTTGGTGGAGACAAAGTCGAAAAGCTTAAGTTTTGTGAACCACGTACTTGGAAAATCTTGCAGTGAAGTTCAACAAAGGCAAACAAAGAACACATGGATCCCTTGATTACATCCATGCCGATCTTTGGGGCCTGCAAGGTGTCCATCACATTCGGGAGCAAGGTATTTTCTATCCATAGTAGATGACTATTCCGAAAGTTATGGGTATTCATTCGAAGACTAAGGATGAAACTTTGAGAATTTCAAAGGTTGGAAGACTCGGTCGAAAACCAAACCGCGTAAAGGTCAAGAGGTTGAGAATGGATAATGGTCTTGAATTTTGCAATGAGGCATTCGACGCCTTTTGTCTGCCTCGGTATTGCAAGACACGAACTCTGCAGCACTCCACAACAAAATGGTTTGGTGAAAGGTTTAATCGAACCATCTTGGAGAGTTAGATGCATGTTGACTAGTCTTGGATTAAAGAAGGTGTTTTAATGAGGTCGTTTCGACAACAACATATCGATAAATAGATGTCCTTCGATTGCGTTAGATATGAAGACACCAAGAAGTTTGGTGGGACATCCACCAAATCTCGACAAACCGAGAGTATTTGGTGCGTATATGCTCACATTAGGCAAGACAAGGTCGAACCTAGAGCTCTTAAATGCATGTTCTGGGATACCACGAAGTCAAAGCTTATAGGCTATGGTGCCTAGAGTCGTCACGAAGGATTATCACCACGAGATGTTGTTTTCAATGAAGTGAAATGGCTTTCAAGAAAATGGATGATGTTGGTCAAGTGCGTATCGGCGAAGAGTGGAAGTAGATATTCCTGTTGAGGTGGAGCATGTTGATCTGAATTGCATATCCCGATAAAGTCGAAGAAGCGGATGATGATGAAGTTGAGGAAACTGCTGATGACTATCTATTGGCAAGAGATAGGACACGAGTCATCAAACCACCTCAAAGGTTTGGGTATGCAGATCTTATAGCTTATGCCTTAATCTCGCAAGTGAGGTTCGGACGAAGAACCAAGAGACCATAAGGAAGTTATGAGGAGTCGAAATAAGACCGAATGGTCAAGGCCATGGATGATGAGATGAAGTCTCTTCATGATAACAACACTTGAATTGATCAAGAAACACGCTAGAGCCGTTAGTCACCGTAAATGGATTTTCAAAGTTAAGGAAGGAATCAAGGAGTGACATCGAAAAGATACAAGGCAAGGTTGGTTGCAAGGGTTTCACCGAAAGAAGGTATAGATTTCAATGATGTGTTTTCTCTGTTGTGAAGCATAGGTCCATTCGAATGTTGCTTGCCATGGTGGCACATTCGATCTTGAAACAGATGGATGTGAAGACTGCGTTCTTGTATGGTGATCTAGATGAAACAATCGATGAGGCAACAAGGGTATGTCGAAAGGAAAGGAAGATTATGTGTGCAAGTTGAATAGATCCTTATATGGTGAAACAATCTCCTCGACAGTGGAATAGGAGATTCGACAAATTCATGACACGCATAAGTTTCGTTGAAGTCGGTTCGACCAGTGTTTACTTGATTTCGTCACGGTAATTCATTTGTTATTTTGTTGCTTTATGTTGATGATATTCTCATAGTAACAACGTCAAGAGGTATTGAGGTGAAGGTGAACTCAATAAGGAGTTCGAAATGAAGGATCTAGGAGCACTTCGAGATTCTTGGAATTGACATTCGAAGATAGAAAGCGATCGAAGTTATGCTTATCTCAAGAGGCATATTCTGAAAGATTCTCGAAAAGTTTGGTATGTCGAATTCAAGCTGTTGTGACTCCAACAAACCCTCAATTCAAGTTGAGTATTGATCAATGTCCCGATCGAGGTCGAAAGAACTTATATGAATAGCATCCCATATGCTAATGTAGTAGGTTCTTTGATGTATGCTATGGTTTGTACTAGACCCGACATAGCATATGCGAAGTCTTGTAAGCGGTACATGGCGAATCTCGAAAGGCTCACCGGCAAGCATTGAAGTGGATTTTAAGGTACATAAATGGGTCTCGAGCAGTCTTAATTTATGGTGGAGCCTTTGGTGAAGATAGTAAAGCGTGTCGAAGGATATGTCGACTCGATTATGCGGGTTGTATGGATTCAAAATCTATTTCGGATATGTTTTCACTATGTTTGGTACAGCTATTAGTTGAAAGCAACACTTGAAGGTTGTTGCATTATCAACCAGCGGAATATATTGCTTTAAGGCGTGAAAGAAGCATTGTGGCTTGAAGGTTTTGCTAAGGAGCTGAAAATTCAAGGGAAGTTATCACATTAAATGTGATAGTCAAAGTGCAATACACATCAAGAATTCACCTATCATGAGCGAACCAAACACATTGATGTGAGGTTGCATTTCGTCGGAGGGTAATCGAGCGTGGAAGTCCAAGTCTCAAGGTTTCGACGGATCATAATCTCGATATGATCACAAAGACATTGCCTAGTTGCAAGTTTTCCCATATTGATAAAGCTGCATGAAGAAAACTAATTTTGTTAGTTGATAATAGAGTTTGTTCCAAGGTGGAGATTTGTGAGATATTGGGTCGAACTCTATTGTGTCGAAGGATGCTAGAATTGTTAGCATCGAATTGGGCCTGTTTGTTATGTCCAATTGGTTAAGTTAGCTTGTACCCTAAGTTAGCTTGTAATGGGTATTTGTGATAAAAGCCCATTAGTTTAGTATGTTAGGTTTATTATAAATAGCATACTAGTCTCTCATCATGATATACTGCAAATCCTAATTTAGGGTGAGAGGGTTATTTGTTATTCTTGTATACTTGTAATCTTGTCTTGAAGATAAAGGAAAGAATAGCAGTTAATAACCAATCCTTGTGTTCATCGTGTTCTTCATTCTTTTTCTTTACATTGAGTAACAAAGTTATATTTTGTTTCCAAGGCATCCGATTCACAACACTTCTCAAACACATTCACATCCACACACTGATGGATGAAGAACGACGCCTTCTAATCTTTCTTCATCTTGTTTATCTGCGCATCTCTCTCTTCTTCCGTTGCATCTTCTGCAACCGAAATATAGTCATCGGTAACAAGCTCAAGAACATCTTGAGCACCAAATAGCATGCGCATCTGAATCATCCATCTGTTCTAGTTCTTGCCATCAAAAAATGGAAGTTTGGTACTCAGATTACCGTTTCCGTTCATCTTCAACCTTACATGTACAGTAGACTCAGATCTTCACCAACACAGTGTTTCTCAATCCCACAGAATCAGAAAATGTGATTCTACACTCAAGTTTCACTTGTGTTTCCCTATGGATCCAACTGGAGCTCTAGATATCAATCTGTTAATGCACAAGAATCAAAGATGATAAATAACTGTAGAGAGAATGACGGCTACAAAAGATTTAAGAAATATGATTGTTGTTATAAATGACATCTATGACTAGTCTATTTATACAAAGATAAAATTGTCACATAGACTTTGATAAAAGTAAACTTAACGACTAAAATAAAAATTACAAAATAAGAAAGACTAAATTATCCATCAATATAATTAAAGACAATCTTTAATCTATAAGTCAATTTCATATAATTGAGTAAAATCCAACCCCATCTATTAATAAATCAACTGTATAATATATGTATGGAGATCTTTTTGTCATCGTTTAATTATAAATAAAAAGAGATCATATGTTATAGGCCACATTACACCTTCAAAGACATTCATGTGTAAATTTAAAATTTTGATTTGTCTAATAAACAATATAAAGAAAACATACATGACCAATAGACCGATTTCGTTTTATCATCCCCTAACATGAATTCATTGGGTTTGGATTATCAATTGCGTACCAAAGTATACTAACTTTTTTTAATTTTTGTAAAGTTCTAACATTTTATTTAACCTCTTGACATTTATACCTACTAGCATAATATCCAAAAACTTATGAATAAACAAATCTAACCTTCAACAGTCATAACCAGAAAAAACTAGCATTCAACTATCCTCATCCATATTAGATATTCCTGTTTAAACACTCATCAATCTATCATCAAACTTATCCTTATCCAACATTAGTTAAACTATAAACAATCATCAACAAGTAAATTTCTTTAATGATTATTCACAATGCTAACATTTACCCACAAACAACCTTCCACGATCACTAAACGGCAACCTCTACCTCCAAAACGACCCCACCTTTAACTTACTTCCTTATCCAACCGTTATCGTATTCTACCACGTGCCAGTCCCGTGCGACTAACCTTTCTCTCATACACACGTGTGGAAATCACACTCGCACGCGTGTGAATATGCCAAAGCATCTATATAATTTTGGTACATGTAAATTATAAATCTCACATTTTGATTCTGCAGTACATAGCATATGCTTCTTTAATACTTTTATTGAGTCAAATTATTAAATCCCAAAAAGTTGAATCAAAATTCCAAAAAAATTTAAACTCAATATATTTCCCTCGAATATTCTCGAGATAATTCTATTTATTTTTATTATCTATATATAATCAAACTCACACACTTTCTTCTACAAACAAAAAACATTATTACTAAATTCTTTGAATCAGTTACAGTTTTGCAGAGATGAATTTTGCTAGAAAGAAACGAGTCACCGATCCGTTCGACGAGGAAGCCAAAGCTCGACTCGTCGGCGGTAATTTCCGGCAACTGAGTGGTATTAGTAGCGGAAGCGAGCATTCTGGTGACGGAGAATTCACTTCTTCACCGTCACCGTCGCTGTCTGAGCTTGTGCATGATTTCCTCGAGGAGGATAATGAGAACGAGTGTGACTCAGTCGACAACGAGTTTGACTCGGAGCGAGTTGACTCGGTTTCAGATTGCTTGGACTCGGTGGAGGATCTGCTTAGATTAAGCGCTGAAAACGCTAATGCAGACTCTTACATGAACACGCTTCGCGTGCATGTTTCTGAAGCTGCTGCTAAATTCGCATTTCTGAAGGAACGAAGCTTTTCCGTTTTCAATCGAAATGTGATGTCGTTTTTGCGTGAGAAGGGGCACAATGCTGCGATTTGTAAGACGCGGTGGGAATCCTCCGGTGGATTAACCGCCGGCAGCCACGAGTTTATCGACGTGGTACGATCTGGATCGTCCACGTGGCAGACTAGGTACTTCATCGAGCTTGATTTCGCCGCACAATTTGAAATCGCACGGCCGACGAGTCGTTACACGGAGATTATGAGTTACGTTCCTGGAATTTTCGTTGGTACATCGGAGGAGCTTAAACGCACCGTTTTGGCATTGTGTAGTGCTGTGAAACTGTGTTTAAGGAGTAGAGGGTTATCGATCCCTCCTTGGAGAAAGAACCGGTACATGCAAAATAAGTGGTTTGGACCGTATCATAGAACTACGAACCCGGTTCAGGGAAACTCGGTTCCAGGTGTTGTTTCTTCTTTCGGTGGTGCTAAATGTAGGTTAGTTGGGTTCAACGACGCCGTTTCGGAGAAAAGAAATAGTGTTCCATTTATACGAACAAGATAAAGTGAATTTTTGAAATTTTGTTGATATTTTATATTTTAATTAATTTTATAATACAGTTAGTTTTGGGATGAATTCGATTGGGTTGAGTCTGATACACTATCAGTTACATTATTAAATTGAAAGAAAATTGAATAAAATGATGGAATTTATAGAAACTTAATTTTTATGTAGCAAATCTACATCGTCAATTCTCTACAGCGAGAAGAATAATTTACTTGCATGCTGAACAGTTCCTACACTTCAAATTGTCTGATTGAAAAATCCGAAAACTTCATTCAACAAATGAAACACAAAAATCAAGGACGACAGTAAATAATTACTCTTCGGTCCTGACTCAATATACTATTTCAGAGATATTAAAAATATCAATAAATAAAATCAAAAAAATAAAATAAAGAATAATGTTTTATTAGAATACTTTGTCAAAGTTTAATTAGTTAAATGATAGAATTGAAATATTTATATTATAAATTGAAATAAATTATTTATTTTAAGACGTTATTTTAGTTCTTTTAAATCATTTAGGATATTTTTTACAAAACAAAAATAAAAGAAAATTAAAACTTAAATATTAAAAGAAAAAAGAGTAAAATGTTACTCAATCTAAGAAGAAGAGAAGAAATGTGTATCCCGATATCAACTTTAGCATATGCATTAAATTTAGTCATGAAATCAACATTTTTATTTTCCCACTAGTGGATAACTCTAAACTACTTTTTTAGGAAGAATATCTTCAAAAGAGGAACTTTAACTTTTGTTGAAAGGCATAGTTTTCATGTTCAAATCTAGGATGAGGTTTTGTGCTAGGATCATGTATTTTATTTTTTTTTATTTTTTTATTTTTTTATTTTTTTTTTAGGATTCAAGAATTGCTATTCTTAGTAGTGTAAATATCATCTATATATTCAGACCGAATAAAGATAAATAGAGTTGAAGTTGAGAGTTTTGGTGTGGTGAATTCAAGTAATGAAGTCATTAGAGAGGGGAGTATAATTGGTAGTGTCATGGTATTGTATAGTAGGGTTGGACAAAATTTTGCAATCCAACCTAATCCGACCAATCCAAGAAGTCCATTAAGCAATGGTTCCATGAAAATGCATGATGCATTAGATAAGTCAAACGACATTATAGTATATTCATAATGTTCATACCTCGTCCGAAAATCTGTCTTCGAAATATCATCTAATTTTACTCGAATCTAATGATAATTCAATCTCAAATCAATCTTGCTGAAAATACAAGCACCTACCAACTGATCCATCAAATCGTCAATTCTTGGTAGCGGATACTTATTCTTGATCGTCACTTTATTTAACTTTATGTAATCTACACACAACCTCATACTTCTATCTTTCTTCTTGACTAACAAAAGCGAAACACCCCAAAGTGAAACACTCAGTCGCACCAACTTTTTCTTAAGCATCTCTTCTAGATGTTTCTTCAATTCATTCAGCTCGACAACTGACATTCTATAAGGAGCCATCGACACCGGACTCGTATCTGGCACCAAATCAATAGAAGATTCTACTTCACACTCTAGAGGTAATTCCCTTATGTCATCTGAAAACACCACAGAAAAATCATAGACAACTGGTACTTCCACACTCGCCTTTTTATCGTCAACTTGCAATGATGCAAACATTGCAACATCATTGCTTCATCTTCCTGCAGTTCATTCACTTGTAGAACAATCAACAACATCGACTCTCCATTATCATCAAATTTAGGAAACCTCAAAGTCTTATTGTAGAAATTTATATGAACATAGTTGAATTCCAACCAATTCATCCCAAGAATAACATCGATTTATCGTAAGGGCAAACACACCAAAGCCATTACAAAATTCTTGTCATAAATAGTCAAAGGACATCTTGAACAAACAAAAATAATAGTAACATAACCATTAGCAGAAGTATCTATCACCATACTACCATCCTTCATAGACTCGTCTACTTGCTTAGTAGATAAAGTCATCGAGTCTTCATTATCACCCAACTTAAATTCACACTTTGAAGACAAGTTACAGATATTTGATCGTTCTACCTCAAAGACATCTCAACTTGACTGGAAGATAAAATTCACGAATCCGTATTCTCTTCAGGTTTGGGGAAACAACACAGTTTCAACAACACTTGCACTCTTGCAATCAGAAGTACACTAAACCAACTCTTCACACAAGAAACATCTTACAGAAGCAAAAGCTTCCCCCCCCCCACTTGCTTCAAACCAACTATTGTAGATAAATAGTTAGAAAAACAAACAAGCACCGACAGTGTTTCACACATATCGTGTACTAAGGAATAAACAACATTAGACAATCTGGATGGACAGACCGACCTGCTCTGATACCACTAATGTAACACCCTTCTAAACCCAATGAATTTCCACGAGTTATTTAAACAAATATATCATAGTATATCCCCAACAAGGGTGTCACATCTTCATAAAAGACATCATAATAGTATATCATGCTCCATAATACGAGTTGCAACAACTATAAATCAAATACTATACATTTAGCATCTCCAAATTATTGCATTGGGAATCATAAATCTTAAAACATCTTTAATCTGGATACTTCATATAATTCATCAAAATAAACATCGTGATCCAATTCGGATATCAATACCATAACAAGGCAATTTAAAAAACATCAAATAAACAGAGATATATAGTTCTCAACAAACGTTCCCAACCCTAATGTTACATATCAGAGCAAGACTCCCTTTTTCTACTGAATGCAAATAAAACACATCCTAAAGCTATCTTCTAAGCTCCTACGGACTACTCTTGATCACCTGCATGTTACCCACATGGAGTCAACATTCAAACAACAAGGGTGAGTAAATCATAATTATTATATAAGACATAAGGAATAAACATAGAAAAATATGCACATAAGTAAGCTATCCTACTTCATCACTTCACCGCGTCATACTTACTCTTTCACCAATTCATAAAGATACGAACACATATATCATCATATACAAAGTATCTGTTGGTGTAATCCCTAGAGGCCAATATATTTTGGTACTTGTATCGAATTATTTATTAATAATAAAAGGCATTTCTTTATTATGTTTGATTTTCGAAAATAATAAAGTCCCTAGAATAGTTAGTCTGTTTAATGAAATGTTAAGCATGACTTAATCATGAGATCCCATTAAACGTAAGGACACTATTCTTAAAGTATCTATAATTGAGCTTTAAAGTGAAGTGGAATAACATTAAAGCATTGAGATTATTATGTAGACAGATTGATGATGATATCTCATGGATCATGGATAAGAAGTTATCAAGTCTTAACATAAGTATAAATATTAGGAGTAATATTTATACTGGATTGACCAGCTATGAGAATACTACGTAGAATGTTATGCAAAGTGTCATAAGTTATTCTCATGGTGATAAGTGGTGTATACCACCCTTCGACCTGAAAACCACTATGGACCCTAGATGTGGAGTCAAGTGCTTTATTGCTGATCAAACATTATCCGTAACTGGATGACCATAAAGATAGTTGATGGGTACTTCAAAAAGCATGTTGAGGGACATGAGTGACCTAGATGGAATTTGCCTATCCTACGTAACATGATAAATGTCTGAGGGCCCAATATTGAACTGGACAAGGGTGACACTGTTTATGCCTTGTGTTCAATATAGACATAAGGGGAAAAGGGTAATTGTACACACAAGCATTATCACATAAAGGTTTTTGTCAGATCATATGGCATTTTCGTGACTTGGACAACAGTGATGTGTTGCTAGATACCGCTCACTACAAGGTCACACACATAAGGACATATTAATGAGAGATAGAGTAAATGAGAAACACCGTAAGGAACAGTGGACTTAAGTGGAATACAGAATATGGTAAGGTACCACACGCTTAAGTGATATGCGATACATCATAAGGTATGATATTCGTATGCTTTATTGGGCTTTTAGCTTACAACCTTTATTGGGCTTTTAGCTTGCAGACCATACTTGTGGTTCTATAAATAGGACTGTTGTGTTGAAGCATTTCACTTGATGAAAATTCGTTCTTGAAACCCTGTCATATTTTTGCTTACTCTCTCACTCAAAGCTTCTGTTCGTGAGCAGCTAGCACTGTGATCGGGAGCGATCTGTTCGTGTGGACTGAGTAGAGACGTTGTTCTTCATCAACGTTCATGATCATAACATCAAAAGTCGAAATTGCCACAAGAGGTAACATATTCTATCACTGACCATGATCATTCGTAAGGATCGCTAAAGAAAAATTGAATTTCGATTGCGTTTTGTATCTCGATTTTCCTTCAGTATCATCATTCATCAATAAAACATATCAAATGTAATGTCATATAGAATCTAATGCATCATTATAGACTCATTAATGTGTTACCAAAACTTCATTGATGACTTAGTCATCTTCAATCTCCAAAGATCCCCACCAATAGGATCAATTTCCACTTGGAACCAGAGCACTTCACTGTTGCACCAAAACCACACTATGAGATTATTGGCTTCACTGGACAAAATTGTCCTTCCATCATCACTAGACCCAAGTCCTAAACACCATCACTGGACCTAAGTCATACTATGCCATGAATTCAATGATATGTAATAACATAAATAATACGACCACAACTAGTAAACACGTATCACCATTCATGAATCACTGCAAGCATCATCATATCATCAAAGGAATCAAAACAACATCATAACATCATCATATAAATAAGCACATCATCATATACATCACATAATCATCATTATAAACCAAACATTATCATAAGATCGTCATATCATCACCATACTGCATTATCACAAAACATCATAACGACTCAACGTGGGAAAACTAATTATATCCTAACTTAGGTACTAGAATTATCCTTCTTATTCTTAATTTTACTCCACATAAATATAGTTTATTGCATTAGATGTCCAACACTTTGAACGACACGTCAAATGGAATCCAGAAGCTCAAGTTATTGCCTTTAGAAAAATCTTTCAAAAATTAAATATCACTCGGGACTACTCAGGTCGACCATGAGTCGACTCATACCGAGTTTTTTGATCACCTATGCTTCGACTTATAACCTCTATGCATCGACATGTTGTTGTTTGATAGAGAGACTCTGCCTCGTGGGTGTGCTCAACTTGACCCCCTCTGCGTGAGTCGATGCATACTGCGTAAACATGATTTTTCTACATTTTCTAATTCAAAACCCATACGAATTTCCTTCCTAAAAGCACCATAAATCACCACAAATAATCATGCTTATCAATTTTAGGAACAACATATCATTCTAACATGAGAGTACTCATTATATTCCATTCAGCACATCAATTTCTATAAATTTCACAGATTTTTACACAAACCGACATGTAAGATTCTAGATTTAGAAATTGAAATCAACAACACCTATCATGTTACTACCCATTGCATACATCATATGGGCATCATTGTTCATCTCTATTTCATCAAATACTCATCCAAAATCACCAATTGATCATTCCCTAAATTCTACCAAATCCAACCCTTAAATAAAATATAATAATAATGATAAACCCTCTTACTTTAAGATTATAGCAGCAATTCAACTTCTCTTCATGTTCTACCGAATTCTCTTCGTGTTCCTGTGCCCTAGCCTCTTTCCTTTGCTCCTCTCTCAATTCTTTCACGATTGTACGAATGGAGTAACTAAAACTCTTTTCCCTAGTTTAACCCTTGGACCCCTAATATCCAACTTCCCTATCTTGTCCTCACTTATTCCTTCAAATTGACCATCTTGTCCTTACTTCCTCTACATCATATATTATTCTATATATTTAAATCTAAATAATTCTAACTAATCACTATTAATCTAAATAATTATAAACTAGTTTTTTAAATTCTAAACCTTCTCATTACCTCATTCTACACCACTCAATTAATCATCTTAAACATCTTATTCATCAAGTCATTGATATTGCATCACAAATGCATTACAAATACACATCATATACTATCACAAGGACTCACACAAAGCACCACAACATCATATATATATATATATATATATATATATATATATATATATATATATATATATATATATATATATATATATATATATATATATATATATATATATACACTTCACAAAGACTCATATATTAACGCTAAAATAATTAGTTAAAATAATTAATCTAGAATTCAGGGTGTTACATTGAGTATTTGTTTGTTCGGAAGAATTTTTCTGTGTTGATTGGATTGAAGCATGGAACAAACATGTTGATCCTAAAAATAAAGGTGATGTTAATTGGTAAGGGTAGGCATGGTAACTCATATGAAATATTTAGTGAGCAGACATATTACTTAAGAACAAGCAACATAGTAAGTTAGGGGTTGTGATTACATTTATCATTATATGATTCTTATTATTAAATTCGGATGAAATCATTGAAACAATGAGCAAAAGTCATGCCAAATTATGAAGAATGAAGCAAAAACTAACAAGAGTTGAAATATGAGACATAGAAAAATTCTGAAGAAAATAGCTTATGGCCCCTGGAATTCACGCGCACACAATGCATACAATCGTGGCGCGAAGCATGTCTCATCGTGGTGCGATGCTGCTCCACTCTAACATTCATGAATTACTATAAATAGGTCTTTTTGATTACCTTTTTCGGGTGCCGAATTTGATAGAGAAAGTGACGACCTGGGATACCAAAGTTGAAATTTTAAGGGTTTTGGAAGCTGTTGAAAACCTTTATCTTTCTTGATTTTCATGTACTCTACTTTTACACTCACGATAATTGATATATTTAATACGAGTAGCTAGATTTCTTAAATTAGGTCATTTAGACAAACCTTCTTGTACTTGTTGGATCATATGAATGTTTGATTTTAATTTAATTATTTTATGTCATTGTTATTATTTAATTGTTCTTGATCTTAATGCTTTATATGTATTGATGGATGTATCAATTGATATCAGATGAGTAGTGTTTTTTACCATTAGTCTACAGATCTGATCTAGGGCAATTATTCAATTTAGTAATTAACTAGGAATATGTAATTATAAGTTGAGACTTTAGAACTAACGAACTTAGAACGCCTAATTTAAATTTGAATTGGCCTAAGGAATTAGGGAATTATTGTGCCGTTTAGTGAGGTATACACCAACGAGTTGGGTGCAATGGTCGTGTTAATTTGTCATAATACTTTAAGATATTATAAATTTGATGAATGCAAAATTAATCAACAAATGTAAGTAAGGGAGTCGAAATAAGATATAATCGATGTTAGTTATTGAATTTTATTCCAACTATTTTCTCGTTATATTTGGAAACCAAACTAACCTTAAAACCTCACAATTGTTATTTACTTGATTCACACATAGTTAGATACATGTGAAGACGAATTTCATTGATTACTTCTACGAGAATAGTACATTTACTAGAATAGTTATCACTGAGTGCATGGAACCAGAAACACAATCAATTCTTCATCACCACCTCGTCGAGGGATAAAGAACCCAACTTGGCGTGGAAAGAAGAGACGCCATGGTCGAAGTGAGGTGAGGACCAGTACTTTAGAAATGAGCCCCTGCATAAGCGAGAAGACTTGACAGGGGAGTATCACAAAGTGATATGGGACAATGATGTGAGGGGACTCACTAACAAAAGTCACACGAGAAAATCACCATAGTTCGTGGTGAATGAGTCTAACCAAGGATCGACTAGATAAATATTAATGATCTCTTGGTCATAGAAGTTATAATAGGAATAACATTTCAGGTGACACATATTAAGGAACAATACAAGGTAAGGCTTCCAAGATTTACGCTCACCACACATCTGGAACAACCTTATGTAGGCCTAGGACCTCAAATGAAGCTGAGAAGGAATACATTTTAATTGTTTTAGGATGGTCTCTTCAAAGTCGAAGAAATATAGCCGCAGTCATATTCCTAGGAACATACACTCATAGAAAAAGACCACACAATCGTCAAAAGAAATGTATACCTTTTTCTCTGTCCCCACGAGAAGGGCTGGCCATTCTAGAGGACCACTAACCATGATTCCAATAGCCTCTATTGCTACCCCAATGTTCATAACAGATAGGGTACCCACCATATATACATCCACCCAGACTTACTTTATTGTGTCAGCAAAATCTACTAGCTTCCCGCCTCTTTCGGTTAGATGATGAAGTTTAGAATGTTCTCTGGGCGTGGTCCAAGATATTGCGTCTGATTTCACCTAAAAATCTAAGTGGGTTTTCACCTTGTCATTTCTAGGTTTGCGATTGATAGTTCTCAAGGAAAGTTGAATAAAGTCATCAGCTTATCTCCCTTATCCGCTAGATAGCTTGTATTTCCTCCTTGATTAATACAATGGGTGTATATGACCTTAGTTCGACTCACCTCTTTGATAACATTTGATAAAAGAGCTTCCAATGAGTCGGATGAAAAGCTCTTTACTCCAAGGAGTCCCTATATTCCCTGTATGATTTGGAATCATAAGATAATGATATCACTTCTAGACCCAAGCGAGCGTGAGAAAATGGAAATTAAGGGATTCCTTCTTTCCCACACTGGACAACATCCTCGATGCCGCTCAACTCATATAATTCTTCCTTGACTCCCTCAAGGTTGGACAAAGCCTTTGAGGTAACTGTTAAGGGTCTCCAAATGCCCAAATATATATAACCTAATTCATCCCAAATCCACTTTGTTCGACCTAAGATATAAAAACCAGTTTACACATAAAGCAAGGCACACTCTATGATTTCCACTTCTCACAATACATTTTTTGAATATTGGATTGACTTAGGCTTTAGAGTGCTCGTCATTGAGGACCACCCTACGTCACTGTAACAACGATCAATAAAACTGAAACAATAACCTTTCTAGAGTTCATGACAATCATGAATTATGTTCCTTGTTTTACAAACCTGTATGGGAAGGAACCCGTGAACTTGTTGGTGAGTTTCATAAAGATGCTAATTTGGTTGACATGATCTAAAATTTGCAACAAGGATATGATACAAGGATTTCTATTATAAAGAGGAAATATTATCGAGATGCCAAAATCCAAAGGATTTGAAGCTATTTTAGTAATGATGGACAAGTTGACAAAATAAAGTCACTTAATTCCTCTCAAACATCTTTATTTCGCCTAATCAATAGATGGAATTTTATCTAAGGAGATGGTATATTTATAGGGAGTGCCAACACCAATCCTCAATGTAAGGTATCCAATTTTTTTGAACTATTTTTTGAATGAGCTATTTAAACGGTAGGGTAAGTAGTTGAAAACGAGCATCGTGTATCACCCATAATCAAATAGAGAAACAAAGGTTGTGAATCGTTGTTTGGAAACATATGTTGTTTCATTTTTACTAGTCCAGGCAATGTGTAAAGTGGATTGACATAATGTTTAAAGTAAGATATTGAGTTTTTCCTGAGTTACTAGTCAAAACAACTTACAAGCTGGGAAAGAAATAACCTCAAGCTTTCTCATGCTATTACAGTCTTCATAAGGTGTTGAAAGGTATTAGAGTTGGTTCATGCTAGCTCCTATTTTCAGAAACACCATGAATTCATTTAGTGTTCCATGTTTCATAGCTTGAGAAGGCTGTAGGTATTTTGATGCGCTTAACGAGTCACCTTTTGAGTTGGGAAAAGACAACACTAACATTTTAGAACATGTCTTAGTGTTGGCCTGCAAGATAGTGACTAGTGGTAGAGACTTAATTCAACAGATTCTAGTTCAATGGAAAGAACATGGTAAAGAAAATGTGACATGGGAGGATGAACTCAACATTCACAAACAATTTCCCAAGCTATAACTTAAGGACAAGTGTTTGTCTCCATGAGGGGGTATCGACAAAGAATTTGGGTCTAGACAATATTGTGACTAATAGGTCCAAAATTTAAATAATGCATGAAAAGAAAGATAAGAAAAACACAAGGGTGGTGATTTGGCAACAATTGTAATTGGAAGCAGTTGTAATAGAGTTAGTGTACAGAGCGAGGAGTGCTCAATGTAAGGGGAAACATCATGTGGGAGCGAGAATTCTATTCTTTAGTTATTTTGTTAGGCATAGAGAATGAGTGTATTTATGTGAGCTTGACTCTTTGGCAACATAGGAATTTATATTTTCTTATTGAATGTAACTTCCTTGAATTAAATAAAATCCTTCTTATCTATTTATTGTATTTTTCTCTATATAGACGAACGAGTAATAGCCACTAAAAATCCACACTTACAATTGTGAGTATGAGGATTTGATTATGGGTAATGAAGTTCAATCTAACAGTATTGACATTAGAAAATTTAATTAAATTTTATGGACTATTTAATGTCATTTTATAACCTCTGTTTTTCTATTACTATGCTTTTTTATTCGGGATCACATTATTTGCATTCTAATATCTAAGCATGTTAATCACTAAAAAAATGAGGTATATGTTACCCACTGTAAAATTGAGAGTAACTTACCCAAAATGACTTATATCAATGGAATTTTGCCACATATAATAAAATTTTTAAATAACATATTAATTCAGAATTTTACTGTATTGGGTCTATGTCTCCTCTCACTTATAAAATGTCAAGCATTTTCTTTTTCATCTAATGTGGAAATTATTATTTACACTTAACATATCAATATCTTACTACTCAAAGATCAAGTCATATATTTTTTCTAGATTTAATTTTGATTTTTAAAAGTTTTGGATTAATATGTGTGTACATCCCTGAATTATTTTAACGGCCGAGGTGTGAACTTGGAGCTTGGAGTTATCTAGGCTCAAGAATATAAGTCGTTCTCTAAGAGAGTGTAGTGCCAGACTAAATAGCGGTCGGATTTGGTTGCACATATGGAATTCGGATAAACCGAGATATAGACTGAATCGCGTGGGATATCAAACAGCCGTGTATAGGTTCCATCTTCAGTTACGGTATCAGAATAGCCAAATGCCATGAAACAGTTACAAACACTTATTTAATATCTTACCGACAATTACATTGACAATTACGTTTAGTAAGCCATAAAACCTACTAATTGTAACTGTTTGGAGATCATGTATGAACATATATAAATGGTCCTTGTAGAATGGAAAAGAGATATGAGAACATATACAAGATATGAGAACATGTACATGTTAAGTTGTTGTACATAAGCATATTAAGATGTTATTACATAAGCTAATTTAACATCTCAAAGCAGATTTTCTTGCGTCTTCTCTTCGTATTCAGGGGTGGCACTTATTTCTTTTTGGATTTCTGCTTGTGCAGGTCGGCTTGTTGCTTTCGCTGTAGAGCATTGCTACGTTTGCGGTTCCACAAACTTTTACAGGAGTTTTTTGATTTGCTGCTTCTTGCGCTAGATATGTTCCAGTTTGCAAGAGGTATCATTTGTTAGTGGTTTTGGTGGCTCACAATATTGGTCTTGCGCTGAGTGCAGAAGAGTGCGGGTATTTTTGTTTGTTGTAATGGTCTTTTCGAGTTCGTTCGATGGCCTGGGGCATTTTTTTTCTTTTCCGTCATTGGAAGTTAGAGGGACTTGGGTGGTTTTGGTGGCTGGATAAGTTCTGTGTTGTCAATTTTTTGTTTTAGTTTCTCTACTAGCTCTGTTTTGTTTTGCAAACTTTTTTAGTTTTGGAGTCTAGATTTGTATTTGATATTTTTCATGTTTGTTCCCTTCTTTTCTTTAATGCATTTTTAACCTTAAAAAAAAAAATGTATAAAAAAATTGTCTTCATCAATTTTACAATTTTATTATTATTCTTTCAATGCTCCAAAAATAGAATTTATTTCTAAGTAAAATCATTTCTTACTTGAATTTGGATATGGACTTTGACAGATGTGAAGGCATGATGTACATGTCTTTCTGCGTACTTTGAAATAGAGTTTTTACGGTCATTTTAGTTTTGATATGTATATCAGTGAAGAAGATTGTTATTATGGGCTATTAAAATGGACTTCTACGTGTTAGACTAATGTTAAATTTATAGGCTTACCATTGAAGATCCATACATTGTGAAGTATAAAACACATTATATTACATGTCCTTAGCAAGAATTACACAGTCATAGTATAACCTTAATTGTTAGCTTTAGTCATGCCTTAGTCATGGTGTAAGATACTTTGACCACTAAGAGCATCCACATCCATACCATCTATGTTGGTGGTATAAATACGTCCCACTTAATTTAATATATATATATATATATTTTATATTTTTCAATTATTTAAGCCATTTCACTATATCTTCTAAATATTCATACTACTCATGTAAAATCTAAATTGGATCCCATTAATCTCTCAATATACTCCAAATTAATACATGATTGGTTAAAATAAAAAAATATGCAATTACTGCGATGTAGGTGCTCTAAACTTGATTGTTAGCTCTGATTCATATATTGGCACATTTTCAACTTGAAGAGCAAATGTAAAAGAAATTCAATTCAATTTATATAATTATTTTTTATTATAAAATTAAATTTATCATTTCATATTTATAATCGCATGTAAATATATTATATATAATAGCAAATAAATTTATCCGTCCTGGAGCACGCGTATATGATAAAATTTTATTGATATATGTTATTTGGAGTAAATTACTTCAATATTACGAGAGGTAGTAAAAAAACTAGGCATATCATATTTGTTATTGCTGAATATTTTTACATAATTAAATTATGGAGTATAATTTTTCTCTGTCATATAGACGAGTTTTGATTTACTCTCTTTAATTATATTTTTAAAGTACCCCTTAAAATTTTTAAATACTAAATCTTTTGTCCCTTAAGTATAAAAATTATCTATCGTAGACTTTTTTTTTTAAATTTATTCTCTGATTTTTAAACGTTTATTTTCAATGGATATTCCAAAAATAAATAAAATTAAAAAAGTGGAAATCAAGAGTTTCGTGTATGACAGAAGAAATTGTACATTGCATTTAATTCTTAAATTAAAAAGATCGAAATACGTTTTAATTTTTTTATTATAAATAAAAAATTATCCGTCCTATCGGACGAGTTTATCATAAATATAATAATTAATATATTAACGGTGATTATAATTAATAAAATATGGGAAAATAAAAGATTTACGTTTATAAAAAATCAAGTATATTTGACGAATGAGATGACTATAATAAATATGATTTAAATTTAAAATGTCTATTAGATAATCAAAAATAATTTTATGAAATTTGAAGGAAGCTGATTTCAAAAATAAATAATTACTTTTTTATCACTAAGTGATAAATAATATGTAAAAATAAATAAATAAGATAGACGAGGGTAGTTTGAAATTTTTAATAGTCTATTTTTTTTCCCTAAGTTTTATTGAAGACAATGAATGAAGTGTAAACAATTGTAATTGATGTATTATGATTTTTCTTGTATTAAATTTGTTATTGAGTAGTTTTTTAATCAGAAAATTTTATATTGCGCTAAATTATAATTAATGTGGCATAATTATTTATATTCTATTTTAAAAAGTATATAAAATGAAAGTGAACTAATCAATTAATGATATATGTTCCCTTAAATTATTTAATTAATTAAAAGAATATTTTACATAATATATGTTTCTTTAGAATTTAGATTTAAAATAATTTACTTTCTAAAGAGAGAATGTATGTGTAGATAGGTTTGTTAATACTATTCTTTTTTTTTTTTATGGTTATGACATTTTGGGAGAATTACTTTATATTTAAGTTTTTGAAATTTTATTGAGATATAAATTAGCTATGTTTAACTATCGTTTTTCTAATATTTTGATGACTTAGATTTTATATCATTGTTTGTGTTTTTTATTTTTATTTAATAATTTATCTTTAGTAAAAAAACTAATTAATGGCAATTAAATTTTTTGTGCATGAATTGGATACTCCAACAACAATTACAACACCCTTTAATTATCCGTTTCCTAAAATTAAAGGGAAAAAATTAAAATATAAAATATTATAACTGACTTTCTACAAAACAATTAACTCAAGTATTTTTTAAGGATAAATATTTGTCTCATATATGATTTTTATGATAAATTATGATATATATTATATAATAATTCTCTTTTTTTAAGATATAAAAAGTTTATTAATTGATTATAGACTAACAATTCGCTGTTCATTTATTATATCCAAAATATTAAAAGAATATTAATTTGAGCACTGCTATATGGTGCGAATTATCTGGGTAAGAAATTAGACGAATGTCTCTATAAAGTATCTTCCATGTGCAACCTCCTTTTCATTTAAAAGTAATCTAAATTAAAAACAAATCTACAAAAACAACACCATAATTCTTAATAAGAGGATCGTCTCTTTTTTATTAAATTTATTTGTTAGATTGAATTTTTCTCAAGTTCACCTCTCTATTAGATCAAGAACAACACTACTGTTGGGTGTTTCACACGTGAAATCTCTGAATATTACCAAACTTATCTAATTGAAAATTGGGGTTTGCAAGTATGAAACAAAGACAACCTCCGCCACGTCGACACCTTCGCAAGCTCTCTGCAAACTCAGTCAACCATAACTCTATATCTATGACATACAAGCGGTAGTTATCCACTATCCCAAATCAAAGCAAAATCCAAATTTGAAGAGTCAGAGAGATGTGTATACATGATCCAACACTTCAACACAATCTTATGAAGATGTGTTAGCTTTTTCGACAACCATAGAGATCATATGTTGTTGTAAAGTGAAGCGGCAGTATTTTTTATAAGAAAATTGAATATTAGAATTTAAGAAAGATAAGCAGTTGTGGGTGTACGTATGTCAAGATTTGAAAATTCTTTTATTACTATATTCTATTATGCACGTCATAAATCAATATGTGTCTTATAGTTAGAGTTAACTTAAAAGGAGAAAAATATAATTTCGATAGCAATTCATTTTCTCAAGTTTTATAAGAGACTAGACATATTTACAGTGGTTCTCCAATTTTTGTGTTTTGAATAAACTGTTTGGATTCTTCAATCCGACAAAATTTAAAGTTATTTCAGATGGTCCAGCTTCATGTATGTGATGATTTTCAGATGGTCCAACCTTCATGTATGTGATAATTTTCTTTTCGCGCCGCATAGAATAGAAAATGTACATTTACCACATAGTATAGTATTTGCCTTAATTAAGTAATGTGACTTACAAAGTGTCTCAGACTTAACCCAATCCAAAAGTATGTATTATAAAATTAATTAAAACATAAAAACATAAACTAATTTTCAAAACTTCGCCGTCAGTTATCTCGTCTGCACAAATGATACACTGTGTCTAGTCTCCGATGCGGCGTCGTTGAACCCAACTAACCTAAATTTAACGCCACTGGAAGAAGAAACAACAGCGGGAACCGGATTTCCCTGAACCGGGTTCGTGGTTCTACGGTACGGTCCAAACCACTTATTTTGCATGTACCGGTTCTTTCTCCAAGGAGGGATGGATAACCCTCTACTCCTTAAACACAGTTTCACAGCACCACACAACGCCAAAACGGTGCGTTTCAGCTCCTCGGATGTTCCAACGAAAATTTCAGGAACGTAACTCATAATCTCTGTGTAACGACTGTTTGGCCGTGCGATTTCAAACTGTCCGGCGAAATCAAGCTCGATGAAGTATCTAGTCTGCCACGTGGACGAACCAGATCGCACCACGTCGATAAACTCGTGGCTGCCGGCGGTTACTCCGCCGGAGGATTCCCACCGCGTCTTACAAATCGCAGCATTGTGCCCCTTCTCACGCAAAAACGACATCACGTTTCGATTGAAAACGGAAAAGTTTTCTTCCTTCAGAAATGCGAACTTAACAGCAGCTTCAGAAACATGCACGTGAAGCATATTCATGTAAGAGTCTGCATCAGCATTTTCACCTCTTGATCTTAGTAGATTCTCCACCGAATCCAAACATTCTGAAACCGAGTCAACTCGCTTCGAATCTAAATCGGTCTCTGCTGAGTCAGACTTGTTTCCATTATCCTCCTCAAGGAAATCATGCACGAGCCCTGACAGAGACGGCGAGGAAGAGAATCTTCCGTCACCAGAATGTTCGCTTCCGCTGCTGACACCGCTCAGTTGGCGGAAATTACCTCCTAGGAGTCGAGCTTTGGCTTCGTCATTGAATGGATCAGTGACTCGTTTGTTTCTTGCAAAATTCATCTCTGTAATGATTCAAAGTGATATAAATTCGGAGTAATGATTCTTTTTTGTTTGTAGAGGTAAGTGTGAGGGTTTGGTTATATAATAGTTAGAATTTTGTAGAGAATATTCGAGGGAAACTATTGATTTTAAACTCTTAAGATTTTATGTCTTTTGGGATCAATTTTTTTTTTTTTTTTTTATCTTAATAATTTGATCAAGTAAGGATATGCTATATAGGTTCGAAATGAGAGACTAGACTTTACATGTACTAATTATGTCGATACTTTGTCATATTCCTTTTCATTTTAGGAATTTTTTATATATCCATTTAAACAAAGTTGGATTAACATACGCAAACTGAATGGTCAAATATAGAGAAGCAATTGTGTTGTGTGTGTCCACATTTTGTTGTGTTACTATTAAACATTCTGTGTTTTTAAATAATTTTATATTTGCACATAAATTAATGGAAATTTTTTATTTTTAGTTTAAATTTTACTACCCTTCATCTTCTTTCCCTGGTTTAGTTTGGGTCTCTTTCATACAGGGTGTAATTGGGTTTGGTTTGGATGAGTTTTTAGTAAAAAACAATACAACCCTTTAGTTTGATTTTACAACCCTTTAGTTTGATTTTGTATTTAGTATTTTTTGAAAATGAAACCGAATCAAATTAATTTGTTTATCCAATTTGCTTCACGGTTAATTTATAATATTTCTTTTAATATTATATTTATTTGCGTATTCAGTACTATCATATTTTTTAGTGTATTTTTTACTATTGTTTTTTAAATAACATATTTCATATAATTTTTTTCATCGATTCTATGCTCTTTTTTAATGCTCGTTTTTAAACAACTTACAAATTATATATAATCCAATCAGTGTAGTGATACGATTTAATAAGTTCATTGTTAAATAGACTCACATTAATTAAAACAATCTAAATAAATATTAAAATATTTGAGCCACAATTGTAATGTTTATATGTGTTAAAGATATTATTTAATTAATCAAAGTTGTAGTAGTTGAATTAATAATAAATCTGTAGCTAAAAGCATAAATATCATAAAAGATAATATTTATGTGTAGATAACATAAGTCATTATCTAATTTGATGAGCGGATAAATTAAAATATTGAAAACTAAGGTTATTTATAGGAGTTATAGTTCCTATTCGTAGACAACACAAAACGGCTTATCAATAATTCTCTTTTCATCCCCATAAGAGAAGAATCAATGAGCAATAAGAAAATCTACAAATCAAAAAATCAAATATCCACAAATCTTCGGTGATTCTTAATGACAAATTTAGGTATGCTTCCGCTTTTATTTTCATAATTATATTTAGATATGAGTTTAATGAACATATTCAGGTTCTATTCTTGATTTCTACATGATAGAAATTATAAAATTTATGAACAGATCTAACAAATGATATCAGAGGAAACTCATATCTTATTCAATTTGAATTTTGAAAATTTTGAAATTAGGATTCCAAAATTGAGATCACTCTGATCTTTTGATTTGTCTAATTTTAAGTTGTAACCATATATTTTTGGTGATTAAAATATGTTTGATCACGTATATGAAATTTTATTTTATTTCATTTTAATTTTATTTATAATTTTTAAATTGTGATGCTATTATTTCTTAATTGTGGTGCTACTGTTTCTAGACTCCAATACAATTACACATTCCTCTATACTATTTTCTTATACTGCGGTCCTACTTTAGAAGGGTGATAAAGTATAAATTGTGTGAAATTCTATTCAATTTTATTAGTCACTTTTGCCATTGATAACAAAATATAGCATTTTTCCTGTGATAAGACTCGTAGAGTGTTTTGATAACTTAAGATTGGAGTCCAGAATTATTTTATGAGCATTGCTATATATTGATACACTGAAAAGTCTACACTGTATGTCTACACCACCAAAATACAATCCCTCATATATTTATTTGTATCTAGATAAATTGAAAAAGAATAATTAAATATTAAAAAAATAAAATTGTATAAATATACAGTGTAGTGTAATGTAGGAATAGCTTTTCTCATATTTTATTTATATATTTTATATGGCTATCTAATTTGGTAATAAATAAATGAATAACTTAATTTTATATTGTGATAAGTTATTTTAATAAATAAATAATTTTAGTAAATTCATTATCAGTATTAATATATTATTAATATACAATATACTATTCAATTATTGGTTTTATCGTACTTTTGTATAACAGAATATAAATATTAGCTACGAATTGTATTTTATACACTAATTTAACATTTTTAAGTGAGTAATTGAAATGAAAGAGTCGCTAAATTGACCTCTTTTATGAAAATTATTTATGAAAAATCTTAAATAATTTTTTGGTTGCGTGTATGTTTGTCCATGCGAGTAGCAATTGACCCAAAAGACAATTGGTGGTTGGTCGATTTTCACACGCGTCTGTGATGATAATCATGTTATAGTTATAAGGTCTTACATGGGAATAATAAATCAATTCATAAAGGGGTTTATATTCGACATATTTTTATTATCAATGTTTGATTGTTACAACAAGAGTACCACTAGTAGTTAATATTAATGTCCAAAGACTCAATATTGGCGGTGCACTAGATATCTTGAGATGGATTACGTATTTATTTGAACAAATTGATAATTCATCTTTTTATGCTAGTATATTTAAAATGTTTAATTTTGTTCTTGTTTTTGAGCTGCAATTGATTCAATATATGCTTATCTGAATTTAGTTATGTTCTTTACTGGGGAAAATCGCATGAATCATGGTTTGGTCTGTTCTGAGGTTAATTTAGCTTTGGTACCTGGAAACACTCGGTGGTTAGACTCTAGTGCAACTACTAACATCAGTGTTTCAATGAAGGGTTTCCTAAGCTACCGAAATTCAAATGATGTTGAAAGATACATCTATGTGGGAGAAGGAAAGTCGGTGGAGGTGGAAGTTATAGAGCATTTTAGATTATTATTGTGTACTAGATTTTATTTGGATTTGAAAGACACTTTTTTGGTTTCGTCATTTAGATGAAATTTAATTTCGGTTTCTTATTTGGACAAATCATGTTATTTTTGTTCATTTGGAAATAATATGTTCAAATTGTTTTTCAATTCGGGTATTGTTGTAACTGGTTCACTTATGGATCGTGATAATCTCTATATTTGCTTGACACAATAGCTGCCTATGGCGAATCCTTGAATGTGATCACGTGGTACTAAGGCATAAAATTAATGATAACAATTTAGGAGCATTATGGCACAAACGCCTAGGTCACATCTCTAAAAATAGAGTTGAACGACTAATGTCAGATGGAATTTTGGATTCCATTGACTTCACAAAATTTGATATTTGATGCATTAAAGGTAAACAAACCAAAATAAAGAAATATGGTGCACACAGAGTTACACATGTCTTAGAATTGACACATAAAAACATTTTTGGACCATTTCCTACACCTTCTTGGAATGTTCAACAATATTTTATACCATTCATAGACGATTATTCTTAATATGCATACATATTTCTCATCCATGAAAAGTCTCAATCATTGGACGTGTTCAAATCATTTAAGGGTGAAGTTGGGAATCAACTCAACAAAAGAATTAAGAAAGTCACATCTGATTGTGGCAGTGAATATTGCGACATATATGACGATTCAGGTGAACAACGTTAAGGGACTTTTTCCAAATACCTAGAGGAATGTAGAATCCTCCCATATTACACCATGCTAGGATCGCCTAGCATGAACAATGTTGTTGAAAGACGAAACCAGACTCTTAAGGATATGGTAAGGAGTATGATTTATCATTCTACCTTGTCAGAGTCACTTTGGAGAAAGACACTAAAGACTGCAGCTTACATTCTAAACAGAGTACCAACAAAAGCATATGCCAAAACATCTTACGAGCTTTGGACTGTGCGAAAGCCTAGTTTAAAACATTTTCATGTGTGGGGATGTCCAGCTAACGCAAGGTCTTATAGGCCAAATGAAAAGAAATTAGACTCTCAAATAGTGAGCAACTACTTTATTGGTTATTCTAAAAGATCCGGGGGCTATAAATTCTATGATCCCAAATTACATTCAATTATTGAGACAAGATTAGCCACATCCTTTGAGGATATTGAGTTTGGGAAGATGAATAAGGTTAGTGACTTTGTTTTAGAGGAAAAATTGGTAACAATTCCATAATCGATTCATATAGTTGCTTTTAATCGAGCAAGTATGGAACCTCCACAAGATATTATTGATTTTCATCCAACTCAAGATGATTTTAGAATTCATGAAGAACAAACTCAAAATCCCCAAGAACATGTGTTTCAAGAACCAATACCTTTGCGGAGATCCATTAGAGAAAGGATAAATGTTATTAATGATGATTACGTAGTCTTTCTCCAAGAACATGAGAGCAATAATGGTATGATGGAAGATGATTCAATCAACTTTCGTCAAGCCATGCAGGATTCCAACTCGAGAAAGTGGATTGAAGCAATGAAGGAGGAGTATAAGTCCATGCAAGACAATAAAGTTTGGGAACTTGTTCCATTACCAGAAGGTGTGAAACCCATTAGTTGTAAATGGATTTTTAAGACCAAACATGATTCTAATAGTAATGTGGAGAGGTATAAAGCCCGTCTTATAGCGAAGGCTTATACCCAAAAGAAAGGGATTGACTTTAAATAGACTTTCTCTCTAGTTTCATCAAAAGACTCTTTTAGGATAATCAAGGCTCTTGTTGCACATTATAATTTGGAACTCCATCAAATGGATGTCAAGACGACATTCCTTAATCGCAACATTGATGAAACAATCTATATGGTAAAACCAGAAAACTTTGAGTCGAGAGACTCAGAGAATATGGTTTGCAAGTTGACAAAATCCATTTATGGAATAAAGTTGGCATCTCGTTAGTGGTACCACAAGTTTTAAGAAGTAATTCTCTCATTTGGTTTTGAGGTGAATGTTGTTGAATATGTGTATCACAAATTCAATAGGAGAAGTACATTGTCCTTGTCTTGTATATCGATGACATACTACTTGCTGCTAATGATATATACATGATGCACGGAACCAAGAAATTTCTGTCAAGAAAATTTGAAATGAAAGATTTTGGTGACGCGTCCTTTGTATTAGGAATTAAGATACACTGATACTGATCTTTAGGTATTTTAGGATTATCACAAATGAGCTATATCAAAAAAAGTACTTAAAAAGGTTTGGCATGCAAAAATGTAAACCAGGAAATGCCCCAATTGCTAAGGGAGACAAATATAGTCTTAATTTGTGCCTAAAAGGAAATTTAGAAATTTAGGAAATGCAAAATATTCCTTATGCGTCGGAATTAGGTATGATGTATTATCAAGTATGCTAGGCAAATACTTTAACAATCCAAAAATAGATCATTAGAAAACAGCCAAAAAGGTTATGATGTATTTAAAGAGAATAAAAGACTATATGCTTACATATAGGAGGTTAGAGATAACTAGATACTCTGACTCAGATTTTGGTGGATTCCAAGATAGCAAAAGATCCACTTCATGCTATACATATACATGTTGGTTGCTAGTGCAGTTTCTTCGCATAGTGCCAAGCAAACTCTTACGGCCTCATCCACCATGGCAGCAGAGTTTGTAGCATATTATGAGGCATCCAAGCATGAGATTTGACTGAGGAATCTTGTCACTGGGTTGTGAATTATGTAAGGAATTGAAATACCACTTAAGTTATATTGTGACGATAAATCAACCATCATATACTCCAACAATAATAGGAGTTCGACCAAGTCAAAATATATCGATCTAGTTGTTAAGGAAAAGGTACAAAATGGACAGACTTCTATATAACATTTGGGAACAAAATCCATGATAGAAGATCCTCTTACAAAAGGTATTCCACCCAAGGTCTTTGATGAGCACACTGCTCGCATGGGTGTTCTACTGTTATAAGAGTCTTTGGCTTAGTGGGAGTTAGTCAATTATGAATTTTATGTTATATATTTTGGTATTATGTATGCATACTACGCTTTTAGATATTTTCTAAATTAATAAAGTTTGATATTAAGTAGTTTACATTTTATACAATGAAGTTATTGAATGATCTCACTAAAGTAAAGCAGGACCGGTTGAAAAATCAACATATACAGACCAATTTCATGTTATTTTCATGCTACACATTTAAGATGGATCTATTTCATTTAGTTGTGTTACTATTGGTGATCATTGATGAGTTTAGTTATGATTGTTATAACGAAAATCACTTTGGTTATGAGTAGTGACATGATTAATCGACAAGATAATTTGGATATGTTTAAACTATTTAATGGTAATTTTTGAACTCAGAAAGTCTAACACGAATTTAAAGTTACATATGTGACCAGTGGAAGATTGTTAGATTTTTGGGTCACAAATGTAATATTTAAGGTGTTAGTGTCATTATTTTAATTAGTCAAGTATTAAAGGGGTATAATTAATATAATATTAAATTAGTGGCTAAAAGCATAAATGTCATGAAATGTCAGATTATTTTTAGATACCATAAGTCAATATCTAATTTAATAAGAGGCTAAATTAGAACATTGAATACTAAGAAATAAACCTAAGGTTATTTATAGGGATTATGGTCCCCATTTATAGACAATGAAAAATGGATTATTAGGAATTCTCTCTTTATCCCTATCAGAGGAGAATCAATGAGCCATAAGGAACTCTAAAAATTGTAAGATCAAATACCCGTAAATCTTTGATGATTCTCAATGGCAAATTCCGGTATGCTTCCGCTTGCATTCTCATAATTGTTTATTTTGAGAAACTTTCATGAGACTTATGGTTGCATTACATTCTTACCACATACTTTGTTGGTTCACAATTGAAGGTCATTATCAATTTGGTTCATGTCTTGCTTCACTTCTTCATTCATACATGTATGTTGCTTTGATTGAGAAATGTCCAATTATACATGAAAGTTAAAATCAAGCTTCATTTTTTTCATTTAGCTCTGATACATGGTTCTAACCCATTTGGACTTGTGTTTTCTTTTCACATGAGACCTTTGAATTGTTTCTGGTTTGTCTGTTTGTTTGGAGTTTCATCTGATGCAAGGATTCTTATCTGATATTTTAATGAGCACCCGATACTTTGAGCTTTATCTAACATCTTAGGCTTACCTAATGCATTATACACTTGAGATTTATTTTCACCTGATGTATTTTTAGATCGTGATTTATTTTCACCTGATGCTTGGTACACTCTTGGTTTATTCTTTGCTTGTGGTTTTAATCCAAAGGGATGGGAACGCTGCTTTGACTTCTTTATGTCAAGAGTTGGCTTCTTGTTTTGGTTAGAATGCTTCTCACCTTCGATTTTTACTCTATGTTTTAGGATAATCTCTTCATCTCCTCCCATTCTTCCATTTTCAAAACCTTCTCATTTGTTTTCAAAAACCTTCTTGTTTTCAATAAACCTTGAACCGCTTTCATAATAAACCTTGAACTTGTCAATTGACTTCTCAAACTTCTTTTTCTTTATCAAATCTTAAAAAATACATAACAAATAAAGAGGTGAACCATATGTTAGAAACCTTAAGTAGTGGGAGAAGGATGAGGCGGTATATTTCAAACCTTGTTCTTCCTCACATTCATAGTCTTTAATATGGTTCAAATAACCAAATCCTCTTTCAAAAGACAAAAAGTATTCAACTCATTTAAACTTTTTTGTGCCCTCGTGCACCTTTTCTCTTTTAAAACATTTTTCAAGATTAGACATGATTCATTTATAGTTGATATATAATTCTCTTATCCCCATGGTCGTAAGGATGACAAATTTTCCACTTGATTACTAGAGGTGTTCTTAAACCCTCTGTCATACTGATGCATTGCCCATTTTTCTCATACTATGCGGGCACTTAGTTGAGATTTATTCTTCTATAAATTGACGACTTGTCTCTTTATTTAAAATTAATCAACAAACATAGTTTTTTTTATTCTTTTTTAGATAAACTATGGTGCTCTGGTCCTTTCGAGATAAGTAGGCACGAGGTTGTAAAACCGAGGGGAGCACAATAATAAAAAAAATTCTTTTTGTTTGTTAATAATCCATTCATGCATTTCCTTTAGCAAGTAAGTCTTTTGATATACACTCTTTTTGATTAGAACAAACAAAGCGGATCATGCAGCGTACCGTAGATGTTTAGGGTGCTAATACCTTCTTTTTGCATAATCGACCTCCGTACCTTGATCTCTATTCTTTTGTGAGTTTTATTCACTCTTTTCCATTTTCCTTTGGAAACAATAAAATGCAGTGGTGACTTTCACTTTGTGAGTTAAGTCAATTAATGGCTTAATCTCAAAATTTTTACTGCTACACTAGTCCATGATAACACTAAAGAAAAACAATGAATAAAATATTCAATTTGGATCTTGACTTGTATATGACCAAATGAAAAAAAAAATTGCGCAATTTTTACTCGATCAACGCTTCAAATCTTCCAATATCACCATTTTTTCTCTAAGCCTTCGTGTGTAGCAATCAACTCCTTAATCCCACTGATTCCTTGAGTAGTGAATTGTTTGAAGATGTAAAATGATTTTGCCTTATTTGTAGCCTTCCACACAGTCACTACTAAGGAAATTCTGGAGATAAGACCTTTTTCTTTTCATTGTAATTTGTCAGCACCAATGACAACAACCCTAATCTTGAAAGAACATGCAAATCTTTTACCCAATCTTCAAGAACGATTAGTTTTAAGATAAAGTCTCCCTCAATCAATTAATAATCACTCATGATTTAGAAATGAATTTGAAACCGAGGTTGAAGATGAAATAATTTCTAATGCAAGAGTTTCAAAAGAGGTGGCTGATTTTCATAAAGTTCACAAAACAATTATAAAATTCTCACAAAGTGACTATGGAAATATTACAAATGATTATGAACAACTCTCATGTTTATATATTTGAGTGACCTGAATGACATTCTCTAGATCTATCTCTCGCAAGGACAATAATACATGTATGGGTAGAACATGACACATAGTCAAACCAATATGTTTATGCTCATTTACACTTAGGCGACTGATAAATGCACGACCTTCAAATGTATTAGGTAAAATATGGTTGTGAAGTCCACATTTTACATCAATCTTCCATCTAAAACCATTTTTAGACCGTGTTGACTTGATTTTGAATGAACAACCATATTTTTTAGTAGTAATTTGTGTTTCACTATCTGCTTCCTTATATTTCATATTTTTATCATAACCAAATATTAATTTGTTTGGCCTCCGTCTCTCTCTTGTTTCGGTATCTGAACGAGTAATGAGAGCAAACACTTTATGTCTAATTTCCCCTTAATACACCTTATTACCTTTGCTCGTGTATCAAATTTATTTTGTAGTTGAGAATACATCAGTTGTATCTGCACATATCTATTTTTTATCTCATATTTATAAGGGGATTCCATATCCGTGAAACATTAAAAAATATTTTAAAAAATAAGTGTATACAAGATTACTTATAGGTAAGTAATCCATTGAACAAACACGAAATTAACCGAAAAATGTATAATCGAGTTAATCTGATATATCTTATAATTATGGATAACTATGGTGCAAGTTATTCGATAAACAAAACTTCATACTAGAATACTTGACAACAAATTATCTGGTAAAACAAAAACACGTACTCCCTCTATACCGATTTATAATTAAATTTGACTTTTTTAATACATTTGACCATTAATGTATCTAGTCCATGTATAAAGTAGACATATTAATTATCAAATATATCAAAAAAGTCAAATTTACTTATAAATTGTTACAATGAATTAGTATAGACGTACATATTTATCAATAATTTTGTATAAGTGAATTTGAAAGTAAAAATATGATGATAAATTATTTGATATGTAAAAATTATAAAATAAGAATATTTTAAAAATTGTAAGGAGAATATGAGATAAAATTTCCTATCTCATTTCAAAAAATAAATCAAAACTTAAAATAATATAAAATTAGATACAATTATTTAAGTGTAACTTTTATTATTTTTCAATAAAAACATATCAAATATATAATTTTCTTTTTCAACTATTTGCCAATGTTACTATTTAAATTATTTTCTTTTTCAACTATTTTGCCAATGTTATTAATTAAATATTAAATAAATCTCTTTTCTATCTCGCAATAAGCCAATAACGACTTGTGAAAGTGAAAAACACCTTTTCCTTCGTTAACTTGTTCATTCCAACTTCGAAAAGACTTTGTCATATAACTCTTGATGCCATTACTGAATCTCGCTCCAAATTTTCAACTTGATTACAACACTCACTCATGCTTCGGTTTCTCTCTAATGGGTCAAATCTTTTTCGGCATTTTACATTCACCCCTGTTATCATAAAATCGTTGTCAATTTTCACGCCTGCCACGTATTCGACAAATGTCCCAGCCGAAAACGGGGTTAGATTGCAAACAGTTAGAGATAAATGGAAGGATGCAACTGAAGTTTTATTTAAATGGGGTTGTGAGGAAGACGATTTGAAGAGAATATTTACCCGTTGCCCCGCATTGCGCGGTGCCGATCCTTCTCAGATTCAATCAAAACTTTGCTTGCTTAGTGACTTGGGTTTAGGGTCATCTGACCTAGTGAAGATTATCAATTGCAGGCCTCGATTTTTCCGGACGCGGATTAACCATAAGTTCAAAGAGAGGCTTGACTCTCTTGTGTCATTGTTTGAGTCAAAGGAAATGCTTCACAAGGCCATTGTGAGGAACCCTTCATTGTTGTGTGAGAATAGCTATGACATTGATGGTATTGTTGCACAATATGAAAAGTTAGGTGTACCGAAAAGGGACTTCGTTAAAATGCTGATTTTGCGGCCAACAATCATTTCGAGGACTTCCTTTGACGATGAGAAACTCGAATATATAAGTAGGTCTAGGGTTTCGAAGGATGCCAAATTGTACAAGTATGTGGTGACATTAATAGGCATTTCTCGCGTGGACACGATTCGTGAAAAGGTCTTGAATCTTGCAAAGTTTGGTTTTTCGGATGATGAGATACTTGGTCTTTTTGGGAGGTCTCCTAATATTTTGACATTGTCAACAGATAAGGTTCAGAGGAACATGACTTTCATTTTAGGTACAATGAAGCTTGAAGCTAAGACGATCTTAAAGTATCCGAATCTCTTGTTCGCAAATATGGAGACTGTTTTGAAGCCAAGAGGGCTTTTAGCAATGAAGATACAAGATATGGATTCAAAGTTAAAAATACCCTCAATACACAAGGCATTGAGGATGTCAGAGGAGAGGTTTTTAAAGTTGTTTGTTGAATGTCATGACAAAGAAATTGCTGATGAGTTAATGGAGTTTTATACAAGAACGAAAGAGGTTAAGAGATTAGCAGCTTCATCAAAGACTTGTACTACTAGAGGTTTCCCTTTTTGAACTACATTTATATGCTTTGAAAGAAGTTTGGAGCTGAAGTAGATTTCTGTTTTGTGGTAATTACATTTCTGACACTTCATATTAGCTTCTCTGTTTGTCTAAATCTTAATGAATTTTTCCTGTTAGTTTTATTGACAGGTGAGCAGCTAAGTTTTGAAGTGCAAAATAATTTATATTCTTATTGATGTAAAATATATGCTGAATTTCTTACAAATGACAATGCACTAATCGTTATTTATGCTTATATTATACTCCTGTGATCTATGTCATAGAGATTCGACAAAGTTTTACGTTGGCTATCGATTGCCTTGCACAACCCTCTCATTTTATTCCGGCTATGGCATAACAATGCTAACATAGACAAGATTCCAACAAGGTTGGCCTGGATGAAGCATGTGACACACCCAAGTGGGAAGTGTATGTACAAAGTCTTTAGTGAGAGGTTCTTGGTTTGATCTTTTGTGAAAAATGAATCTCTCTGAGAGAAGTCATACACTTGTTGCTCTGTCTGTCTTGAACATGATTGTTTCTGGTGGCAGTGCACCTGTGAATTTCATCAAAAAAAAAAAATGCTAACTAATATATGGTAGAATAATGACGAGTTGATATATTTCGGACATTGTAACATTCATAAACAACTTATATTCCTATCTGTCAGCCTGTAAGTTTCTCTACTTAAAGGTGAAAGATTGTTTTCTCTGAAGGAACTGAAAGATATCATTACCAAGGTTCTTTTGGGCTATGGCTGCAACTTGATTCTTTTTTATATGGACCACAATTTGAGGCTTTAGGATGTTGTATAATTTCATGATAAATTTCTGTACTGTGCTTATGTTATTCATTGTTCATAACTAACAAACTGTTTGGATAATCAACTTCTTTGCTGCTTATAGTACAAAAGCTTATTTAAATAAGCTCTTAAAAAATAAATTTGCATAAGTCGTTAAGCACTCAATCTTCTGGCATTGAGTCATTTCCTTTCTTAATGGTGAAAATTGATAATGGAGAAGGCATCAATATTCACTCACAATGTGTGTGTGCAGGTTAACGGTAAAGGTTTGGATTTTGAGAGTATGGCTTTCTTAAGGTCTCAGCTTATAAAAAATATTGACTCACAATACAAAACAAATTAACAACTGGTTTGGTTAAATAGTTATGTTGGTTTGTTATGCATGGAATCATGTAATTAGAGTGGTTATAGTTAGGGGTGGTAGAACAGGTCGTTCGCCCCGCTCCGCCATGTCTTAAGTCTGTCAAAAAAAGAGTAGGATAGACAAATTCGTCAAGTGGAAATAGACATAAAAATCTAGTCCGTCCCGCTAAAGTGGCGGACTTGCCCACTTATTTTTTGATTTTTTAATAGTTTAATCTCTATGACATAGTTTTACGTTGGCTATCGATTGCCTTGCACAACCCTCTTATTTTTTACTAGCATTAACTAAAAAATTACGGACTTAAGGCCAGACAAATTGAACGAAGAGACCAAACAGGTTTTGGTGGGCGTCAGATTTTGGCGGGGTAGACTTTGGTTGATGACGGGCCCAAAATTCCAACCCAACTTGTCATATTTTGAAAGGAGCACGGGCCGACCCAACAGACGATAATCCGTTTTGCTACTCCTAATTATATGAATATATTAAAATCGCAAATACATTCTTAGTGTCAGTTCGTTAGTAATTTAAGAGCAGGTTGATTAGTTAAAAACACATTTTAGTACTACACTAACTAAAAAAGACATTTAAATATGTCATTTTTAATACTTCTTTAAACTCAAGGATTATAGAGCAAATACATATTCTAGAAAGTAATAAATTAGGGAAATAAATATTGATATTTTTCAATACTTCTCCTTAAATTGGTGCATAGATATCTATTATGTTCAACTTGTCTATCAAATTCTCAAAGACAGGTCTTGCCAAGCTTTTGGTCAAGATATCCATAATTTACTAACTTGAAGTCATAAAAAGTATACATATTATTCTAGCATCTAACTCATTATTTATGAATTATCGATCAATCTCAACATGCTCGATTCTGTCATGTTGAGTTGGATTACAAGATATGCTAATAGAAACTTTATTGTCAAAGTATAATTTCAATGAAAGCTCAATTTTTATCCTAAGTTCTTATAGGACTCTAAGGATCCATAATCTTTCACAAATACATTGCCACATAGCTCTAAACTCGGCTTTTGCACTACTTCTTGCTTCAACTCATTGTTTATTGCTCTTCTATGTCACAAGATTACCCCAAACATAAGTACAATATCCAAAGGTTAATCTTTTATGTATGACTGGACCTGTCCAATCAACATCAATGTAGATAGCCACATTTCTTTCACTAGTCTTCTTAAAAATAAGTCTTTTCTAGGATTTCCCTTCAAATATCTCAGTATTGTATATACTCCCTTAAGATGTTCTTCGAAAGGAGAATACATAAACTGATTTACTACACTAATCGAGAAAGCAATATCAGGTTGGATGTGACAAATAAATCAATTTTCCCACCAATCTATGATATCTTCCATTATCAACATGAACATTACCTTCTCCCCAAAGTTTAATATTAAGATCCATAGGGGTATTTGCAAGGCGACATTCACCCATTCATATTTCTTTAAATAAGTCTAGAATGTAGTTTTGCTGTGAAACTAAAATACCATTATTTGACCGAGAAACCTCCATACCAAGAAGATATCTCATGAATCTCAAGTCTTTGATTTCAAAGTATACTACTAATTTCTCTTTTCCCTCTGCCATTTCAACTATATCGTCTCCAATAAGAATAATATCATCAACATAAATAAAAAGGAATCCAAATTCCCAATGTGGGAGAACTTTGTGAACAAGGTGGGTCCAGGTTGTCCTTGAATGTACCCTTGTTTCTTTATGCCCTGAGTGAATTTTTCAAACCAAGCTCTAGGGGGCTGCTTTAATCCATACAAAGACATATTTAGTTTGCATACATTTGATCCAAACTTGTTTTCAAAGCTCGGAGGAATGTCCACATATACTTCTTCTTCTAGATCGCCATTGAGAAATGAACTCTTAACATCTAACTGATGTAGGGGTCAATCTAGGTTAGCACCAAGAGATAAAAGAATTTTGACAGTGTTCGATTTTGCAACATGAGCAAATGTATCTGAGTAGTCTATACCATAGGTATGAGTAAAACCCTTATCCACCAAGCGAGCCTTGTATTTTTCGATTGACCCATATGAATTATACTTCATAATAAACACCCATTTGCATCCAATTGTATCTTTTCGATCAAGTAGTGTCGCAACAGTCCAAGCTTTGTTTTATTCAAGATTTTTCATCTCCTCAAGTACAACTTCCCTCCACTTTGGAATTTCTAGAGCAACCTGTACATTTTTTTGGAATTTATGCACTGGACAATTTTGAGGTAAAGGAAGACCGAGATGAAGATAAATTTGAATATGATATAAAATTGGAGACATGGTGTTTAGTGCAAGATCTAACAATTTTTAATGGCAACATGATCATCTATATCAGGATACAAAATATGACTAAAAAACATAGATAGACTTACCTTTCTTTTACTTAGGAGGTTAATCATTTTTCGGTTCAAATTCCTGATAGTGTTGAGACGTGGAATCGTCCCTTTCTTTGTGATACTTTTTCACAAATACCTTCCCTTTCCAAGTATTGTTTTTCAATTTAAATATGTTTTCTTTAAGTGACTCATTGTTTTGTGGAATTTCAATTAGATCTTTGTTATCATTGTTTTCTGGATTCTCATTGTCTACATGAGAAATATAAAGACTCAGATTCATAAAGTTCCTTACTCATAACGATAGTATGACAAATAAAGAATCATGGCCATTTTCTGTTGGTGCATAAGTATAAGTCTCAAAACTGTGGTACAGACAATGATAAATTATTTTTAAAAACTCATGTCCTTGATTTGAAATGAATTTTCCTACATATCCCCCTTTGAAGATGATTGTCATAAAAAAAAGGTTTATTTTCAAAGAATGTAACGTTCATAGTGACAAATATTTTCTTGTTTTTTAGATCAAAATATTTGTATCCTTTTTGGATTGGGGGAGTGTCCAACAAAAATACATTTTATAGCACATGGTTCAAGTTTTTCAACATTTTTTATGTTCATGAACAAAGGATATGGAACCAAATATTTTTAATGTCAAATCAATTAAAATACGAACACTAGAAAAAAATTCTTTGAAGGTATAAATTAGAGTTTAAAATTGTGAAATTTGGAGGGATGTTAATTAAATATGCAATTGTTAAAATAGTCCCCCACCCACACACACAAATAGTTTATTACTTTATTCGAGAAAATTAGAGCTCTAGCGATCTCTAACAAATGTCTATTTTTTCTTTCGGCAACTCCATTTTTTTGGAGAAGTATTAGGACATAAACTTTGATGTACAATCTCATTTTTAAGAAAAAATCATTCAGGTTAATGTTAAAATATTCTTGTCATTATCACTTCTAAAGATTTAGATATTTGTTTGAAATTGGTTTTGCACCGTTCTAATTTTTTTTATAGCCTAACAAACATCTGATTTTCCCTTTAACAAGTACAACCAACATACTCTTGTATGGTCATCTATAAATATGATAAGTCATTTTTCAGAGAGAGTGTGCTTATATGGTTAGGGTCCCAAACATCACTATGAATAATTGAAAAAAGTTTTAATGGTTTTATAAAGCTGTATTGGAAATTGGGAACGATGATGCTTTGCAAACTCACGTGCTTCAAATTTAAGCGAAGAAAAGTTTTTATAATGAAATAACTTGGGAAAGCAAGTGTTTCAAGTAACTAAAATTAGGATGACCTAATCTTAAATGTCATACCATAATGTTGTCATCTTTATTATTAAAATAGAAAAAGACTCAAAGCAAGAACTTATTGTTTTTTAAGGTAGTTGTGATGCAGATCCAATGTCAAGGTTGTAGAGTCCTCCACTCTCCTTAGTAATACCAATCATCTTTCCTGAGTTCAAATCTTGAAAGAAATGATGAGATTGAAAAAAATTAGTTTGACATTTTATATATTGGGCTAGTTTTCTGACGAACATTAATTTGCATGATAAGTTTGAACATGAAGGATATTTTTTAAGAGTTAACACATGAGACAACACAACTGATCCTTTACATGCAATGATTGAAAAAAAAGCCATTTGGTATTTTTATTTTTGATTATCTACACATGGACTATATGAAGAGAGAAAAAGTAGATTCACCTGTCATGTGATCAGAGGCACCTGAATCTACTAACTAAGTATGACTATGACTGATACTAAAAATGCATAATTACCTTTTGTTGCTATAAAGAGAGAAAAAATTGGAGACTTGAGGAGTTTGTACAACTTGTCTAGTTGTTACATAGTAAGTGGAAGCTAAGTCAAAGAGAATTGTTGCCCTTGATCATAATTACTAGCCTAAAATACACGACCACCATTCTTCTTCTAGTTAGGAGGTTTACCTTTGAGCTTCACACGAGTTTCACGCGTATTCCATTCGTGCTTGGAGTGATCACATCAAGGAACTTTGTTTGATCTTTTTCCCTCATTGAGCTTCCCAGTAGCTAGAGCCGAGCCTTCCGATTTAGAGCTTTGTGTGTCTTTCCCATCATAATTTCTTATCATGCCTCATCCCTTCGTATTTCTGTAAAAGTTTCACGAAGAGTTGACAACGGTATTTTTCCTAAAATTCTACCTCTTACCTCATCAAGGTCTTTTTCACCCCAACAAGAAACATGAAAATATTATCATTTTCTTGCCTCTTGAGAAACATAACATTATCTTATGTACACCTCCAATTGTCATCATAAGAGAGATCAAAGTCTTCCCATAGGGTCAACAACTCATTGTAGTAAGAAGTTACACTCACGTCACATTGTTTTGTATGCCATAACTTTGATTTTAAATCAATAAATCGTGAGAAATTTTGAATATCAGAGTGTGTTTCCTTAACAACTTCCCACAGATCCTTTGCAGAAGGCAAAAACATGTAAGGCTTACTATTAAAAAAGGGATCTGTATTTTCCTTAGATGATTATAAATGTTTTACAACTGCACATATATAGAACCTGAGAGCTATACAAAAATAATGAGGTTCCCGTAAATCAAGCCTAAATATAAGTATTGACAGCTGTGGTATTAGAAGGAAATAATACAGTTAATAGAAAGCATTCATAACAGAATATCAGTATTGATTGATGAGATCTGTTGCATTCATAACAATAAAATGTTGCTGTTTATTGTTTATTCTCCAATACTCCCCCTCAAGTTGGAGTGTGAGGATTATGAGCACCCAACTTGAATGTTAACTCCTGGAATTGTTTTGCACTTAGAGCCTTGGTAAAAATATCTGCTTGTTGTTTCTTGGTGGGAACATAACTAGTAGAAATTGTGCCTTCTTGCAAATGCGTACGAATAAAATGACAATCTACTTCTATGTGTTTCGTTCGTTCGTGGTATACGGGGTTGGCTGCAAGGTGTATGGCAGCCTGGTTATCGCAAAACAACATAGTTGGTGAGTCACAGTGGACTTGTAAACTAGATAACAAGCCCCGCAACCAAATCACTTCACTTACAGCATGACCCATGGCTCTATACTCTGCCTCACTAGATGACTTTGACACAATGGACTGTTTTTTAGTTTTCCATGATATAGGAGCTGATCCTAATTTCATTAGATATCCGGAAGTTGACCTTCTAGTCAGTGGGCATGATGCCCAATCTGAATCACAATAGGCCATAAGTTGAAGATCATTTTCTTTAGGTAATAAGATACCTTGTCCCGGTGTAGATTTGAGATACCATGGCACTCGCATGGCTGCATCCCAATGCGCTTGTTGAGGAGATTGCATGAACTAACTTAGTATATGAACCGAATAAGTAATCTCTGGACGTGTGATAGTTAAGTAAATCAAACGACCAATGAGTCTTCGGTAGCGAGGAGGATCCGAATATGTTGGTCCCGAGTCCAAAGCTAACCTTTGATTTTGCTCCATTGGAAATGTCGAAGGTTTGAAATCGAGCATCTTACATTCATCCAAAATGTCTAAAGTGTATTTACGCTGACATATAAATAATCCAGTTGATCCTCGTGCGAGCTCTAGACCCAGAAAATATTTAAGAGGCCCAAGGTCTTTCATGTGGAAACACCTTCTCAAATATTGTTTAAAGTTGGTACATGTGTTAGAGAAATTACCAGCAATCACAAGATCATCAACATAGACCAAAACTGCCATGAATTTTCTTTCTCTTGAATAAATAAAGAGACTATGATCCGCATGTGATTCTTGGAAACCATATTCTATAAGTGCTTGGGAGAGCTTTGAGTACCAATTTCGTGAGGCCTGCTTCAATCCATATAGAGATTTTCTCAACCGGCAAACCATCCCTGCTTTAGGAGTATTATAACCATTCGGAACCTGCATATAAACTTCTTCCTCTAGATCTCCATGCAGAAAAGCATTGCTTACATCCATCTGGTGTAATTCCCATCCTTTCGCTACCGCAACAGTAAGAAGGCAACGAACAGTAGTCATTTTGGCTACAGGTGCAAATGTTTCGTTGAAGTCTTCTCCTTCTACCTGCGTGTATCCCTTGGCTACAAGACGTGCCTTATATTTTTCAATCTCTCCCGAGGCTTTGTACTTCACTTTGTAGACCCACCTACACCCCACTATTTTCTTTCCCGGTGGTGGCAATGTCAGGTCCCAAGTACCATTATCCTCGAGAGCTTTGAGTTCTGTTGCCATGGCTTCTTGCCATTCTGGTTTCTTCACAGCTTCTTGATAGCTTTGAGGTTCTTCAGTGCTATGGACTGCTGCAAGGTAGGCCTGATGGCTGCGAGAATAACAATTATTATTGATAAAGTTGGTGATAGGGTAGACTTTACCTGAGAAGTGTGACTGAGTCGCGAGCATGTTTATGGGGTTCTTGTGTGTTGCATAACAATGATAATCTTGGAGATAACTCGGTGGCTGTCTTGTGTGTGATGGGATGTCTGTCACCCTTTCAATGTGATGTTCTATCTCAAATGAATTTGTCTCCTCATTCTTACCCTCCATCTGACATGCACCCATGTCTCCTTGATTCTCTTGGCTCTCACTGCTCTCCACTTCATCATTGCTCTCCACTTCATCATGATTATTTTCTCCTTGTTGTCCAGGGATGTCATGAAAAACAAAACTTGGCGACTTTGTTGTCGACCCTTTGTCATGCATAACATATGGCAGAATGTGTTCATAGAACACCACATCTCGTGAAGTGAAGATCTCGCATGTCTTAGGATTATAGACTTTCCAACCTTTTTGTCCTTGTGGATAGCCTACAAAGATACACCTTTCTGCCCTTGGATCGAATTTGTCCCTCATCTTTGTACTCGTGCTAACATAACACAAGCAACCGAATATTTTTAAATGACCATAAGATGGTGATTTTCCAAAAAGCATTTCATATGGTGTGATGCCTTGGTTTGCTACAGTAGGTGTTCTATTTATAATGTGAGTTGCAGCCAATACGCATTCTCCCCAAAAATGAATGGGAAGATTTGCTTGAAACCTTAAGGCTCTGGCGATATTCAGAATGTGTCTGTGTTTTCGTTCCACACGCGCATTTTGTTGAGGTGTAGCTACACATGATGTTTCATGAACTATTCCCTTTAGTTTGAAGAATGTTTGAATGTTCATATTGGTGAATTCTGTCCCGTTATCACTACGGATTCTTTTAATTTTCACACCAAATTGTGTCTCTATCATGTTGTAGAAATTGATCAATATGTCAGTGGTTTGAGTCTTATTTTTTATCAAATAAACCCAAGTCCCACGACTATGATCATCAACTAAAGTGAGAAAATAATGAGACCCATTATGTGAAGGTGTATTATATCTCCCCCATAAATCACAATGAACTAAATCGAAAATTCTCTCAGCTTTATTAATACTATGAGGAAAAGGAAGTCTGTGTTGCTTTGACTTGTGGCATATGTCACAGCAATCTAATTCACTAGAATTAAAATTACAATTTATCAAACTTGAAAGGCGCTGGAGAGACCGTGCTGAGGGGTGCCCCATTCTGTAGTGCCAAAGGGTGGTATCTTTTTCTGGCTTGTAGTAAAAGCAGATCCTTGCAGCATCTCCTTGTACACATAAACCCCATTATGCATGCTACCCGATCCAATCATCCTCCTCGTGGTTAGGTCTGTATCACACAAGAATCGGACTGATAAGTTATCATGCAATTTAAATCACGTGTCAACTTATGTATGGAAATCAAGTTGCAATTAAAATCGGGCACAATCAACACATTAGACAATTTGATATTTCTATCCAGTCTAAGGTCTCCAACTCTTTCTACCAACACAGTATTTCCGGTGGGAACTGCAATATAGAAAGGTTTATCAAGTGATTGTATTCCTTCTAGTATTGAGCAAAGATGATTCATATGATGAGATGCGCCACTATCCAAGATACATTGGATCTCTCTATTACCAGCCATGTCAGCAAATGATGATGATCCCACATTCTTCATCCGCATTCCATGTAGGGCGTGACCTGTATTCTCCGCATTTCCATCATCTTTACCAACTTGAGTTGTATGTGCAACAAGATTTCCTCTGAACTTGTTGTTGTTCGATCACTGCGTTCTTCGAGTATCCCAGTTTGAAGGATACCCAATTATCTCAAAACACCGGGATTTGACGTGTCCGTCCTTTCCACAATGATCACACTTCTGTCTGAATCCATCTCTTTTCTGCTTGCTTCCTGAATATGAGTGGAAAGCTGCTCCTTGATCTGTCTTGTTATTCACTTTCTCCTTCTCGGCATTGATGCGTGCTTCTTCCCTTAAGACGTGGTTGAATGCACGCCGAAGTGACGACAACGGTTCCACGTTGAGAATGGAAGTTTTGACATGCCCATATTGCTCATTATCCAGACCTCCAAGAAATAGATGTAGACGCTGACCCTCTTCCCTTTGCATCAACTCTTTTGATGCTCCACAAGTGCATTCAGGCAGGGGTTGAAGTTCACTCAACTCATCAAGAAGATCTTTGAACTGGGTGTAAAATTCTGTTACACTCAATTCATCGTCCTTCTGCATAAGACAAAGGTTTCGCCATAATTGATGGATCCTTGGTGCGTTGGTTTGAGCAAAGCGCTCTTCAAGGTCAAGCCATAGATCTCTGGCTGTTGTTGCGTGAGATATGCTGCCATGTAATTTTGGATCAGTAGAATTTATGATCCAATCCATCACCATTGAATCCGCCTTCTCCCAATTGAGATAGTCTGCTGTCTTCTTTCCTGGTTTTGTGATTGTTCCATCAATGAAACCTAACTTCATTTTTGCACGAAGTGCCGTCTTCATTGAACGTGCCCATGTTCGGTGATTCTCTCCCTTGAGAGTGGCTGCAACTAGAGGTGTTCCCGGATTATCCGAAGTACTGAGATAGTATGGTGAAATTGGGGTGAGAGCAACTGGACTCTTTCCTTCATCGGAGGTATGAATCTTCTCCGATTCAGACTTTCTAAAATTTTGCTCTGATTCCATATTAAAAAAGGGATCTGTATTTTCCTTAGATGATTACAAATGTTTTACAACTGCACATATATAGAACCTGAGAGCTATACAAAAATAATGAGGTTCCCGTAAATCAAGCCTAAATATAAGTATTGACAGCTGTGGTATTAGAAGGAAATAATACAGCTAATAGAAAGCATTCATAACAGAATATCAGTATTGATTGATGAGATCTGTTGCATTCATAACAATAAAATGTTGCTGTTTATTGTTTATTCTCCAATACTTACCTATTCCAGTTTCCATAGAGTTTACCAACCACACAATATTTAAGGAGTTTTTTTGGGTTTTCATTGTTTGTAAAGAGGGTCTACTCCTGCTATTTCACCTATTGATCCGGTTAAAAACTAAGCTTTCATTTGCTATATATATACCAAACAAACATTTTTTACCCATTCATTATAGTTATTCCCATTCATCCTAGGAATATTGACCTTGAGGCAGTATGAGCAACCCTACTGATCATTGCCACCTATCTTGATATAACTGGCATCATAAACATTATTGTTTTTATTTCCATTATTGTCGCCATTACCTCCCTTGTTTGTGACCACCGACATTTTCTATAGTATGCCATCTCCGCAACCACTGATGTTTCCTCTGCCACCACTATCTTTGCAGCCACTATCGTCTCCTTTGTCGCTGCCATTTCCACAACTGCCTCCCCACTTAGGTGGTGGTTGTTCGCCATAGTTAGATCCAATGTAGGCATGTGCTGGAGAAGGCTACATGTTGTTGTGATTCACCATAAGAGGTTAAACAGGTATATGAAGCGGGAAGGGTAAGAAAGCGAATCGAATTCTATCAATTATTGAAATTTTTACAATAAAACCCTAACATAATACTCTTAATACCATATTGAAGAGAATTATAAAATACTGTTATGTTTAATTCTTCAGTCCAAAACTGATTTATAAAGAAACAATACATTTAATTATTATAATTCTCTTCTTAATAGAAAATAAAGGGAGATAAATAGACATAATAGAATATTTTCAAAAACAATAAATTAGAGGAATAAAGATTGATATATTTTTGAACATACATCATGCATCATTTACGTTGAAAGATTTTAAAATAATTTTAACAAGTTGGTCATTTGATTTTTTTAACAAATTAGTTCTTTTTAACATATAGATGTTTATGTAGTTTTAAGCACATTCGTTTATTATTATCATCATCATCATCGTCATCATCATCTATACGCATGTTTGATAATAAAACTCTCTACATTTATCTACACACATGTTTTTTTTTTATTCATTTAGACTAATTGTAAGGATTTAAGATGTGCATGTGGAATGAACTAAACATATCGTTTTAATCACATGGTATAAATAATATATACATTATAAAGTTTGTTTAAAAAGTTAGTGGAATAGATTTTGAGACTAAAATATTAACTGGTTACAAATAAATTTTTAAAAGAAATCAAATGATGTATTCTTGCGAAGGTCTTAGCTAATAGAATAAAACAACTTATTAGAGGGGTCATTATTAATAATCAATAGACTTTTGTAACTTATGCAGAAAAGACGTATGTAATTTGATTACTCATGAGTCATGAAATTAGGGTGGTGAAACGGACCGTGGTCCGTTGGACCGGTCTGCACATCTGCTAAAAATGGTAGATTAAATTGAGATTTTGAGATTGTCGTCCGTTAAAATTCGCCTCTTCAAAGTCCCTTGCCTGCCAAAACTCACCACACTAAAATCTGCCGCTCGTTAAAGTCTGCCGTACCTATTTGTTCAACATGTCCCGCCTCAAATCTCTCTTTTTTTAGTTAATTCTAGTCATTTCAATTTTTAGTGATTTTATTTTAAATACATTTATTTGTAAATATATGCAATATTTTTTAAGTAATTTTTTTTAAAAAAGATACTTTACAAAAAAAATATTTTAAAAAATAAGTGAAAAATCTTATTGAAATGTAAAAAAAATCTATAAATATATTGAAAAAATGAAAAATAAATAAATATAAATATAGGCGGGCAAACCCGCCATCCACCAACCCGCCAACTTGGCGGGACGAACTTGATTTTTATATCCATTACACTTGGCGGATTTGTCCGCCACACTTATTTTATGGCGGACATATGGCAGGGCGGGGGCGGGTGACCCGTTTTGCCACCCCTACATGAAATAGTAGATGATGAAAAGAAAAGGAAATTTCTCTTACATCTAATGGTGGTGGTGTTTCACCATTGAAAACTTGAAAATATCATTCGCAAGTGTATTTATGAAGTCACCACAGTAGGTTTCGCAAATGCACTTGCAAAGAAACTATTTTTTATAAATATATTTAGAGATTGTTTCACAAGTGCACTTACGAAATCTACTACGAGGTGACTTCACAAGTACACTTGCGAAACTTCTTCTGTTTTGTGTAATTTTTCTTTAACTATTATTTGGTCCAATTATAAAAACAAATTCATTAACCGAAGAGTCACTCTTTTTTACTGATCTAACGTAAAAAATAACTAAAACAAAAAAAAATTAAATGTTATCAATTGAATCAATTATTTCAATAATATTTTTTTCTATTTAAAAATATAAGTAACATTAAATAGTTCAATAAATAGTTCTGTCTTCGTTCCTGAGTTTAGCTTCGAATTTCGAATTAATATTGCTAATAGTGAATTTCCTTCTTGCCCTCAGAGTAGGTGAGTTAGTATTGAATTGGGTTAACAATCCTCTGTGTTTGTTTACTTTCTAAAACTTATAATTCAACAATATTGTTATCTTGTTGTTGTTCTTTCAACAAATGTCATAATATTTGTTGTGACATTGTAAATTGTTTAAACTTCTATATTAACATCTGATAGTGTGCATGCCAGCATTTCAATTGGCATCATAGCAGACACCCTATTTCGTTTATTGGGTGAGACTCAGAGATATATTTTTTGGCACCATGGAGAAAGTAGGAGGATATAACAACAGACCACCCATGATGGATGGTTTCAAGTATGACTGATGGAAAGTCAGAATGGTGTCCTATCTGAAATATCTGGATAACAAAGCTTGGAAGGTCGTTTTAAAAGGTTGGGAGCATCTAGTCGTGAAGGACAAAGATGGGAGATAATCTATAAAACCTGAAGAAGACTAGGATGAAGTTGACGATAAAGAAGCCACTGGTAATTTCAAGGCTTTGAATGCTCTATTTGATAAAGTTGACATAAATGTATTAAGTATGTGTTATACCCCAATTTTTCCCCTAAGATCCTTCATCATCTCATATCATCACATTACACCAAGATCACAAATTAGGGTTGGCTCTCTCTCCTATCTCTAAGTTTGCTCTTATGGGATCACCAAGCACCTTATTTGTGTATATTTTGTGTATGTACATCTTGTAATTGATTAACATTTGGCTGACAACAAGACAAGTTATAAACTCTAACAACAAGACAACATAATTGAAATATATTATGTGTCTGCAGGGTTTTCTTATGATGATGACTGCTTATTACCTATAGTAATTTTGTATGTAAACTTTGTATAAATTTTATTTCTATAAGCTATATTAATAATTGTGAGTTTATAAAAACAAGTTATAAACTCTTCTATTTACATGTTTATGCCAATTGCAAATTTATTGTGTTTGTCGCATTCAAGAATGACATCGATAGCTGGTGAACCAAAACTGAGAGGAGAAATATTCCTCACAACAATGCTTTTAAGTAGACTTATCATCAGGAACACAAATTTAGTATTATGAATTAAAGTTCCATTCATTCAAGACTACACACCAAGGGATCTAAGAATGTTTTATATGCAAGTTAAGATAGGTTCCAAGTGTTGTTATAAAATAAATTTCTAATAGAATGCTACATATTTTTGCATAAATAATAGAAATACAACATCATAAGGTGTGTGCTGATAAATGCTATTCATTCTTGCTGAAAGTTTTTAATTAAAGGTTCGATAGTTTGTTAAATGTTCCAATGGTAAATTGCACATCGACATGGCTTGAATCAGCTTGGTGTAGAAGCATGTGATTAACTATTTGGAGAAATCTGTTTTCAGTTGTCCAAAGAAGGAAAATTGTCAACATACTCCTTACCACATGTCAACATAGAAAATTTGAGAATGGATGACAAGCTTGTTTGAAAGCACAACAATAGTTATGGATTTTGCTTTCAACATATTTATCTTTTTTAAAAATCTCCTCTTGATGATATTTATTGTTCTAAGCCCATATGGAGCCATTCCATTCAACCTTCTAAATCTCTTGTTTGGAGATTTTTTTCACAAAAATGTTCCCAAGGATGAGAATTCGTGTGCTAAAGGTTGCAATATTACTTCTTAGTGTAACTTGTATGGTAAAGCAAAGCAATTGAGACCAATAAACCTTTTTTATTGGATTGTGATTTTGCTTCTATTCCCAACATTGTTGTTGGTACTTCTATCAATTTTGTTTTGTATAGTCACCTCAATGTAAAACTGTTTTTAAAAATTAAATGCATATGATAAAATATATAAAGTTATTCTCTTTTACAATGAGAAGGCGAGAAAAATATTTAAGATAGACTAATTTTGTTCACCACTAAGTACATGCATATGAATTTAATTTTGATATACCATCAGGTAATTATTAATATTGTCAGATTTTCAAAATGGTGAAGTTTTCACTTAAGTTGCTCTCAATAGTGTGCAAGATATATCACGTGAATAATTTTTTATTTAAAAAGCAATCATTCATCATATATAAAGATACTATCATGCAATTGAGAAAAATATACAACACATAATAAAAAAAGGGAAAATTGAGAAAAATCTACAACACTTAATGCAATAAAAAAAGTGAAGCAGACAAACACATAGAATTTCAAAAGATTATGGAAGGATTTTGGGAGAGAGAGATATAGTTGAGTTCGTCACATTTAGCATTTTTTATGCGTGGTCACAAATTGAATTATACCTGAGTTCTTCACACTTAACATTTTTACATATGATCACTACCATTATTTGTCAAACATATTTGCTGAAATTTCCATGCTAACAAGATGAAAGCAAGATTACTGCCTATTCAAGTCGACGCACTCGAAACCCAAGCCACAGCAAGAAATGCCAGATGAAGGTGGTTAACAAGTTGGTGCAGATAAAAACCACCTAGAGCTATTGATTTATGATGCTATTTGTAAATTGTATGGATGAAAACAGTAGCAGATTAGAAACCCTTTAGGACAGAAAATCTATGCCACTACAATTAATCACACTAAAATTGCGGTAACAATTTAAAATCATATTACTACTGAAAAGTAGTCCATACAGACAACTAAGTTAAACTTAGGAACAATACTGCAAACTAGGTTAAGCTAAAATTAAGAACAAGTAATTCTAGAAACTACGCTAAGCATTTTCTTCTTTTGAGGCAAGTACATAGTTTATAGAACTCTTGGCGGCTAACAATAACAAGGACTGCGAGTGTGATGCACCAAAAGATGAAAATCATGATAGCAGTTGCGTTGGAATCAAAGAACCTGGCTTCCCTTACTTGTACTGCAGCCGTTATCACAAGTATGAATAAAAATATAAAGTTGTTTCGGTTAACAGACCGGTCCTTTAGTGTAATCCATAATTGAATCATTTGCAGGCCTATAACGGAAGCTATTAATAAGAACATACATATCCCCACAGCGAGTGGTTTGCTGATTAATGCAGTAGGAACAGCACATTGACTTATCCAAGGGCTGAATATCAGTAGTACGCAAATAAACACCGAGCTAAAGACTAATATCTTAATCCTCTCTACGTCAAAAGATTGTTCGTCAAAAGATTTTTCATCCACCGCAATCAAAGGTTCCTTTATGCTGTTTTCGTTACATTCTTGGATCACAATATTCACAAAATTATTCACAACAATCACTTGATTTTCCATGCCTTTTTCTCTATCAAAATATCATGTATATATGTAAGTTAATGTTCATATAATATCTTTCTTAAAATGTAGAGAGAATAAAAGAGAAAAAGAATATCATGCATCATGGATGAGACCAACGTTTAAAAAAAAGGTCCCCGGCCCTTTTCAGGCCCTTTTCACAGGCACTGTTGTGAATCGGATGCCTTGAAACAAATATATATAAGCTTGTTGCTCAAGGTAGGAAAAAAAGAATGAAGAACACGATGAACACAAGGATTGGTTATTAACTGCTATTTTTTCCTTTATCTTCAAAACAAGATTACAAGTATACAACCCTCTCACCCTAAATTAGGATTTGCAGTATGCAATGATGAGAGACTAGTATGCTATTTTTAATAAACCTAACATACTAAACTAATGAACTTTTATCACAAATATCCATTACAAGCTAACTTAGGGTACAAGCTAACTTAACCAATTGGACATAACAAACAGACCCAATTCGATGCTAACAATCCTAGCATCCTTCGACACAATAGAGTTCGATCCAATATCTCACAAATCTCCACCTTGGAACAAACTCTATTATCAACTAACGAGTTAGTTTTCTTCATGCACTTTATCAACGCATACGTGGAAAAACTTGCAACTAGGCAATGTCTTGGTGATCATATCGGACATTATGATCTGTCGAAACCTTCACACTTGGACTTCTCCACTCGATTACCCTCTAACGAAATGCAACCTCACATCAATGTGCTTGGTTCGCTCATGATAGGCTGAATTCTTCGACAGGTGTATTGCACTTTGACTATCACATTTAACAGTTATAACTTCCCCTTGAATTTTAAGCTCCTTAGCAAAACCTTCAAGCCACAATGCTTCTTTCACAGCTTCAGTTAAAGCAATATATTCCGCTTCAGTGGTTGATAATGCAACAACCTTCTGAAGTGTTGCTTTCCAACTAATAGCTGTACCAAACATAGTGAAAACATGTCCAGAAATAGATTTTCTGGAATCCATACAACCTGCATAATCAGAGTCGACATATCCTTCGATTGCTGCTTTACTATCTTCACCAAAGGCTCCACCATAAATTAAGACTCGTTCGAGACCCATTTATGTACCTTAGAATCCACTTCAATGCTTGCGGTGAGCCTTTCCAAGATTCGCCATGTACCTGCTTACAAGACTTACCGCATATGCTATGTCGGGTCTAGTACAAACCATAGCATACATCAAAGAACCTACTACATTAGCATATGGGATGCTATTCATATAAGTTCTTTCGACCTCGATCGGGACATTGATCAATACTCAACTTGAATTAAGGGTTTGTTGGAGTCACAACAGGCTTGGTTCGACATACCAAACTTTTCGAGAATCTTTCGTAAATATGCCTCTTGAGATAAGCATAACTTGATCGCTTTCTATCTCTTGAATGTCAATTCCAAGAATCTCGAAGCTGCTCCTAGATCATTCATTTCGAACTCCTTATTGAGTTCACCTTCACCCTCAATACCTCTTCGACATTGTTACTTGCTATGAGAATATCATCAACATAAAGCAACAAAATAACAAATGAATTACCGGGGAAATCAAGTAAACACGGTGGTCGAACGACTTCTAACGAAACTTATGCGTGTCATGAATTTGTCGAATCTCCTATTCCATTGTCGAGGAGATTGTTTCAGCCCATATAAGGATCTATTCAACTTGCACATAATCTTCCTTTCCCTTTTCGACATACCCTTCAGTTGCCTCATCGAGATTGTTTCATCTAGATCACCATACAAGAACGCATCTTCACATCCATCTGTTCCATTCAAGATCGAATGCCACCATGGCAAGCAACATTCGAATGGACCTATGCTTCACAACAGGAGAAAACACATCATTGAAATCTATACCTTCTTTCTGAGTGAAACCCCTTGCAACCAACCTTGCCTTGTATCTTTTCGACGCTACTCCTTCGATTCTTTCCTTAACTTTGAAAATCCATTTACAATTGACTAACCTGGCTCTAGCAGGTTTCTTGATCAATTCCCAAGTGTTGTTATCATGAAGAGACTTCATCTCATCATCCATGGCATTCAGCCATTCAGTCTTATTTCGACTCCTCATAACTACCTTATGGTCTCTTGGTTCTTCGTCAAGAACCTCACTTGCAGAGATTAAGGCATAAGCTATAAGATCTGCATACCCAAACCTTTGAGGTGGTTTGATGACTCTTCGTGTCCTATCTCTTGCTAATAGATAGTCATCACAGCTTTCCTCAACTTCATCAAGATCATCCGCTTCTTCGACTTTATCTGGGATATGCAATTCAACATCAACATGCTCCACCTCAACAGAATCTCTACTTTCCACTCTTCGTCGATACTTCGCAGACCAACATCATCCGTTTTCTTGAAAGCCATTTCACTTCATTGAAAACAACATCTCGACGGTGATAATTCTTCGTGACTGACTCTAGGCACCATAGCCTATAAGCTTTGACTCCTTCGGATATCCCATGAACATGCATTTAAGAGCTCTAGGTTCGACCTTGTCTTGCCTAATGTGAGCATAGGCTACGCAGCCAAATACTCTCAGTTTATCGAGATTTGGTGGATGTCCCGACCAAACTTCTTCAGGTGTCTTCTTATCTAACGCAATCGAAGGACATCTATTTATCAGATATGTTCTTTGTCGAAACACCATTAAAACACCTTCTTTAATCCAAACTAGTCAACATGCATCTAACTCTCTCCAAGATGGTTCGATTAAACCTTTCAGCCAAACCATTTTGTTGTGGAGTGCCTGCAGTAGTTCTGTGTCTTGCAATACTAGAGGCAGCACAAAAGTTGTCGAATACCTCATTGCAAAATTCAAGACCATTGTCTGTTCTCAACCTCTTGACCTTTCTGCCAGTTTGGTTTTCGACCAGAGTCTTCCAACCTTTGAAATTCTCAAAGTTTCATCCTTAGTCTTCGAATGAATACCCATAACTTTACGGAATAGTCATCTACTATGGATAGAAAATACCTTGCTCCCGAATGTGATGGACACCTTGCGGATCGGCATGGATGTAATCAAGGGATCCATGTGTTCTTTGTTTGCCTTTGTTGAACTTCACTCTGCAAGATTTTCCAAGTACACAGGGTTCACAAAACTTTAACTTTTCGACTTTGTCTCCACCAAGCAAATTTTGTTTCCCCAATTCGACCAGACCCCTTTCACTGACATGGCCTAATCTCATGTGCCAGATTTCTGTCTTCGACAAAGGTTTCGTGGATGCAACATTTGTCGAACCACTTACAACCACAAGGGTATACAAGCCTTGTTTCTTCACGCCTCTCAAGACTTCCTTCGACCCCTTCATGACTCTTAGAATACTTTTCTCTCCTTGAAAAACATATCCTTTCTTGTCGAATTCACCAAGAGAAATCAAATTTCTCTTCAAATCAGGTACATACCTGACTTCAGTCAATAACCTTATTGACTCATCATGGAGTTTGAATCTCACAGATCCCACACCTGCAATCTTGCAAGCTTTGTTGTTTCCAATATGATCCACCATCTTGATCACATAATTCCTCGAACAAGTCTTTGTTTGGAGTCATGTGCCAAGTGCACAATCCATAATCCATTCCTTCGACGAGTTCTTTTCGAAACCACAAGAACATCGATGAGTCGAAATCATCTTGAACAATAGCTGCATTGCCATTATCCTTTCCTCCATGATTTTCAGTTCGGGCACACTTTTCTTGTGTGACCCTCATTCTTAATGATAGCATCGAATACTAGATGCTTCACCACCGTAAAACTTCTGCGACTTTTACCTTTCTTCTTGTCGAACTTATTATCCTTTTGCAAGAATTTTTCTTTAACGGTCAAACCTTCACCAACCGTCGAAGGTTTATGCTCCTTCGTTCATTCAAGTCCTTGAATACAAGGTGATTGAACCTCTTCAAAGGTCGTGGACTCCTTCCATACAAGAGAGTTTCTTTGAAGTGGGCATGTGATGGGCAGCAACAACAACAACAACGATCTTCATCATCAATCTTCACATCAATATTTTCAAGATCAAGAATCGACTTTGAACATATCCAATCGCTCGACCAACACTTTGTCTTCAATCATCTTGAATGAATACAAAGCTTGCTTGTGTAAGTCGATTCACCAACGATTTAGTCATGTACAAACTTTCAAGTTTCACCCATAACCCTACCGCTGTCTCCTTTGATACCGTCAAGAACCTTATCACCAAGGCTCAACAAAATTGCGTTGTGGGCCTTCTCTATCATTGCCTTCTTCTCAGCTGCCGTTAACGCTTCGTTCATGGCTGACTCTCCCTTCAACGCTTCCAAACAACCCTGCTGAACCAGTAGGGCTTTCATCTTCAAGCGCCACAGACCGAAATCATTCGCTCCGGTGAACTTTTCAATCTCATACTTTGTCGAAGGCATCTTCTCCACGCTCACCGCACCAATTTGTTGTGAATCGGATGCCTTGAAACAAATATATATAAGCTTGTTGCTCAAGGTAGGGAAAAAGAATGAAGAACACGATAAACACAAGGATTAGTTATTAACTGCTGTTCTTTCCTTTATCTTCAAAACAAGATTACAAGTATACAAGAATAACAAATAACCCTCTCATCCTAAATTAGGATTTGCAGTACGCAATGATGAGAAACTAGAATGCTATTTATAATAAACCTAACATACTAAACTAATGGGCTTTTATCACAAATACCCATTACAAGCTACTTAGGGTACAAGCTAACTTAACCAATTGGACATAACAAACAGGCCCAATTCAATGCTAACAATCCTAGCATCCTTCGACACAATAGAGTTCGATCCAATATCTCACAGGCACCACTTTTATGTTAAAAATAAATCATAGTTAATTCACATCGCGACCACCGCAATTAGTATTACAATACCTGTAGGGATCTAAATCTCGAAGCCCTCTATGTGAACTGTTTTTCTAAACCTTGCAAGAAGATAAATAAATAGTATTAAAGGGATGCAGTATACCTTTGGTTAATTGGATGAGAGAAGAGAGCTCTCAAAACATAAACTGCAGGACTTAAATGTTAAACTTAATTGTTTATTCCGCTTGAAAAGATGACTTTTTAAAACCCTTACATAACAAAATAAGCGGACAATATTCTCTAGCCTAAAAAATAGAGCTTTCTAAAGACTGTGCAAACAACTCCTACAAAATAGGACTATAACATTATTAACATTAAAACCTAACTAACCACGTGAAAATTGGACAAGTTTATTATTATTGATTAATGATTATTGAGTGCACTTTTTTATTCATTCATTTATTTTAAAATCAAATACTCATGAAACATTCCAAACAAACTCTTCCTGGCAAAAGCCTAGAAAGTGGGATCTCAAGTCATGACTTTAATGTTGCTAAGGTATTTTGTGCCCTTTGCGTATTTTCTTTTATGAATTCCATTCCATAGTTTGTAATCTGATTCAAATTTCCTTTATAGGAACAACCTCTTTCTGTCGAGTTTCTGCCATCATACTCAAATCCTAAGAATCCTTCGTCCTCACATGTTCGTTCAAGCATCCACTGGTGGACTCCACAGATCACCATTTCGCCCTCTGTCCACCCACTATCAATTGTCCATCCAGTAGCAGGGACAACTATTGATCTACTTGATGACAAACACACTGCTGAATCACCAATTGCAGAGGGTGAAAACCCGCATCCTGAGCAATCTTATAATGGTCAAGACTCATGACAACAAAAATTATGTCACTATGCCAAACAAGGGATTAGACAACGCTTTTTTAGGTCTTTAACAACTCTTAAAAGCGTTGCTAAAACCAGCGCTGCTAAAGGTATAGATAGCGCGCTTAGGTTACTGTAAAAGCGCTGCTATAGATATCCTTTAAAAAGCGCTGCTATAGATACCCTCTTTAGCAGCGCTTTTGAAAGAATTTTAGGTGGAGTTTTAGGCAGCGCTCGGTAAAAGCGCGGCTATAAGTACCCTTTGAAAGAATTTTAGGTGGAGCTTTAGGCAGCGCTCGGTAAAAGCGCGACTATAGATACCCGTTAGGCAGCTCCTGAAAAGCGCTGCTATAGATACCCTATTTAGCAGCACTTTACTTTACACAACGGTTTTTTATTTTCACTTTAGCAGCGCTTTTTTATTGCCCCCTATAGCAGCGCTTTTTTCATCCACTTTAGACAATGCTTCTCATTAAAAGCGTTGTCTATTCCCCCCTTTAGCAGCGCTTTCCCTTATAAATTTTCGAATATAATTTTTTTTCTTCATTTAAAACAAAATGCTGCCTATCAGATTTAATTTCACCATTTTTGCACCAGAATTTTACTAGAATTTGTAGCTTCAATATAAAATTTGAAACAACAACATCAATATACAACAATGAAACAATATTACAACAACATCAATATACATCTTCAATCATTTTTTGCACAATATATACAACAATGAAACAACATTAATATATACAACAATGAATTACAAAATAGCTCTATCTTCTACATCGATCTGCACCTATATAACCTGAAACAAAATAAAAAAATCGAAATTCATAGAAGTTACCAAATAACAACAACAAAAACAATAATATTGTAACACAACTATAACAACATATATTATATTCTCAAAACTCAAAGTTATACCTTATAATAAAATTTTCAACTCCATAACAAATTGGCACCAATCCTCCACAAGTTCATCTAATTGATCTTTTGAGTAATAAGCACACTTGAATTCATCAAAGTACTACATAATAATAACATAATATGATTTACTTAAAACACTAAGTCATTTTATGAGAAATATTAAAATAATTCCTAAGTTAGAAATTCATACCGTGGATGGAATCTCTAATCGGTCCAAAAGAAGAGTTTCTTTCATAAACCTCAACTTAAAATAACCGCAATCTACACAATTGCGCTGACGAGGACACTACACATGGAAAGAAAATACGGATATACATCAATATATACACCTTAACTTGTTTTATCAAGTATTATCGCTATGTAATCAAAATTGTGAAAATATATACCTCCACTTTGATCCAAGAAATATTGTTGACTCTACTCCTTGGTACTTGAATATCTCTCTGTGCTCGAAAACTTTGTAGAATTCTATAATAAAATAATAACGAATATTTAGAACTATCGCACATAAATAATTAAATATACATAGGAATATTTTAGAACAATCTCACTTACGTGTCAATCGTCTTCTTCATATCTGGGTATGTTGTCCAATCATTGCCCAATGAATCCAGATAATATACAATTTCTCTCACAGGATTAATCGCAACCAATAACCAGTGTCCACTGTAATATTAAACAAAGGTTAGATGGAAACTTTCTACACAACGTCAAAAAACGGAAAAAAAATTATAATAGAGGAAATTTAGAATGAAAATCTTACTTGTGGCCAGTATTATATGGTAAAAAGAATAATTTTTTTGTATCTTTGCTGGCCATAAATAAATGGAGTACAAATGCTATTACTTCATCTGTTTTTGAGATGATTGACCCTGCGTGGACAAAGTTGGAATTTATGAAAGCAAATTTGGATTCCAATCCACGCGGGCGAATCAACTTGTCATACAGAAACCTTAATTAAACAAAGTTGATTGGAGTGTACCCGATGTATGTATTGATAGCAACGACGCCTAATGTCAAATGTCCAAAACCTTATTCCAAATCCTCCTTACCAATTGCTGTCATGCCTTCAGAACCATAAATCCCTGCATCCATAGGTATAAGACTAGTACCACCTTGCGAAATAGTTGTGAAGCTTATATATGTCTGAAGGCACGACCTATACTGTGAAGTAGTTTTCTTTCTAGCCCCAGTCCTCTTAGTAATACTCTTTATTTCTGTGGGAATGTTGCTAATTACAGGCTCCTTACCCCTACTGACAGCTTCAATCTCTTTAGCAAGAATAATCTAAATATCATAAAATTAGATTGGTCAAGTATAAGATGACAAATTAACATTATCTAAGCATAAATATCATATAACTGTGTTGTACCTATTTTTTTGATGCCACTAACTCGATTGGCCGCGTAATCCACTTATCTTTTGGTTTGGGTTATGTAGGAGTCTAACATTACCATGCAAAAAAAATGTAAGTAAAATGAACGTAAAAAATTTGAGTACTCAAAGGTTCATAATGGTTTTAAGTATACCTCATCATCTATGCGAATGAGTCTTGACGATCTTGCAACATACGATCATATTGCCTCTCCCACCAATGTTGCATCCGAAACTTCGTCTGGGATTGGTAATAATGCATCCTCCTCTAAAGCAACATCAATTGATACTTTCAAATATCCGGAAGGGAGCAGTTTATGATGAAGTACTTCTCCCAGAGTATTATGCATTTTTCCCTTACCAACCATGCGATAAGTCGGTGTCTCTAAAAAGAGTTGACAAGGTGAAATGCCCTAAAATCAATAATAAATATGACATCGTTAATGTGTATATATGTTAGTTAAATAAATTATACTAATTTAATTTCATAATAATATATATAATTACCTCGGGAATACTCGGTTGAACTACATAATTGACACTAGCTATGTCACAAGTTTCTTTAATACCCGAAGCTTCCCTTTCTGATTGGTGTCTTGCTTTTTCCTTCCTCAATTCAAGAACTTCAGCTTCTAATGCATCCAACCTTGCCTGCAGTTCTTTATTGCTAGCAACCTTTGTCTTTGGATTGTTCTTTTTCAAGGATGTTGGAGTAACACCATGTCCTTTACCCCTCACCCGACCAGAATACTCACGAACATCTAATGCTCGACTAAGTATGCTCCTACAATCATTTGGTGGAGATATAGACTGAGACAAAATCTCCTAAAATTCATATGAATATTGAAAAAACATGAATATTATATGTTAATAAAATTTTGATTTAATTAAAGAATTAATGTTATACTTACGCATTTTTCAAAAATTTGTTGTACATCTTCTTTAAGAACTCCATCCTTACCCACACGGGCAACCTTCCACAAAACATGTTTCAGAAGAGATGTTTCAGAACTATTCTCCTCTTTTAACTACACATTAACACAAAAAATAGATCAGTTATAACTCTTGATGAACAAGTATATCATTGCAATTTATAAATACTTACAATTTTTTGTTCTAGTCGTGCATATCCCAAACACTCTTTTTTGTATGGATACGCGGAAGATGATGCTCTTTGGCAATTTACGTCACTTTGATAAGTGCCAAAATATAGTTATTTTGTATATACATTTTGTGGCACTTATCCGTTCTTTTGTTGATATTCTTCGAATAAATCCCCCGCTTTTAGTACAAATGTGTACATAATAGAATAATTGAGTTTTTGTGTAAATATTGTATCATTTGATAGTTTTCATCTCTTTTATAGGTATTCATTCATAATTGGAGCATTGAGTAATAAAGGCCAAAGGCTAAGCTTCAAGAGTGCGATTTTGCACAATTGATCAACGAATAAAGCTCAAATCCACAAAATAAAAATCATCATTTTGATTGATATTCATTCATGGTTAGATAGAGCATTGAATAAGCTTTCCAACGCTTCAAACCGGGCTCAATTCCGAGTTACGGTTCTCAAGATATGGCAAAAATAAAATGCTGAAAATCACAGACCGCGCGTAGCGCGCCCTGCGACATCAGAATTCTTTATAAGGGGGCTAAAAACACATTTTTAGGTTATGGGTTGGGTATTTTTGAGTCCCAACACCATCACCTTCATATTTTTGATAGATTTGCTTGGAAAACAACATTGGAGCTTGCATTTGGATGATCCGGAGTCGAATCCCTCGTCGATTGGTGTTGACAAACCAAGAAATGTTTGGTTCCTCTTCTTCTCTTCTCTTTGTAATCTCTTTTGTTGGGTTTTGTATGTATATCTACTCATAACTCATGTATATTTGTCGCCCTTGGCGTTGTATAAAGCTTGTTTTACGAATCCGTGTTGGTAGTTATCTTGGGTTTTTACTTTATGTTAGGGATTTGAGCTTTGCTAGGGATAGATTGCTTAGATTCTTACCTAGGATGATTATCTGTTAGTATCTGAATGCTAGGAATGGGTTTAGATCTAACATTCACTATAGAGTATCCGAACTTAATGCCTCTGCGTTGTGAAGTATGCTAGGAATAGATATGGAGGTGACGCAGTTGATTTCTATGTTGTTGAGATATGCCAGTGTTGGGTCGAAAATATGCCAAGGCCAGCTGAAGGTATTAAGTCCTTAATTTAAAGGGAAAATTCTGGAACTTCGTGGAAAGTTCTAGAAGAGAAGGGTATATTTTGGTCAAGAGTGAGGAATTTCGAAGTCTCAGTCGACTAGTAGGAAGCCATCGATTCTTATGAGTGGTTACCTTGGGTTCGAATGAGTAAGCAGATTGCTGTCGAAGTCGAAGTCAAGAATTCACGTCGAGGCCGAAGTTGGAGATTACTCTTAGAGAAATTTAGCATCATTGTCTCAAGGTTTGGACGTAACTCATGGAAGCGGGAACAGTTATTTCTCAGAAGTGCGCCAAGTTCGAATTTCAAAAAGAGGTGCAGAACGTGGGCAGTTGATTATAGTTTTGAAGGATTGGCGCTCAGAGAGGTGGCAGGATCCTATGGAGCAGTTGCCTTCATATTTAGTTGTAGCTGTCGATTTAGCATAGGCAGTTACTTTGTAAATACTATAAATAAGACAAATCTCTTGTGATTTGGTGTGTTCATTCGTATGCTCAAACTGCTTGCAAAAACTCTGCCCAATTCCGCGCTTAAGGAAGAAAGAGTCCGCAAAGCTTTGATGTACGTTGAATCACCAACTTTTTCAGTTATTGCAATCAAGTTTTATTTCAATATTTATCTAATCAGTCTGGTTATTTTCGTCTAACCGTCGAGAAGCATTTTTATATTCTTTTGTTTAAGTTTCGCACAAGTCCTAAGCTTTAAGCCTTGAGTCACGAGTCACTGCTTGCTTGGCTTGCCCAGTTTGGCTGTCAAAAACTTCCTTCGATCGAGGCTTCAGTCGTTTAGGTCACGGATTACTTATCTCGACCAAGCCTTAGTTTGTGTGGAAAACCATCATAGTAGTTTCCTCTAGCCTGTCGAACACCGGTTCTTGCATAGGCTTCTTCGAACGAAATACTGTGATCACCAAAACTTAGCACACGTCTTGAGATCAATCTGGTCGATCTCGCTAGTAACCCCTAGTTTAGGACACGGGGAGGATCAGCGGTTGTTTACCATTTTCCACAGTAAACAAATTGGCACACCTGGTGGGACCATAGTGCTAAGTAACAACGTGTATGAAACTTAGGAGTGGGGGTTTTACCAAAAAACACAACAAACCTCCTAGGGGAAACAAAAGTGGGATGTCTAATCCCCCCAGTCGTAACAGGACTGACGAAATCCCTGCGGGATCTTTACCTTCAAACCCCGTATTGGAGGAAGTCGTCCAAAGTCAACCACAAACAACGAATCCTGATACCACGATTCCTCGATACCGCACGTCGGGACATCCCTATGGGATGCCAGAGGACGATTCTGATGAGGGATTTCCAGTCATAACTAACACGTCCGTCACTGTACTGAGGCAGCAGATGGATGATAGCAACCATGAAATGGTTAATATGTTAACCAATCAAATGGGTAATGTCTTCAATCCCATAGTGCAAGAGGCGGCAGAAACCAATAGATTATCCGCGGAAACTAACCGCCAAGTGATTGCACAACTGACACGGTTGTGTAATTTCCTAGGGGCCCCCCAAGATACGGGTCGACCAGCACCGATGGTGCCACACGCGCTACAGGCAAGGCAATTTGCCCAGGCCCAGATAAACATAGGGGCAGATGAAAATATTCATCAGGGGGCAGAGCAGACGAAAGACCACGCAGAAACGTGGCCTTAGCGCAACCTAGAGTAGTGATTTAGCGGCCCCATGAGGTTGACCAGGTCCTCGAGGATATTCGACGAGAAGAAATTGCTGTCGAGGGTAACCTCACTACGCTCGTCGAAAGAATCATGGCTAGGAATGGCCTAAATACTCTGCAGAGGCCAACATATTCATCACCTTTGGCGGACTATATCCTGCAGACTGAAAACCCTAGAGGATGGAAGACACCAAAATATACTAAGTTTGGGGGAGAGACAGGAGAATCGATGGTCGAACATATAGCTAGATACCTAACCGAGTCGGGGGATATGGCTAACAATGAGGTTCTTAGAATCAAACATTTCCCCTCCTCCTTAACCAAAGCCGCGTTTACCTGGTTTACGACCCTGCCTCCAAATTCGATCGACAACTGGTCGACACTGGAAAAAATGTTCCATGAACAGTTTATGAGGGACATTCGAAAATCAGTTTGGTCGAACTATCCAGCATCAAGCGAAAGTTTGCTGAGACCATCGACGACTATCTTAATAGGTTTAGGTCCCTAAAAGCTAGGTGTTTCACCCAAGTGCTTGAGCATGAGTTAGTACAGATGGCTGCTGGAGGTTTAGATTATTCCATTAGGAAGAAAGTCGATCCCACATTTGTGAAAAGTATGTCACAGCTAGCAGACAGGGTTCGACACCTAGGCGTCCCGAGAGTTGAGAAAGTTAGACACACTAAGGCTAAGGTCAAGAAAGAGAGTGGCTTATGTCGACTATGACGACACAGAGCCCATATACGAGGCAGATTATATCTCGCCCACAGAAGCAGAGATAGATTTGGCTGAAATGAAGCCAGGACCTGCTTATGAATGCAAGTCACTTTTCCCCTCGAAAGGAAAAAGTTTGTCTGTCGAGAGTAGCTCAAAATTTCCTGCCAAAACTTACACTTTTGATGTTAGTAAATGTGAGGAGATATTTGATGCATTAGTGAAAGATGGTCGATTTTAATTCCGTGGTGCTAAAATGCCACCATTAGAGCAAAGATGTAAAAGAGGTTTTGTAAATATCATAACTTTCTTGGTCACACTTCTTAATGTGTTCTTTCGTGGATCCGTCCAAAAATCGCTGCAAGAAGGCGTCAAAGTTCGCCTCCGGAGGATGAAGATTGACTCACCCATTGAGGCAAGAAGAGGCTTTGTTTACTGAGGTTGCTGAAATCAACGTGGTAGATGTTGAAAACTTCTCCGAAGACAATATGGTCGAGGAAAGTGAAGGGGAAAGTCCGTTAGTCAAGATGGCTGATGTTTACCCAAAACAAGAGGAGCTGATTTCCTCAACGAAGAGCCAAGGCTCGATAGGTTTGTGCCCAAGATGCAACAGACTCAGACGCATGTGTCGAAAACTTGTTCTGCAGATTGAGGGAGGACAACAGTGGAATAGAAGGGACCCTAGAAATGCCCCACCATCCAAACCTAAGACTTACGTTCCCCTACGATGCTCCAAAGGATACTTGGATCAAGCCTCGCTAGGTCGAAACTTCAATCTTTGCACTAAGGGAGGCTAAAGGCAAGTCGGTGATGAGTTACCGTGAATTTACTCGAGAGGAAAAGTCATGTCTCCGAGAATTACATGGGAGGAACCCTATGAGCCGAACTCAATGGAGTTTCAGGAGGAAGAAGCGGTGAAAGGTTAGTCGCCATCGAGGATGCCAAAGAAAGAATGGCAACCGAAGAGATACAAAGTTAAGGTGGATCCGGTTGTGAAGCGAGATTAAAAATATGTTGGCAAACTTGCCAAAGATTCCGACGAGGTTACTAGCGATTTCGCCTCGAGTCCAAGCAAGCTTCGACGTCTTGGTCAATGTTGTCACTATGTTGCCCGCAAAATACAATGTGCCCACTGATGTTGAGAACTCTGACGAGGTCGAAGCTGTCGAATTGGCTTCTCATAAGCCAACGTGCTACTGTGATGGATAATGGTTCGCCGAGAACCGGGATGCTTTGAAAAGCGACATGGCCATGAAGAGCCATTTGAAGCCTTTCGATCGGGGCAAAAGTCCAAGATGTCACTGTGAACAAGGTGCTGGTGGATTGTGGTGCTACAGTTAACATCATGCCTTACCATACTCTGAAGAAAATCGGTATGTTTGACACCGACATCAGAACTCATAACGTGGTCTTATCAGACTACGAAGGAAATACAAAGAATACCGTGGGGGTGATCCAGGCCAACATCACTGTTGGTTCAGTATCAAGGCCAACCATCTTCATGGTCATCAGAGGGAAGCCTAGTTACAATCTGCTGGTTGGTCGAGAGTGGCTTCATGGTGTCGGGGCTGTGCCATCATCTATGCATCAGCGCCTGATAATTTGGAGAGAAGACGGTATTGCGGAAAATATCAATGCTGACCAAGGATATTTCTTGGCTGATGTCAACCATGTCGGTCCAACTGATTTCGACCGCAAGCTGGCTAATATTGCCCCATGCCTTCCAGCTGAAGAAGGATACCGGAGCTTGTCTGAGTCTTTTGTATCTTTGAGGCTACATGAAACTCATGGCTTTGTTTGGGATGTGGAGCCTATAGAGGATCTATATGCAGACCCTGCGCCTACTGGCTGGGGGCAACCAACCTCTGACGATGTCTGAGTTAGAAGCCTTGCAAAGGATTTAGGCGTATGTCGCCGAAAACAAGATCAATTCGGCCCTGGAGGCTGAGGCAAACCTGGCTGCTGTAGCCAACAAAGATTGGTTGTCGAATGAGTTTAATATGGCTGCTGAGCCAAAACCACCGAATATACAAGTGTCGAAAGAAGACGTCGGAGAGCATCGTCTAGATTGCATATACGACGAAGAACCTTTAGGGTTCGAGAAAGATCCTATGGCGCCAGAGAAAATGCAGCCACAAGATCCTTTTGAGGAGGTCGACCTTGGCGAAAAGGGAGATAAAAGGCCCACATATGTAAGCGCCAACATCGACCCAGAACTAAAAATGAAGGTACTCTCTTTGCTTAAAGAATTTAAAGATTGTTTTGCATGGGATTATAACGAAATGCCCGGTTTAAGCAGAAATTTGGTGGAACACAAACTACCAATGAAAGATGGGGCGGAAAGCAGACGCCTCGACGCTTCGCTCTGCGTGGTGTCAAGATAAAAGAGGAGATCGAAGACTTCTCAAGAGCAAGTTCATTCGAATGCGGTATGTCGAGTGGTTGGCAAACATTGTGCCCCTTAAAAGAATGGCAAACTTAGAGTCGTATTGATTTTAGGAATTTAAATCGCTACTCCAAAAGATGAATATGCCATGCCTGTCGCTGAAATGCTTGTCGATTCAGCTGCAGGATTTCAATATCTAAGTATGCTTGATGGTTATGCTGGTTATAACCAAATCTTTATTGCAGAAGAAGATGTGCCGAAAACGGCTTTCCGTTGCCCTGGAGCGTTAGGCACCTATGAATGGGTGGTAATGCCATTCGGCCTGAAGAATGCCGGAGCCACGTATCAAAGGGTAATGAATTCGATGTTTCATGATTTTATTGAAGATTTCATGCAAGTTTATATCGACGACATCGTAGTTAAGTCGAACTCTGAGTCGACGCATCTTTATCATCTGCGAAGATCGTTCGAGAGAATGAGACAATATGGATTAAAGATGAATCCATTGAAATGTGCTTTTTGTGTGCAGGCAGGAGATTTCCTTGGCTTTGTGGTGCATAAAAGGGCATTGAAGTCAATCATACGAAGACCAAAGCCATCATGGACGCCGCGCCCCAAATAAAAAGAGCTTCCATTGTTGGGAAAATAAACTTCCTGAGGCGTTTCATCTCCAATTTAAGTGGAAAGACTAAGGTGTTTTCACCACTGCTTCGACTGAAGAATGAAGAGTTCATCTGGCATAAAGAGCATCAGGAGGCTTTTGACAGAATCAAGGCATATTTAGTGGAACCTCCTGTGTTGGTACCTCCGGTGGAATAAGCCTATGAGGTTGTATATAGCACCTCGATTCGACAATAGGTAGCATGTTAGTACAAGAAAATGTAAATGGTGTCGAAAGGCCAATTTATTACCTTAGTCGAATGTTGAATGATGCTGAAACTAGGTATAGTGATATAGAAAAACTATGCCTTTGTTTGTATTTTTCCTGTATCAAATTGAAGCAATATATAAAGCCAGTTGACGTGTATGTTTCTTCTCATTTTGATATAATTAAGCATATGTTGTCCAAACCAATTTTGCATAGTCGAATTGGTAAATGGGCCCTAGCACTTAGCGAGTATTCCCTAACTTATGCGCCCTTAAAGGCCATGAAAGGACAAATTGTGGCAGATTTCTTGGTCGACCACTCAGCTATGGCCATGCCACAAAATTATGTTGGTTTCGTTCCATGGAAATTATACTTGACGGTTCCACCATAAAATGGAGCGGTATAGGGTAGTCATAATTTCACCAAGTGGAATTCCAAAGACACAAATACGCCATCGACGGCATGTGCACTAACAATGAGGCGAATATGAAGCTTTGATCATCGGACTTGAGCTGCTAGAACCAAGGAATGTTGAAATTATGGGTGACTCAGAGCTAGTAGTAAAGCAAGTGTCGAAGGAATACAAATGCGTCAAAGCAAACTTAATCATGTACTTCGTGCTAGCGATAAGGTTGTTCAAACAATTTGAGCAAGCAAGTATCAGCCACATACCGCGCCAGGAAAATCAAGAAGCAAATGATTTGGCGCAAGAAGCCTCTGGGTACAAGAAGTCTGAAGATGAGGAAAGCATCCCGACAAGAGAAAAGGTTCGACGTACTGCTTTATACCCTTCAGATTTGTCCATTATTAAGTTAGGTGCATTTGATACCGAAAATTTTGAAATTTTTACAATTGATAATGGGCAAAATAGTGATTGGTGAAAACCTTTAGTTGAATATTTGCGAAACCCAGTAGGATCAACAGATAGAAAAACTAAGTATAGGGCCCTTAGTTATGTTTTGATTGAAGAAGAGTTATTTAAGAAAACTGCTGAGGGGGTGTTGTTAAAATGTCTAGGCGAGAACGAGGCATATGTAGCCGTGTCGAGTGTGCATAGTGGCGCATGTGGCGCCCATCAGGCAGGACACAAAATGAAATGGCTGCTAATACGTTCTGGTGTCTATTGGCCCTCGATGATGAAAGACTGCATTGAGTTTGCTAAAGGGTGCCAAGAATGTCGTGCATGGGGCATTCAACATGTTGCATATTGACCATGGCCAATGGGCGTTAGATGTGATTAAATTAAAAAGATATAAATCGACTATTTCACAAAATGGGTTGAAGCGGTGGCATTGAGGAATGTCGACGATTGATTTCATAAATTGATTTGGGGAACACACGCACACGCCGGCATCGCCAATGAGATACATGTCCATGCGGTGAGAATTCAAAGACAAAACGAGACACCACAAGACTATCACTATGATATTGATGAGCTAGTCGATTTGGATGAAGAGAGGATGTTAGCTTTTGACTCCATAACAAGGCAAAAGACAAAATTGCCAAGGCCTATAATAAGAAGGTAAAAGACAAGCATTTCGCCATCAATGATCTCGTGTGGAAAGTAATCCTACCTATGGATAGGAACGATAGGGTTTTAGGGAAGTGGTCACCAAATTGGGAAGGACCATTCAAGATAATCCAAGTATTCTCAAACAACGCGTATGAGCTTGAAGAGTTGGCCTTGGATCGACGCATCCTAAGAGTAAATGGTAAGTACCTAAAAAGGTATAAACCAATCCTGCAAGAAATAACTATTTCGACACCTTAGAGAATAAAAGTCGAAAGATAGTTGGAGAAATGAATATCGATACCAGCAAAGAAATAAAAGTGGCCATAAGCCATTGTTCAGAATTACAATAAAGTTGGTACCAAAGAAAGAAGTTACAATTGTTACATTAAAATTTTTCAAATTTCTTCTGGAAAGTAGACAGGTCACCACGCAGGCGAACACCGTAATTGACCAACTCCTCAGTATGCTCGCTCAGCGTCGAAATGGTTTTGTCTCTTTGTTCCGTTTGAGTGCGTATGGAAGCGGGGTTTTTGGCTTTTTTCCTCAATGTTGCCTGAATGCCAGCAATGGATTCCTCCAGGTCTTTGTCGGCTGCAGTGATGTCCTCCAGCTCCTTAGACAAAGCGGCTAGTTGACTGCGTATTTCATCAGCTCTTTTCCTTTTAGGAACTAGCGCGAGCCGTTTGTCCTTCAGAGTAGCCGCCAGAACTTTCATTGCTTTGCTGTCCTCCTTGGCAATCGTAACGGCATCTTGAACAGCAGCTCGTTGTTGAAAGATTTCTTCTTCATTAGCGAACTGCTTGACATTTTCGCTAAAGGAAGAAGAACCTGGTCAAATGTAGACAACATGAGCTTGCACGAATCAGTGATGTCGAGGCTCCTCAGTTTGGCCATGGCCTCCTGAAGTTCTGGCAAAAGATTTGGGTCTCTTACAAGCGATCTGTGGAGCTCGGGAGGAAGGCATAAGCTTTGATCTTGTCACCAAATGCTTGATTTTGCAGCCGGAGGTAACTTGCCGATGAACAAGGGCCTGGTTTGGTCCGAGTCGAAGAAAAAATGTATTTGTCAACAAAACCATCCAGTTCTTCGATCTCCCTGTCGATATCAATGTCAGGAGAAGATTCCTGTGAGCCTTGAGCACCGGTGGGGAGTTTGGCCAAGATGTCACATCCTTGCCAACTCCAGAGGTCGAACCCTCGCCATATCTGCATTATCCACATTAACATTCTTAGCTTGTTCTTGGGAGTACCAATAGGAACCATGCCATTCGTTGGCACCATAGTCATGCTAAGTTCGATGTGCTAGAATCGGTCCCAAGAATCGAATGCGTGGGTGACTAGTGATAGAATCATCACTAAGAGTAGCCACCTCATTTAAGTCAACAAACTCACCAGCGACCACGTTGGGTTCAAATGGCTGATGATGGGGAGAAGATTCCTCGAGCCCAGGTTGTATTCGAAGGACCGTGGTGCTAGGTCATCGAGCCGCACTGCTGCTCAAAAGCCTCATCCTGAAAGGCAAAGAAAATGAGTATATTGCCATAAAAAAAGAATGAGCATGAATACATGGACGACGAGTGAGGCGCATACCTGTACTTCGAGTCCACTTTCGACCAAGGGACCAATGGTTTCGACCGCAAGGTTCTTCTTTGAAGTGTTGACGACTCCCTCCTTGGTTAATCTATCGACACCAGCATCCTTGTCTTCAGTTAGACTTCTTTCGTCAGCATTAGTGGGTGTCGGAGACATAGGTACTGAAGCTGTGGGCATCAGGATGGGATCAGATTGGTCTTCCATTTCAATCCCTTTGGAGTGTGTCGAAATAACCTTACCTCTTCTCCTTAGGATTAGAGGTTGCACGTCATTAGTTTCTTCAGAAACTTCAGCCATTGGGTCTTGCTGAATCTTAGAGGAAGAGGATTTGTGTTTCTTCTTTTTCTTTTTCTCTTTCTCGAGGCCGTCTTTCGAGCTTCCTGCCTTCTTCATTTTCTTCTTCTCGCCTCGAGCTCGCTTTCTTCATTTTCTTTTCTCAGACCATCGCGTGTCTTCCTTCTTTCGTTTTGATTGTTTGGATTTGGTGGAACAATGAGGGGAAGAAACATCAGAAGATGCCTGCAAAGTTAGAAAGAAATTAGGACAAGGTAGAAATTAAAGGGAGGGATTTTGATAAGGCGTAGGTTAATACCTTCTTCCCCTCGGTTTGTTGTAATGTATCCTTGGAAAATTTGGATTTGGTGGAAAATGCAGTCAAGACCGCAGAGCGTGTCTGACTCTGAAAAAGAAAATAACCATAGTAAGGATTTGTGACAAACAAAAGGGGTAAGAACTAAGTAAGAAACAAGATGCTCATAGAAGAACCGATTTTCTTAATAGAGTGTGAAATGGGTTTTGTGTCTGAGTCGGAGTCCTCAAGGACATTCTGCAAAAAGGGCAACAACATTAATATCAGTAGACAGATAAACCAGATCAAGCCAATAGGTTCTGATTACAAACCTTTGTGGTTGAAGGACCCGTTATGGTGTCCTTAACAGCAGGAGCGTCAACATCTGGAGCATGTTCAGTAGGGGGAGCTGAAACAAAAAAGAAAAGTTAGTAGGCCCAGAAGTTTCGACACGAAGAGAATGGCTTCAGAAGCCAGTACCATGAGGCATGCCCTGAATTTGCTTGCTATTGGTACGCCAACGTCTCATGGACTTACCCTGCAATGCGGCGAAGCAGTCGATTGAGCTAATTTACTCTTGGAATCACCAACAAATGAGTTGAAGTATGTCCGCCACCAAATGTCAAATTCTTTGTACGTAGATATTGGGGTTTGAATTCGATAGGTGAGTTGTGGGGCTTTGTTGCAAACATTGTCATAATCTGCCTTGATGACACCCGTGGACTATTGGCAAACACTCCATTAAGGAGAGCAGGGGACTCGAAATGGATTTAGGAAGAGTTTGACAAAGCCCAAATTGGCGAGCCACCGTTGGGTTGGTATGCCACAAGGCTTGGTTTGTCACCATTAAGGCGAGGATAAGAACAAGGAGTTAACACTTGAGTCCGGTTGATGGCACGAGGATATCTCGCGTCTCGATAAAATTGCCAATAATAGGAGAGACTTTGGATTTGTCCGAAAAAGGGGCTAGAGACGAGTCGAAGTCACCTTTTTTCAACATGGTATTGAACATAACTTCAAGTAATTGAGGCCTCACTCTATTCTCAATAGGGATGTTTGATGCCACTGCCGACACTATAGTCTCGACCGAGGTACCACCGGTCGATCAAGTGTGCATGCTACCTTCGCTTTTGAAAGGTTTCACTTGATGGGAACGTGGCCACTAACCATAATCGGAGAAGCCATAGGGGCCATGGAATAATACATTTTTCTTGGGGTCAATAACATGAGCTTTTATTTGGCCCATGATATCTGTCAATGAAGAGTAGAGTGAGGCCAGAATGAGGTCAGATATGGAAACCAGGGTACCATTGTGTAGATGGATAGCCAGAGTGGCATGTGCTTTAGTGACTTGCACAGACCTATTGCAGAATATATGACGTGCTAACCAATATGCCAAAAAGGCCACATGCTCCTCGTCTGAGATCTCATCAGTATTCTTGTGATGATGCTCTGCAAAGGCAGTATAAGATGGAAGTCCACTTGTGCCAACATTGAAGCGCACATGAATATAGGTGACGTCTCGATGGTTGTAAAGTTCACCACTTAACTTCGTATCAGTGAGGGCCGCCAGGTCAAGGAGAGTCGGAGTCATCATTCCACGACCAGTGTGAAACGTATTGGTAGTGCCCTCCCAGAAGAAGATAGCAGCCACCAACATGCTGTGGGAGTAAGGAATACCAGTTCGACTCATTTGTAACAATGGGTAAATCCCAAGCTCTTCCCATTGCTTCCTTTTTGTGGGTTCTAAGCGGTCCATCCAAGTGCAGAATTTGGGACATTTGATAGGGGAGGTGGCCCTAAACCTAAAATCTTTACGAAGGAAGGATAAAGAAATGGGGTACATGAAAGAAACCAAAGGGCGTGATTGTTGACTAGTGGGGAAATGAACATGCATGTTATGCACGTTTGCAAGAGCAGGTGCCCTAGAAGGTAGAGGACCCAGAAACGCAGCAGGATTGCCAAGTTGACCAAGGTTGAAGGGGATTATTACCTGGGATTGCCAAACCTTCGCTTTTTCAACGGAAAATGGTGGTTCCGGAATGTAGGGTTTGCCGTCCACATAGCAAAGCTGATACACCGGAGCTGGAGCAGAGGTGAACTGAGTTGCGTTTGTCTTCGCTATCCGGGAAGAAGAGAATCGATGTATGGTGTGATGAGAAGAATGAAGATGATGAACAATAGCAAGTGAAGGGTAATGCGTATGAAGGAAACTGGGAGCGAAAGAAAAGTGAGGAAATCCTGGAAGAAGGCTATTTATAGCCACTCACGCCTGGAGGAAAGAAGCGGAGAGTTAGTGGGGCATGATGCGAATCGTGGCGATGGATGTAACACGTGGAGGCAGATGGAAGTAAGAACGTGTGGGCCATGAAACGAGTTGGAACAGTGCGGTCACGTCTCATTTAATGTTCACGATTTCGAAACGCCAACGTGCTACTGGGTCATGATTACGTGACGTCAGCGATGGGATGGTACAGTGTACCACGTTTTGGAAAGAAAAAGGAAGCGGTTATAGAGCTGGTGTTTCGACCAATTTTTCATAGATGCCATTATCTCACGAGGACAACAGGCATTCAAAGTATTTTGCAGAAGTTTAGAACATCGATCATGTGTTCGAAAATGGCATCTCTGGGGGGCATTTTGTTGGGTCGAAAATATGCCAAGGCCAGCTAAAGGTATTAAGTCCTTAATTTAAAGGGAAAATTCTGGAACTTCGTGGAAAGTTATAGAAGAGAAGGGTATATTTTGGTCAAGAGTGAGGAATTTCGAAGTCTCAGTCGACTAGTAGGAAGCCATCGATTCTTATGAGTGGTTACCTTGGGTTCGAATGAGTAAGCAGATTGCTGTCGAAGTCGAAGTCAAGAATTCACGTCGAGGCCGAAGTTGGAGATTACTCTTAGAGAAATTTAGCATCATTGTCTCAAGGTTTGGACGTAACTCATGGAAGCGGGAACAGTTATTTCTCAGAGGTGCGCCAAGTTCGAATTTCAAAAGAGGTGCGTAACGGGCGGTGATTATAGTTTTGAAGGATTGGCGCTCAGAGAGGTGGCAGGATCCTATGGAGCAGTTGCCTTCATATTTAGTTGTAGCCGTCGATTTAGCATAGGCAGTTACTTTGTAAATACTATAAATAAGACAAATCTCTTGTGATTTGGTGTGTTCATTCGTATGCTCAAACTGCTTGCAAAACTCGCCAATTCCGCTTAAGGAAGAAAGAGTCCATAAAGCTTTGATGTACGTTGAATCACCAACTTTTTCAGTTATTGCAATCAAGTTTTATTTCAATCTTTATCTAATCAGTCTGGTTATTTTCGTCTAACCGTCGAGAAGCATTTTTATATTCTTTTGTTTAAGTTTCGCACAAGTCCTAAGCTTTAAGCCTTGAGTCACGAGTCACTGCTTGGCTTGCCCAGTTTGGCTGTCGAAAACTTCCTTCGATCGAGGCTTCAGTCGTTTAGGTCACGGATTACTTATCTCGACCAAGCCTTAGTTTGTGTGGAAACCATCATAGTAGTTTCCTCTAGCACGTCGAACACCGGTTCTTGCATAGGCTTCTTCGAGCAATCGTGATCACCAAAACTTAGCACACGCCTTGAGATCAACTGGTCGATCTCGCTAGTAACCCCTAGTTTAGGACACGGAGGATCGTGTTGTTTACCATTTTCCACGAAATGTACCGTGAATGAATATTGATATGATTTAGGAGGATTCTCAATTTGGGTTAGAAATAGCTTAGGTTGTGAGAGGTATGTGATGACACGGACGAGTATCGTAGGCCGAGTATGACATGGGTGGTAGATTTAAGTCTGTGACGGGTAGTTTACATTCGTTCTGGATAAGCTGTCTATCCTTTATACTTTTTGTTCATTTACTTTTTGTCTTTTATTTTCATTTCGTTTAATCTCAAACTCATTAACGGTAGAATTGTCGAACGACGAATCAATAACCAATCTCTGTGGACACGATACAATATAACCTAACCGGTATATATCACCCGGTATAAATAATACCAACTCTTTGCTTGCTGCTATACCGCCGCAACAAAATGGCGCCGTTGCCGGGGATTGGTTTTGTATTGCGATAATTCCGTTGTTTTTGAGTTTTGTAATTAATGTATATGTTGTATAGACTTTGTATATGAACTTGTATATGTTACTTGTACATGTTATGTGTTTACTTTCCATACTTGTACATATTTGTGACTTTCTTAGTTTTCATGTGATGTTGTGAATTGTCTCGTGCTCGTAACGTTTGTTGTGTGAATGTTAGGACACTTTCTTTAGGTTTGTGCGGTGTGGCAATACCATGGCATGACGAGAGGAGGTTACTAGTGCTCGCACAATAAAGGCGTCGAGCTTAGGACGTAAAACAAGCATGTTTTTGTTTGTTTATGTTTATGTTGTTTGGTGGCTTATGTTTTAACAAGTTGGAATAGGACTTGCTCTTAATTTCAAATTTTCACTTTTCAACTTGTTAATTCGTTTTCACCAAGTTTATGTATTGTTATGTGCTTTAGTTTTGTTATGTCTGATCATGCATAAATTCCTTAGCCGAGACGGATGACCGGAAGGAGGGTTGCAGGGACCCGGGAGAGGTCTCGGGCTCAAGGACGAGGTCCTTATCCGACGTGGTTCCCGGGGTTGGAGCATGAGGTCGGCCTGATCCCGGGATGTAGCTCGACAGTTCATCCGGGTTAGAGGCTCGGGTGGAGCGAGACGTTACCGATGGGGAGAATTATGAGTACAAGGAGTCTTTATGAGACGTTACAGAGCGAATCAACATAAGTTGTAACGGTCGACTTCCTGCCTTCAGGCCACAGTTAATATGCCAAGGCGGTTATGGAAAGGAAAGGAGAACTCCATGAAAGGATGGATATAAATAGGGCTCTCGCCAGCGGGATAAGCAAGACAATCATAAGCTTGGAACTTGAGTTACGACACTTGAGCTTCCAAATCCCTAAAAATATCATTAACGAGGTTTTTTCTGCAAGAACAATGTCAATTTGTTATTTTCCACAAGTTTGTAGTGTTTTAGCTTGTGGAAGTGTGTATGTATTGTAAATATTGTTTAGATGTGTAAATGAGATTGTATAGGTGTGTAAGTGGAGCTTGCATAGCAGCTGCACCTGTTGTTGTCATTTTTCTGCAACTGGTGTAGCGCGCTTAGCGCGCTCTGCTATGCAGGGCCAGTGAATTCTTTTAAAATTTCACTTGGTTTTCCTTTTTCCCACTTTCACCAAGGCTTTTTGTATTGAATAAAATTAGTATTGTTTTTTCTAATTCTTTTGTTGTTGTTTGGACTCAAAATTTTGGTTCGGTAACTTGAAGACTTTTGAGGTGATTTTTCGAGTTTGATCGTTTCAACTCGCGGATGTATGGTAATGATAGTTTTCAAAGTTGGTCCACGTCAGGTACTCGTTTATCGCTTTCTATAGCATAACATGTTTAGGAAATTTATCATTTGTATAATTACCATGCTATTCATTCTTTTTGCATTACTTGCTCATGAATTGAATCACTTTAGTTCCTCTTTTTACCCATAAATGTGAGGAAGCTTTCCATTGTTTACATATGAGAGTCCACATTCTTGTTTTAAACTGGATTTTATTATGCTTAATCTATAGTTTTGTGTTGATTGTATGATTGCAAGAAAATGATCAAGGCATTTGTTGATTTTGAGCATAACTACCTTGGCCAAATATTCAATTCACCTTGTGAGTGTGTGATCCTTTGTTAGCCCCTTTGAACTTTTATCAACATCCATTTTTATTTGAACTTGATGCTTGTCTATGAGTGTCAATTCACCTTTTTTTTGTATGGATGTTGATTTCTTTGTTTTTTGAACCCTCAACTATATGTTGTTGTATGGATTTTTACCTTGCCTTAGAATGTAGGGAGTATTCACACATTGATGTTGGTTGAATTCAAGTTGGGGAGAGGAATGTTTATGTACTTATATTGTGGTTGATATGAGGTTAAGAGAAAAGAAAAAAAAATGTGAAAAAGAAATATTAGAAAAAGAAAGAAAAAAAGAGAAAAGTTTTGAAAAAGAAAAACAAAAAGAGTAGGAATAATGTTATGTTAATAAGTGAGGTGTGTTTGGTGTGAAATTTGTGATGAAGAATAAGTTTGATTGAAATTATATTGTTTGGAACTTTGTGAGTTGATCACTCCCTTAGGTTTAGGCAAGTTTTTGTTTCGATTAGCTTTAGGAATTATCACTTGTTTGTTAACCAAGCCGCATTACAACCTTGAAAAGCCCTTGTGATTCTTGCATTTGTATTTTCAATACGTTTTTGGATGAATGCATAATTTAGTCTATTGTTTGCAAGATTGTGGAGGAGTGTTTTTTATCCCTCACCTTTGTGTGTTCTTCATCTACCGATGAATTTTTGCTAGGTGTGATTCATGATTGAGTTTGTTTTGTTTTAGAATGTTTTGCATGATTTTTGTACTTAGGGTTTGTTTCGTTTATATGTTATTGTTGTAGTATAGTGGTAAGTTTGTATTTGTCGTGTACGTTTTTCGTTTGAACCATACATTTGTTTTCCATTTTAAATCTTGTTGATTTGTGATTCTTTGATTATCATCCTTTGTTTCTTTAGGTTTACTTGACTTTGTTTGAGGACAAACAATGTTTCAAGTTGGGGAGAGTTGATAAGTGCCAAAATATAGTTATTTTGTATATATATTTTGTGGCACTTATTCGTTCTTTTGTTGATATTCTTCGAATAAATCCTCCGCTTTTAGTATAAATGTGTACATAATAGAATAATTGAGTTTTTGTGTAAATATTGTATCATTTGATAGTTTTTCATCTATTTTATAGGTATTCATTCATAATTGGAGCATTGAGTAATAAAGGCCAAAGGCTAAGCTTCAAGAGTGAGATTTTGCACAATTGATCAACGAATAAAGCTCAAATCCACAAAATAAAAATCATCATTTTGATTTATATTCATTCATGTTTAGATATAGCATTGAATAAGCTTTCCAACGCTTCAAACCGGGCTCAATTCCGAGTTACGGTTCTCAAGATATGGCAAAAATAAAATGCTGAAAATCACAGACCACGCTTAGCGCGCCCTGCGACATCAGAATTCTTTAAAAGGGGCTAAAAACACATTTTTAGGTTATGGGTTGGGTATTTTTGAGTCTCAATACCATCACCTTCATATTTTTGATAGATTTGCTTGGAAAACAACATTGGAGCTTGCATTTGGATGATCCGGAGTCGAATCCCTCGTCGATTGGTGTTGACAAACCAAGAAATGTTTGGTTCCTCTTCTTCTCTTCTCTTTGTAATCTCTTTTGTTGGGTTTTGTATGTATATCTACTCATAACTCATGTATATTTTTCTCCCTTGGCGTTGTATAAAGCTTATTTTACGAATCCGTGTTGGTAGTTATCTTGGGTTTTTACTTTATGTTAGGGATTTGAGCTTTGCTAGGGATAGATTGCTTAGATTCTTACCTAGGATGATTATCTGTTAGTATCTGAATGCTAGAAATGGCTTTAGATCTAACATTCACTATAGAGTATCCGAACTTAATGCCTCTGCGTTGGTGAAGTATGCTAGGAATAGATATGGAGGTGACGCAGTTGATTTCTATGTTGTTGAGATATGCCAGGAATGGATATTGAGATGATTTAGGAGGATTCTCAATTTGGGTTAGAAATAGCTTAGGTTGTGAGAGGTATGTGATGACACGGACGAGTATCGTAGGCCGAGTATGACATGGGTGGTAGATTTAAGTCTGTGACGGGTAGTTTACATTCGTTCCGGATAAGCTGTCTATCCTTTATACTTTTTGTTCATTTACTTTTTGTCTTTTATTTTCATTTCGTTTAATCTCAAACTCATTAACGGTAGAATTGTCGAACGACGAATCAATAACCAATCTCTGTGGACACGATACGATATAACCTAACCGATATATATCACCCGGTAAAAATAATACCAACTCTTTGCTTGCCGCTATACCGCCGCAACAAAATGGCGCCGTTGTCGGGGATTGGTTTTATTGGTTTTGTATTGCGATAATTCCGTTGTTTTTGAGTTTTGTAATTAATGTATATGTTGTATAGACTTTGTATATGAACTTGTATATGTTACTTGTACATGTTATGTGTTTACTTTCCATACTTGTACATATTTGTTACTTTCTTAGTTTTCATGTGATGTTGTGAATTGTCTTGTGCTCGTAACGTTTGTTGTGTGAATGTTAGGACACTTTCTTTAGGTTTGCGCGGTGTGGCAATACCATGGCAGGACGAGAGGAGGTTACTAGTGCTCGCACAATAAAGGCGTCGAGCTTACGACGTAAAACAAGCATGTTTTTGTTTGTTTATGTTTATGTTGTTTGGTGGCTTATGTTTTAACAAGTTGAAATAGGACTTGCTCTTAATTTCAAATTTTCACATTTCAACTTGTTAATTCGTTTTCACCAAGTTTATGTATTGTTATGTGCTTTAGTTTTGTTATGTCTGATCATGCATAAATTCCTTAGCCAAGATGGATGACCTAAAGGAGGGTTGCAGGGACCCGGGATAGGTCTCGGGCTCAAGGACGAGGTCCTTATCCGACGTGGTTCCCGGGGTTGGAGCATGAGGTCGGCCTGATCCCGAGATGTAGCTCGACAGTTCATCCGGGTTAGAGGCTCGGGTGGAGGGAGACGTTACCGATGGGGAGAATTATGAGTACAAGGAGTCTTTATGAGACGTTACAGAGCGAATCAACATAAGTTGTAACGGTCGACTTCCTGCCTTCAGGCCACAGTTAATATGCCAAGGCGGTTATGGAAAGGAAAGGAGAACTCCATGAAAGGATGAATATAAATAGGGCTCCCGCCAACGGGATAAGCAAGACAATCATAAGCTTGGAACTTGAGTTACGACACTTGAGCTTCCAAATCCCTAAAAATATCATTAACGAGGTTTTTTCTGCAAGAACATTGGCGCCCACCCTGGGGCCTCGGTGAAATCAATCCCAGGCCACACACACACATAAACACATACTAACAACAATGTCTCAAACTTCGCCAACGGATCCACCGGATCTAACCCAGTTGCTGGCCGTGATCGATGACCTACGCCAGCATAACGAAACTCTGCAGGACAATGTCCAGGCCCTCCAGCTGAGAGGTTTGGACGAGGTGGACGAACACGAAACAGAGCCTCTGGAGCCGCAACCTTTGTCCCAGGCAATCTGGGAGGATGTTGTTCCTGAGAATTTCAAACCCCCCGTACTGGAATCGTACGATGGCAAGTCAGATCCCCAGGAGCATATCATTTCGGTTAACAACACAATGGCACTCATTGGGGCATCCGATTCCCTCAAGTGCAAGTTGATGGATGGTACCTTTAGAGAGTCGGCACTACGTTGGTATATGGGGCTTCCACGGTTATTTGTGGTGAGCTATCAAGATTTTAACCGAAAGATCATTCAGCAGTTCTCGGCTAATCGTCATCGCAAGGTGGCCAACACCTCTCTTTTCAATGTGAGGCAGCGCCCTTCCGAGTCACTGCGAGACTTCATGGCTAGGTCCAACGAGGAAACCATAAAAGTCTCACACCTCAATCAGGAGATCTTTGTAGCCGCATTCCAGCATGGCCTTAAAGCCGGTCAATTCAATGAGTCTTTAGCCCAAAAGCCAGCCAAAAGCATGGATGAGATCATAACCCGGGCTGAGTGCTACGTGAAGGGGGAAGAGAGCAACATGGAGAAACGTGCTCGAGATTCTAAGGACAGGGGGTCGGGACGGGATGAGCGTCCCCGACCACGAGACAGTGCCACCGCGCGTGAACGAGCCCGGGATAAGCGGCCGCAGTCCCGCCCTTGGTCAACTTCAAGCCCCAGGGAGACGTTCACACCCCTTAATGCCAGAAGGGAAGATATCCTCCGTGATATTAATCACTTAAAACTGCTTGCCAAGCCTTGGAGCCATAAGTGGACTGTTAATACGGTTCTGGGGGGAGATCCGGAGGCATGGTGCGAGTATCATCGTCTGAAGGGACATACCACAGAATATTGCATACAGCTGCGAAGAGAAATTGAAAAGCTGGTGCAAAGGGGCAAGCTGTCAGCCTATGTGAAGGAAGATCCCGGACGGACGAGCAAACGCGACCTGTCCCCTAGGAGAGATTCAGATTCTGATTCTAGGTCCAAGAAGAAGGGTAAAGCCGTTGAAGAGGTGAAGGAAGCAAGTACAACCCGGCACACTCTCAACACCATCTCGGGAGGCTTTGCGGGAGGCGGGTCCACTAGTTCTGCCAGGAAAAGATATGCTCGTGGTACCGGGCATGTACTCCGCATCGGAACCTCACAGGTTGATCCCGGAGTGATAACTTTCTCGAGTGAAGATTCCAAAGAGGTTTTGCCTCACGAGAATGATCCTATGGTGATCGAGGTACAAATCCGGGACTGGGGTGTGAAGCGCGTGCTGATTGATCCGGGAAGTTCCGCGGATGTCCTCTACTGGGAAGCCTTCAAAGGAATGGGCTTTGAGCCGAATGAACTGTTACCCTTTAGCGGGACCCTTGTTGGGTTCTTTGGCGAGCAGGTGCAGGTTTTGGGGTATCTCCCTGCGCTCACCACCTTCGGGGATGAAGAGAATGCCAAGACTGTTCAGGTTAGATACTTGGTGGTTAACGCGTCGTCGCCTTACAACATAATTATCGGACGGCCGTCGTTCAATGCACTTGAGGCGGTACTATCGACACTGTTCTTGACCATGAAATATCCCCTTGGCAACGGGCGCGTCGGGGTCGTGCGTGGAGACCAGGGCCTGGCCCGAAGGTGCTACAAAGACAGTTTGAAAGACAAGAAGAAGTCGGGTCCAGCGGAGGCCTCCCTGAAGCACGAGGTCGGCATGGTGGACATCGACCCAAGGGAAAGGTCAAGTGAGGATGGACTTATCCCTCAGGAAGAAATTAAGGACGTCCAGATCGGGCCGTTACCCTCACAGATCACCCATCTGGGAACACAACTGACGAAGCAGGAGGAGGCCGAGATAATTTAGGTGTTAAGGCAGAACCTAGATCTTTTCGCTTGGAAACCGTCGGATATGCCGGGTATAGACCTGGAGATTATGTGCCACATTTATTGATCGATCTAGGGGTCAAGCCGGTTTCACAAAGGAAGCGGAAGATGGGAGAAGAGAGGGGACAGGCTGTCTCAGAAGAGGTGGGGAAGTTATTGAAAGCTGGTTTCGTTAGTGAGGTGCAGTACCCAACTTGGCTGTCTAATGTGGTTATGGTGAAAAAGAAGAATGGAAAGTGGAGAATGTGTGTAGACTTCATTGACCTAAACAAAGCATGCCCGAAGGATCCTTACCCCCTCCCTCATATCGATCGACTGATTGACAGTTCCTCCGATTTTCGCCTCCTGAGTTTCCTGGACGCATACTCCGGGTACAATCAAATCTAGATGAACCCGGCAAATGCGTCGAAGACCGCTTTCATGACGGAGCGGAAGAACTTTTATTATAGGGTTATGCCCTTTGGCCTAAAGAATGCCGGTGCGACCTACCAGAGGCTGATGGACATGGTTTTTGCTCCTCAAATTGGCCGGAATATTGAGGTATATGTAGATGACATGGTGATAAAAACCGCATCGGGAGAAGATCATGTGACAGACGTTAGGGAGACTTTTGCGGCCGTGCGGAAGTTCAACATGCGCCTGAACCCGGACAAGTGTACATTTGGAGTTCAAGCCGGCAAATTTCTGGGTTTCATGCTTACAAGCCGGGGTATCAAAGCCAATCTGGATAAGTGTCAGGCGATCATCGACATGCGGAGTCCGTCCTCAGTACGAGAAGTATAGCAGCTAACTGGCCGTTTGGCCGCGTTGTCTCGTTTCCTATCTTGTGCAGGTGACAAGTCCATCTATTTCTTCTCGGCAATTAAGAAAAGGGCCAACTTCGAATGGACGGAGGCATGCGAAGAGGCGTTCAACGGAATAAAGCAGCTGCTGTCAGCACCCCCGGTGCTAATCAGACCCAAAGAAGGTTGACAGTTGATACTATACTTAGCAGTGACGGACGGAGCAATCAGTCCGGTTCTGGTCCAGGATACGGTAGAGGGGGAGCGCCCGGTTTACTTTGTAAGCAAAGTGTTAAAAGGAGCAGAAGTCAGGTACCAGAAAATTGAGAGATTAGCATTGGCACTTGTGACGACTGCACGGAAGCTCAGGCATTACTTCCTTGGACATCCCGTCCAGGTGAGAACCAATTTTCCACTAAAGCAAGTATTCAAGAAGCCCGATCTGGGCTGAAGGATGGTGTCATGGGCCGTGGAGCTGTCAGAGTATGAAATCAGTTTCAGCCCCCGAACCAGTGTCAAATCCCAGTCCCTGGCTGATTTCATGGTGGAGTTTACTTCCCTGCCGGGAGAGGCTCCTACTCAAAGATGGATTCTGTCTGTTGATGGCTCCTCTAATCTCAAATGCAGTGGTGCAGGAGTGGTTCTGGAAGGCCCGGGAGGAATGGTTTTGGAGTATTCTTTGCGTTTTGGGTTTTCAACGAGTAATAATCAGACAGAATACGAGGCTCTGCTGGCTGGACTGAGGTTGGCCTTGGAGGTTGGAGTGACACATCTGCTGGTTCGTACAGACTCACAGCTGGTGGCCGGGCAGGTGGATGGGTCGTTCCAGACAAAGGACCCTATTTTAACAAAGTATGTGCAGCAAGCTGTGTCCCTAAGTCGGCGGTTCGACATGTTCGAGATATGTCATGTAGCCCGGGAGGAAAATACCCGCGTTGACCTTCTATCCCGGCTAGCCAGTTCCAAGGATTCCGGGATAAACAAGTCGGTCATACGAGAAGTACTTCCCGTACCCAGCATTGAGAGGGAAGAGTCCCTGGCTATTGATGAAGAAGACGGATGGATGAGTCCGATCATTCGCTATCTGCAGCAAGACACCCTACCCGTGGACAGTGAGAAGGCCAAACGAATCAAGAAAATCTCAGTCAGGTTCGTGATGGAATCTGGGAAGTTGTATCGAGTAGGGCGTGCAGCCCCGATGTTGCGTTGTGTGGCGGAAGGGGACGTATCCATAGTAATGAAAGAGGTTCATGAGGGGGTCTGTGGAAACCATGGAGGAGGAAGAGCTTTAGCTGGTAGGATTTTAAGGGCCGGATATTATTGGCCTACTCTAACAAAGGACTGTGTAGGGTACGTTTGTAATACGGTGAACTGACTTTGTAGGTTTTTGTATCGCAAATGTGCGGATAGCAAGAGTCGCCACCGACTTTTCTTTTATCCAATTAAGGGAAGGTAAAAAGTACAGAAAAAGACCTTCGTTAGATTCTGAGTAAGGGAGAAGGTTATGAAAAGGGAAGGTGTTAGCACCCCTTTCCATCCGTAGTTATCTACGGGCTCTTAGTTGCTCTTAGATCACTTTTGAAAAATTGTGCTTTTTGTGTGTTTGACAAAAATGTTTTGAAAAGGCATTTCACTTTGACTTTGTAATGATTCATGTAGGAATGTATACAAAGTGTTCGGAAATGTTTCGTTTTTGAAAAGAGTTTGAACTTTGACAAAAGTGTGAGGTGTGAAAAGTATTTTGTTTGAGCAAGCAACTAAAAGTCTTATTACCTACTCAGAATTGGTCGTTTTTGTGTTATTTTACTTTCCTTTAGAATAGTGCTATCCATACCATTAGTTGGTAGGTAACCCTATTCGTCGGATGTAGAAGGGACATCGTATGGTCATAGAAAGCAACTTGTAGGAAGTATCCTAGCACATTCGAAGGGACTATCATCATTTTTCGTAGGCGACAATCGAGGGTCAAGATCATATATTCGGAGGCGACATCGTGGGTCTTATGATCTTTGTATCGAAGGGACTATGATGATTTTTTTTGAAGGCAACGGTGCTAGAATACTTCTACGTTCGAGGGACTTGACCATTTATTCGAAAGGCAACGAGAGAGAATTACCCTAAGGGGTGCGTGTGTGATGAGTGTGTTGATTCAGATATATGTTATCTTGAAGATTATGAGTGATCTATGTTCGATTTTGTCTTGCCATACACGCCTAATTACTAGCAGTTTATAGGGTGCGGAAAGTAAATTGTAGAAAGTAAAGTGCGGAAAGTAAATGTCCTACGCTATTACATGGCTTTGGGGCAATTACATAATATAGGAGTGCGGAAAGTAAAGGCGGAAATGTAAAGGCGGAAATGTAAAGGTGCGGAAAGTAAATTCTACGCTATTACATAATAAAAATTTGCGACCTATACATCTTTTCTAGAATTTGTAAATGCGAGATAATCATAAATAATCAGAATAAAGTTAGTAAAATGTTTTGGAAATTAGTAGGAAAATGTTTTTTAGGTTAGTAACCTTAATTAAAAGAAAGAAAAAATATTTTTGTATTTTTTGAGATTGATTTTAATGTAAAAATCCTAAATCTATGTTAATTAGCATTTAATTAGAAAAATAATTGAAAATGCAAATAAAAAATAAATGTTTTTGTGTCAAAAATTAAAATAAAGGTTTTTGAAACCTAAATCTAAAATTAAAACATTTTTTAGGATTTTAGAAAATAGTCAAATTAATTTATGAAAATAAATAAAAATAAGAAAAGAGAAATTAAAAAAAAGGTTAGAAACATTGAAGGAGAAAAGTGGTAAAAAAAGATTTGGTCCCTGGAGGTGTTGAAAGTTTTGAATCTGGATCGATGCCGAAATGAATTCTGAACCTGAAACAAAGTATCGACACAAAAAAAGAAAGGAAAACACTAGCATAAAGATGAATTAAAATTAAATCAATGATAATGGAGGAATATTGTCACGAAACCCAAGGTTGAGTTGTTGCCGTGACAAACTGTATTTAAATAGATTTCATTCATATTTTTGATATGTTAGTTGTTTGTAGTTTGTTTAGAAAAAAAGTGATGTTGTTAATGGTGAAAAATGGTTTTGTTAGAAAAACTTCACTAATACAAATTAGAAAAAAATGCATGTAGAAATATATTAGTAAATTGTAAGGTTTTTAATATGCAAGATCAAAAAAAAGTTAGTATTTCTAATGGTAGATATGGACCGTAAAAAAAAGTGGTTCGATTAAAATGATAAATAAAAATGGCTTGTAAGTGTGAAACCGTGAGATTTGTTATACAAAAAATAAAATGTAAAAAAACAATCAACCTTCAAATAAACATCACGTGGTTAGAACAACAAACGAGATAAAATAAAAGGAATGCCTCATATGAAAATCATCGGCCAAAAACTAGAAACAATTTTTGAAAAGAAACTTTGAAAAGAGATTGAAAAAAATGTGTGTGAGAAATTGTGGAAATTTGTGGGTGATTGTTGGTAGAAAGAAAAGAAAATGTTAGTGTAGGAAATATGCAATGAAAAAAAAATATGGTGTCCTCTTTTGTTGTATCAAAATTGGCCTCTATTTATAACAAAGTATTAGGTTAAACAAATATAGAAAAAATTAAATATGATCAATGACTCAAAAAAAATTCATTTAATTGTGATTTGTAATTTAATCAATTAATCAATATTTTCCTAATTTCTTTTTACTTGCTCCCCAAGATTTGAAAACATGCCAAAATAAGAACAAATTGACTTTAAAACTTTCCTTTTTTTGATTTTGGTCTAAAAATGCATAAAATGATTAAAAAAAGTAAAAAATAACATTCTTGAAAAATACATAAATAATAAAATTCGAAAATTAGTATTTAAATAATAAAAATATGATTTTATGATTTTTTGAAAATAGATTTTAAAAGAAAAAGAAAGTTAGTAACAAATAACAAAAAAATGTTAAAAGTGCAAAATGTGAGATTCAAACCCATGACCTCACATTTATAAAGCTTACCTCCTTACCAATTGTGCTATCTTACTTATTCGAAATAAAAATGCAACTGAAAGTATATGGAGACGCGCAAGTATTTGTCATATTTAAAAATACAAATAATTTGAAATAAATTATTATATTTTTAAATAGACCTTGAGAACGAATATTTATAAAAATCCCTGGATTATTAGTGTAATAAACCAAATGAAATTTAAAACAAAGTTTAAAAATAATTTTGACCTTAGTACCGAGTGGACAAATTTTGGGGTATGACAGCTGCCCCTGTTCAATCTTCTTGTACTGGAAGGGTTAGATTGGCATGTTTGCCTTTCGTGACCTGGAGGTAGAAGAGGATTGAACACTCGAATACACCTGAAAATTTGCACTCGCTGTTGGTGATGATGCGGGAATGGGCTTACAGATGCCATTTGGAGAAGTTGGAGATTTCGCTGGGGAATGAGTCGTACGCTAGACTCGAGATTGCTATATGTATAGGAGGACTGACGGAGATGGGCTTAAGATGCCATCTGGAAAGATCGATACTGGAGAGTGAGCCGTACGCTAGGCTTTGTAGACGTTCATGGAAATGAAAGGAGCATGGAGATGGGCTTAAGATGCCATCCAGAGGGAGTCGTACGTTAGACTTCATGCTCATCTTTGAATGAAGTTATTGGTTTGTATTGATTTTTAACAATATATGCAGCATTCTGAAGGTGGAGGAATGTTGATAAATAGTCGGAGATGGGCTTAAGATGCCATCTAGGGCAACTGAGTCGTACGCCAGACTCTGTAGTTGCTGTTGATAATAAGAAGGAATCAGAATAGATCTTCGTGCAGATTACTCTGAGGGAGGGGTAGTAGTTGGCAAAAATGTGGATATCTTCCCTGTTGTGCATCGGGTATTGATCCACTGCCTGTTATCGGAGGATACCTTGTGATCATTCGGATAGGGTTTCCCGTCTGGCTTCGGGTATTAATCCTGGATCTGTTGTCGGAGGACAATGAGGGCGGTCTTTCGGATAGCTTTCCCGTCTGGATTCGGGTCTTAATCCTGGACCAGTTGTCAGAGGACAACTAGGGCGGTCTTTCAGATAGTTTTCCCGTCTGGATTCGGGGTCTTAATCCTGGACCTGTTTGCGTCAGAAGTGACTTTCACCTGTTTTGGAGAAAACAAGAGAAACTTTGATAGCATATCTGTTAGTCTTATGCAAAGTATGATGCATGACGATGTGTATGAATGACATATGCATTTATTATGACTTTATGAGAAATGTATGAATGATAGATGTTGTGGTATTTCAAAACATATTCATCTTGAAGAAGATGTAGAAGTCTTGCTTGAGGATTTCTGTCTTCTGCTTGGGGATTGAGTAGGTGAAAACCCTGCCTTTGAAGGAGAAGAAAGATATCCCGGATTCCTCTGATGCATTATCTGACCAAGTCCTGGGCCTAGATATTGTTGAGGATGATAGAGATAAAGAGACGTGTCGCGGAGGATCTTGTGCGTAGACCCTGCTGGGGAAAAAATTAGGAGGCGCTCTACCGGGGATCTTGAGTGTAGATCTCGCTGGAGAGCGTTTTATAGTTGCTGGGAGACCGGGTTGGAGGAATCTGGAGCCCGTCGAAATCTCTGGCTGAGGTATGAGAGGTGTAGGTTTCCTCCGATGCACTATCTGACCAAGTCTCAAGTCTGGATACTACTGCAGGAGAAAAGGGGAATTGTTGAGAGATATTTGCTGGGGATAAATACCTCGGCTGGGGATGAAATGTTATTGCTCGAACATGGGTGTGATCCGGTTAAGTTGAGTGGAATCACTGCTCGTGGATTCCCTTTTACTCCGCTGGGGAAGGTTTGTTGTGAGTGACACCTTTGTGGGGATCATGCTCTGTGGGGGAATGTATTGGTGACTTTCGTCGTCATCTCAAGTCCTAAAGCCTATAGTAAGTACTTTTGTATGTTCACTTTTCGCATGTTTGTGAACGGATTCTTATTGTTAGATGCATATAATCATTCAAAGCAAACGTTGGACTTTATGCAAACAACAACAGTGAAAATTGTAAAGAGAAAGAACTTGTATTTATTTGAAATGTGGCGTATGGCCAAATAGTTTATACACAAGAAAGGTAAAAAGCTGTGTGGAAACAATCTCGTTAAGTTCCAACTATGCTAGTACTCATATGTTTCAACTATCTCATCTCCTTGTGAAAGTGAGTGAATTGATTTTCTCCATTTGAATCTTGAATGCGATAGTAGTCTAGATAGGTGATCCGACGAGGCATAGTCGACGCTTAAATCCCTAACTTTTGCCTAGACCGCCATTCGGTTTTCACCACCGGATACCCTTTTTGCCCAAGCCGCCTTTTCGTGTTTTGACTTGCCGGTGTACATGTTTTGCATATATCCTTAACTTTTCCCGAACCCTTTGGTTCGCCAGATGCCCTTATTTTTCCTAGGTCACCGACCTAGCGGTCTCTTTTATGCGTAGTATTTTTGACTATGTCCGTGTTCACTGTGTGGGAAGTCTTCACCATCCATGGTGCTAAGTATCATAGCTCCGCCGGAAAATACTGTTTTGACTACAAATGGTCCCTCATAGGTGGGAGTCCATTTGCCCTTGGGATCACCTTGTGGAAGAATGATGCGCTTGACTACTAGATCACCGACTTGGTAGACTTGGTGCTTGACCTTCTTGTTAAATGCTCTGATCATTCGTTTCTGATAGATCTGTCCATGGCAGATGGACGCGAGTCGTTCATCAATCAAGTTAATCTGTCAAGGCGAGTCTCGACCCAATCGCCTTCGCTTAGCTCTGCCCGGAGGACTCGTTGAGGGTATCTGAACCTCGATTGGTAGGACTGCTTCCATACCGTATACAAGAGAGAAGGGGGTTGCCCCTGTTGATGTTCGTACTGTAGTGCAATAGCCATGAAGAGCAAATGGCAACATCTCGTGCCAATCTTTGTAAGTCACTGTCATCTTCTGCATAATCTTCTTAATGTTCTTGTTGGCGGCTTCCACTGCGCCATTCATCTTAGGCCGATATGGAGAAGAATTGTGATGTTTGATCTTGAACTGCGTGCAGAGTTCGGTGATCATCTTGTTGTTGAGATTAGAACCGTTATCTGTGATAATCATTTCGGGAGTGCCATATCGACAGATAAGATTATGCTTGATGAATCGAGCCACAACATTCTTGGTAACAGATGCGAACGAGGCTGCTTCTACCCGCTTGGTGAAATAGTCAATTGCCACAAGGATGAAACGATGTCCATTGGAAGCAGTGGGCTTGATTTCTCCAATCATGTCAATGCCCCACATTGCAAAAGGCCAAGGAGCTGTTAGAACGTTCAAAGGTACTGGAGGTACGTGCACTTTGTCGGCATATATCTGGCATTTGTGACAAGATCGAGCATAGCGGTGACAATCAGCTTCCATGGTGGACCAATAGTAACCTGTTCTCAAAATCTTCTTAGCCATCGTGTCCACCGGAGTGAGTACCAAATGCGCTTCGTAACTCTTCCATAATATGTTCCATTGCCGGTCTACACAGCGGAGTAAGCACAAGTCGTGGTTGCGCTTGTATAGATGTCGTCGAGGAAGAATTTGGATGCAAATCTTCTCAAGAACTTATCATTGATAGAGGCCCTGCGGATATTCCCGAGTCTCAAGATACCTCTTCACGTCGTAGTACCAAGGTTTCTCTTCAGATCAAGCTCATAACAAGATGCTGGTTCGTCAGATTTCTCAATGATGATCCGGGAGCCTCGTTGTCCCATCCGACCTTGAACATAGATGACATAGTAACCAATGCGTCGCCAACCGATTCTCTTCTCGTGGAATGTGATTGAAAGTAATCTCTTCAAGTAGGGATCAAACTCGAACATGCTCGACACGGAATGAGATTCGATGCTTCGTATCCCACTCGCCTTAACTGACCGATCACCAAAGCCGAGTCTCCATACACTTGTAAGAACTTGATTCTTAAGTCAATAGCGCTTTAACACCCATGATGCACGTCAGATTCGCCATGTTGTTAGTGCAACGAAACATAATCGCGGTGAAAGGCGATGTCCGCAGGGATGTAATGATGGCGCCAATGCCATTGCCAAGCGCGTTGAGGCTCCATCAAAGACCATGGTCCATCGGGATCCTTGTTCAGTCCTTCGTCCATGCCCGGTTCTTCGCAATCGTGACTAACAAAACATATTCATCTCGAAATTGAATCGCATAGATCGATAGTCATCTATGGCTTGATGAGCCAAATGATCGGCTACTACACTTCCTTTGATCGCTTTCGAGAAGTGTACCGATGTCGATTCGGTCAAGATCATCCGCCATCTTGCTATTCTTCCGAGAGAGCTGGTTTCTCAAATATGTATTTTATCGGATCCATCTTGAAATCAACAAGGTAGTGTGAGTCAACATATACCGCCTTAGTCGACGAGCAGCCCAAGCTAAAGCGTTGCAAGTTTTCTCGAGCGTGAGTATCTTGTTTCACAATGGTAAACTTTTGCTAAGGTAGTATATTGCATACTCTTTTCGACTGCACTCGCCATGTTGCCCCAACACACACCCCATTGAGTTCTCTAACACCAAGTACATGATAAGAGGTCTTCCTTTGGGCGGCATCGAATAGGAGGATTCGTAGGTACTCCTTGATTTTGTCAAAAGCGATCCGCAATCGCCGCTCCATTCCACTACTTGATCTTTCTTTAGTAACTTGAAGATTGGCTCACAAGTAGCAGTTAGGTGTGCAATGAATCTGGCAATGTAGTTCAATCGGCCCAAGAAACCTCTGACTTCCTTCTCGGTGCGGGGAGCTGGCATCTCTTGAATAGATTTAACCTTGGCGGGGTCAACTTCAATACCTTTTCCACTGATGACAAACCCTAGGAGTTTTCCGGATCTGACTCCAAAGGTGCACTTGTTAGGATTAAGCCTCAACCTGTATTTCTTCAACCTGTCAAATAGTTTCTGCAGATGATCAAGATGTTCTTCTTCTGTCTGTGATCGAGCTATCATGTCGTCGACGTAGACCTCTATCTCGTGATGAATCATGTCATGAAATAATGTCACCATAGCACGATGATAAGTGGCGCCTGCGTTCTTCAGCCCGAACGGCATAACCTTGTAGCAGAAAGTTCCCCACTGTGTAACGAAAGTAGTCTTCTCCATGTCTTCAGGAGCCATTTTGATCTGATTGTAACCGGAGAAACCATCCATGAAGGAGAAAACCTTATGCTGAGCGGTGTTGTCAACCAGAACATCAATATGAGGAAGCGGGAAATCATCTTTCGGACTTGCTTTGTTCAGATCTCTGTAATCCACACACATTCGTACCTTACCATCCTTCTTAGGTATGGGTACCACATTTGCAACCCATTGTGGATAAGAAGTAACGGCTAAGAAACCGGCGTTGAACTGTTTCATAACTTCGGTTTTGATTTTCGCTAACATCTCAGGACGCATGCGACGAACCTTCTGTTTTACTGGGAGAAAACCTTCTTTCGTCGGCAATCGGTGTACCACAATATCAATGTCTAAACCCGGCATGTCTTCGTATGACCAAGCAAAAACCTCAATATAGTCTCGTAGCATCTGAACCAATCTTTCTTTAACACTGTTCTCAAGACCCGCTCCTATCTTGATCTCTTTTCTGTCTTCATCAGTACCCAGATTCACGACCTCAACCTGTTCTTCGTGTGGCTGTATAACTCACTCTTCTTGCTGTAGCAGTCTGGAAAGTTCTCCTGGCACTTCACAATCTTCCTCACTTTCGTCTTCGGCTTGGTAGATCGGATTATCGAATTCATATTTAGCAATAGCATAGCTGTTATCAACGAGATTCGGAGTGATTCTGCAGTGTATCACGTGGGTGTGTGTAAGAAACACATAGCTTTTTGAAGGGGTGATAAAGTAAAAGAAAGAAAAACACAATTGAATGCAAAAGTCCAACGATTTATTGAATGAAAATATGCAAATGACAAATAATAACCCTCACAAACGAGCCATGATGCCCCGGGCAAGGCACTAGGCTTTCAAAGTTTATTGTTCAAAACATAAAGAAATACGAAAAGCAAAACAAAACAAGAGCAATTACTCCTGACTAAAGGAGATTGGTATGACGTCTTCAGTCTTCCAATTGCTGAGTCCGTTGTCTGGAGTTTGGAAGATCCGCTTGCTGATGTCGAAGTCTTTGTCGTCGTCTTCTATAGCATGGATTCCACTCTGACTGATGCGGAAAGGAAGTTGGCCGCACGCTCGCGTATCATCTTCGACCGATAGTGAAGCCTAAACCAGCCTTGTCAAATTTGAAAGGAAGATCGTGGAGCTGACCCCAAATAGCACTACCTTCTTCAACAGCAGCTTGAGCATCTTTCAGCGAGGCCATCCTAGGCGGGACTTGTGTAACTTCAGGAGTGACGGGAGAGTCAACGGGCATGACTCTGGGTATTGTTTCAAAAGCTTGACAGGGAGTCTCGAAGAATTCATCTTCCATCTCGAGATAGAGGAACGACTGTAGATGACTGACCATATATTCTTCTTCACCACATACTGTAACAACCTTCCCTTCACCGGATACTTTTCCGACACCCCCATGTATCTAAGGGCCCAAGTAGGCAAGAGTAGGTGGATGGATGTCCATGACAAAGAGAGTCAAAAGTCCGGGAACCGACTTTAACAGTGAGTGAGTTTCCAAGTACGGTTCGCTTAACCATCAAAAGCTCTCACAATTATGTCATTGGGTCTCGTAACCAACCCTTCGACATCAAGCCGATCAAAAGCTTCGGTAGGATGTTCAAAGCGTAACCGTATCCACCAAAACATGAGATAATGTAGTGCCCTTGCATTCAATGAGATGCAAGGCTTTGTTATGTTTCTTTCCTAGAGTCAAATCAAGATCGAGAAGCCTAGGTCGTTGTTGGCAGCTAGGCTAGCAATACAAACTTCAAACTGTCAAGTAGTAGTGTTCTAGACGCGTGAGCATTCTTCGTAAACTTCACCAAGGCATTAGCATGAGCCTCGAGCACAAGAGCAGAGCAAGCATGGAGATCTTGGACGGAGTCTGTCCCAACTGCTCCACAACATTGTAGTCACTCTTCTTGATAATCTTCTAATTTCCTCCATTTCGCTTAGAGGTGTCCTCGCCGACTTTTGGTACTCCGAAAGGTGATGAGTCAACGGTTCTTTCCTCTAGCTTGGGAATGGATTGAATAGTGGAATGCGAGCTGGAGTCGCAGTGTCTTTGGAGGAGAGATATCCGAGAGAATACCCTTCCGGCTCGTCACCTTATCGATCCGTGATGTTGTCAATGTCGAATGGTAGCTTCGATCGTAAGACCTTCAATGGTCGAGGGTCTTGCTTGACACTATGATAGTAAACATCACCCATAATTCCAAGGAATAACTTTGTCGAGGAATATGGAACTGGTCTTGAGAAGTTATAATGAGAGGTGCCACTCTAGGCACAGGATCGCAGAGGAAATCCTTATTGTGTTAACATCAAGATAGTCTTCGGAAATCGTCACCCCATCCGGTCGCCTTAACATCTTCAATAGGAATCTTGTAGCCTCGTGAACAAGTATTTCACCATGTAATCGTATTTCCACTTGGCTGCCCCAAGGTATCCCACACAGTGGTGTGCATTTCGCATCTTCGATCTTCAACTTAGACATATCTTCACACAGCTTTTGCACAGGTGGCTTTAGGAATAGTATCTCACGGTTATCCATCATGCATCGACACGCCTTCTCAACCAAGCACAACCATCAGTGCATGGGCACCAACGACAATCTCGGGCATGGATTGACACCGCTTGCAGCAAATTCTTCTTAATACCATCAAAGGAATGGTCAAGTCATCTATGTTGAAAACATAAGTACCCTCCCAACAGCATTGGAGCTCTTGTCATGGTTAGGCATGGGCGTGATCACATTTGAGTCTCAACAGAGGATCAAACTCGATCCGCTTAGCTTCAATCATATCTTGAATCTTGTTCTTCGTGAGCCCAACAATCATCGTGTTATGTCCTGGCGTTGGAATGGTAAGCACACTTAGCATTAGGGTTGTATCTCGAGAGGAAGTGTTGATATTTTGAGGAGGATCCTCAAAGTAATCACCGCTTTCAACATGTGTTGCAAGGCTTGTGACAATGGCATGTTGATCGTAAACTGCTCCGTGGCGCTGCTCGCTACGCGTTGTCTCACCGAGGTTGTGCCGATGCAGGATCGAGATCACAACGCCTACAGATTGAGCACGGTCGATCTTGGCTCGGCTTTTCGACCATACACAACATTGGCTTCTTTCTTACCACCAAAAGATCTCTTCGCAGATTTGAAGATGACTCTACCGATCTTCCCACTTGATAATGTTCAATACGCGTCAATATCAGATCGGTGAACCCGGCTGAAGAGTTTCCAATCAGATGATTGAAGAATGGGCATGTCAGTGTCCCCATGAACATATCAACCAACTCCCTATTGGACAAGGGTGGCTGAACTCTACCTGCTAAATCTCTCCATTTCTGAGCATACTCTTTGAACTTCTCATCACGACCCATAGACATGCTTTATAGTTGCATGCGAGTGGGTGTCAATTCAGCATTGTACTCATACTGTCTATAAAAAGCATCTGCTAAGTCACTCCAAGTACGGATACGGTCATTCTCTAGCTGATAATACCATTCCAATTGAGTTCCGGACAAACTCTCTTGAAAATAGTGCATCCACAACTTTCTGTCATCAGTGTGGGGGTTGATTTTCTGAACATAAGACTTCAAATGCAGCTTCGGACAAGACACGCCATCATACTTGGCAAAAGTTGGAACTTTGAACTTGGGAGGAATCATCACACCAGGGACAAGACTTAGATCATCAAAATTCAGCCCTGACATCTTCAGGTTTTCCACAGCATTCAGACGGTCTTCAAGTTGCTTATACTTGTCATCTTCATCAGAGTACTGGTCATTATCATCGATCCTCTCTCCTTTCTCACTCGGTCATCTTCATTACCCTTGACACTCCCTCATTCTTGACACTTCCTTCGAGAGCTCTATCCGATCGACCTCTTAGGACCACCTTTGTAGCGTCGCCCATGTGAGAAGACCAACAACCTTCTTCTTCTTGTTGATGAGCTTCTTCAGATCTTCTTGGCCTTGGACCAAGTGGTGAACATCCGTGGAACCGAGCATTCGAGCTCGAGATCTTTGATGATCTGTTCAAGAGCCATTTCTAAAATAAATAGCGAGAAAATGAGAAAACCAATCTTCAATGTACCGTGATGCAATGCTATGATGCAATGTTTATGCGAATGCAATGCAATGTTTTCAAGGACCTTAGAGATTTAAATTTGTTAAACAAGCAATGAACAAACTTTATTAGTTCTCTTTATTATTCTTTTCTTTTAAGTACAAAAGATAGTTCAAAGCAATAAAAGAAAAGCATAAAATCCTAAAGCTCTAAGTCTCCCATGGCGCTCCTCTTGGTGCCGAGGTAGGCGTTGATGCTTCCTCGTGAAGTAGCTTTGTCAATTTAGTACTTTATTCTCGCTTGCATAGCATCGAGCTTCAAAGTATCCTTTCTTCTTTAAGTGAATCCGTGATCTCTTCAAGTCTTCAAAATCGTAGGCATGTCGGGATGGAGAACAAGATAGGTACGCCACCTATAGCAACAGTTCCATAATTACCGGTAGAACAGCGTGAATGGCATCATGAGGTTTTGAGCTCGAGCTCACACCCATTTGAGGTAAGGTTCCCAAGGTATGGAGTTCGTGCCCCAAAGTCTTGGTATCGCCTTCTTTACCATGCCCCAAGCGTATGAACCTTCGCCAAACTCGAGATCGTGATTATAGTCGAACACAATGTCTTGGAGAAGCATATCACGTGGACCATCTCTTCGAGCAAAACCAAACTGACGTAGAGCTAGAGAAGGGTTGTAAGTAATACCTCCCCTTATACCAAGCAGTGGTACATTAGGGAATTCTCCACAACGCTCAATGAATGTGAAGTCCTTTTCAGAGAAAAGACTCCAACGGATATCTGAATGGGAGAGTGACATTAGTCTTTGAGACCACTTCAACCTTTGTTCATTCTTCAAAAATGATGGAGGAAGGTGCGAAATAAACCACCTGGATAGTAACGGTATGCAACACATGAGAGTTCCTTGTCTTTTGGTAGTACGAGTGTGGAGAGAATGTAGGATGTCTCCAAGTAAAGTAGGCACAGGATTACGGGTAAGAAACAACTTGATGGCATTGACATCTATGAATTGATCCGAGTTAGGAAATAGAACCAAACCATAGATTAGCAAGGCCACAATGTCTTCGAATGCACGGAAACTCATAACTTTGAGGAATTCTCGAGCTTTCTTAATCAGAAACTTAGCAAGTAAACCCTTAACTCCGCTTCTTGTTTCCTAATTGGCTTCAATGTCTGAGCGCTTTAGGTGTAAGGCTGATGCGATGTCTTCGTACTTAGGAACCTTTTCTAAACCGGTGAATGGCATTTGGTCAAGAATAGGTACCCCAAGTAGCTTAGAGAACTCTTCCAAGGTAGGAACCAACTGATAATCTGGGAATGTAAAGCAATGGTGTTTCGGATCAAAGAACTGGAATATGAAGTGCATCATATCTTCTTCAAAACCGGAGACAACCAAATCAAGCAGATAACCATGTCTTTTGATGAACTGGGCATGGTCAGGAATTTCTGAAACCAATTCTTTGAGCTGAGAAGGTATACCCATGAAGTTGATTCGGATAGTCTTTCTAGAAGCCATAATTCCCTACAAAATAGAGCAAAGATAAATCCCTAGGTCCTTGAAATAGTTAGAAATGATATGCAATGCGGATGATGTCATGATGTAACCGGGTTTTAGGAATCTCATATCATTGATCTTTCTCGTAGGCGTTTATTTCAATACGACTACCAAGTGGTCGACCGAAAATATCCCAAAAGTCTGATCTTAATGAGCGTAGCATCGAGTATCAGCCAACCTTAGTCTGCATCAAAGTCGGCCATCTCACTACCTTCTAATGGCCAAGATGGGTCAATTAAGGTTCTAAAAGTTTAGTTAGTGCTGATGACACCACGCAAAAGCCAAATACTATCCTCAACTTGGAAATGAAGAGTATCAGGACATCCAAAGTGTCACACTAACGTAGCCATCATGTTGACCGTTTCGATATACGTCTAACGGTCGCGACGATTTATTGCTACTTACCTAAAAGGAAACCCGGATCCGGGTGTAGGATCCCCCACAAATATAATACCCAAGCAACCCTTTAAAGATAAAGCAAGCAAGTCAAACAGAAAGCAGTAAAAATGATCTAGAAATCCCTAAGGCATTCTCTCTTTTAGGGTGTCTCCCCGGCAGAGTCGCCAGTTCTGTAATACGGTGAACTGACTTTGTAGGTTTTTGTATCGCAAATGTGCGGATAGCAAGAGTCGCCACCGACTTTTCTTTTATCCAATTAAGGGAAGGTAAAAATTACAGAAAAAGACCTTCGTTAGATTCTGAGTAAGGGAGAAGGTTATGAAAAGGGAAGGTGTTAGCACCCCTTTCCATCCGTAGTTATCTACGGGCTCTTAGTTGCTCTTAGATCACTTTTGAAAAATTGTGCTTTCTGTGTGTTTGACAAAAATGTTTTGAAAAGGCATTTCACTTTGACTTTGTAATGATTCATGTAGGAATGTATACAAAGTGTTCGGAAATGTTTCGTTTTTGAAAAGAGTTTGAACTTTGACAAAAGTGTGAGGTGTGAAAAGTATTTTGTTTGAGCAAGCAACTAAAAAGTCTTATTACCTACTCAGAATTGGTCGTTTTTGTGTTATTTTACTTTCCTTTAGAATAGTGCTATCCATACCATTAGTTGGTAGGTAACCCTATTCGTCGGATGTAGAAGGGACATTCGAAGGGACATCGTATGGTCATAGAAAGCAACTTGTAGGAAGTATCCTAGCACATTCGAAGGGACTATCATCATTTTTCGTAGGCGACAATCGAGGGTCAAGATCATGTATTCGGAGGCGACATCGTGGGTCTTATGATCTTTGTATCGAAGGGACTATGATGATTTTTTTTTTAAGGCAACGGTGCTAGAATACCTCTACGTTCGAGGGACTTGACCATTTATTCGAAAGGCAACGAGAGAGAATTACCCTAAGGGGTGCGTGTGTGATGAGTGTGTTGATTCAGATATATGTTATCTTGAAGATTATGAGTGATCTATGTTCGATTTTGTCTTGCCATACACGTCTAATTACTAGCAATTTATAGGGTGCGGAAAGTAAATTGTAGAAAGTAAAGTGCGGAAAGTAAATGTCCTACGCTATTACATGGCTTTGGGGCAATTACATAATATAGGAGTGCGGAAAGTAAAGGCGGAAATGTAAAGGTGCGGAAAGTAAATCCTACGCTATTACATAATAAAAATTTGCGACCTATACATCTTTTCTAGAATTTGTAAATGCGAGATAATCATAAATAATCAGAATAAAGTTAGTAAAATGTTTTGGAAATTAGTAGGAAAATGTTTTTTAGGTTAGTAACCTTAATTAAAAGAAAGAAAAAATATTTTTGTATTTTTTGAGATTGATTTTAATGTAAAAATCCTAAATCTATGTTAATTAGCATTTAATTAGAAAAATAATTGAAAATGCAAATAAAAAATAAATGTTTTTGTGTTAAAAATTAAAATAAAGGTTTTTGAAACCTAAATCTAAAATTAAAACATTTTTTAGGATTTTAGAAAATAGTCAAATTAATTTATGAAAATAAATAAAAATAAGAAAAGAGAAATTAAAAAAAAAAGGTTAGAAACATTGAAGGAGAAAAGTGGTAAAAAAAAAAGATTTGGTCCCTGGAGGTGTTGAAAGTTTTGAATCTGGATCGATGCCGAAATGAATTCTGAACCTGAAACAAAGTATCGACACAAAAAAAGAAATGAAAACACTAGCATAAAGATGAATCAAAATTAAATCAATGATAATGGAGGAATATTGTCACGGTCGAAACCCAAGGTTGAGTTGTTGTCTGACAAACCTGTATTTAAATAGATTTCATTCATATTTTTGATATGTTAGTTGTTTGTAGTTTGTTTAGAAAAAGTGATGTTGTTAATGGTGAAAAATGGTTTTGTTAGAAAAAACTTCACTAATACAAATTAGAAAAAAAATGCATGTAGAAATATATTAGTAAATTGTAAGGTTTTAATATGCAAGATCAAAAAAGTTAGTATTTCTAATGGTAGATATGGACCGTAAAAAAAAAAGTGGTTCGATTAAAATGATAAATAAAAATGGCTTGTAAGTGTGAAACCGTGAGATTTGTTATACAAAAAATAAAATGTAAAAAAACAATCAACCTTCAAATAAACATCACGTGGTTAGAACAACAAACGAGATAAAATAAAAGGAATGCCTCATATGAAAATCATCGGCCAAAAACTAGAAACAATTTTTGAAAAGAAACTTTGAAAAGAGATTGAAAAAAATGTGTGTGAGAAATTGTGGAAATTTGTGCGTGATTGTTGGTAGAAAGAAAAGAAAATGTTAGTGTAGGAAATATACAATGAAAAAAAATATGGTGTCCTCTCTTTTGTTGTATCAAAATTGGCCTCTATTTATAACAAAGTATTAGGTTAAACAAATATAGAAAAAATTAAATATGATCAATGACTCAAAAAAAATTCATTTAATTGTGATTTGTAATTTAATCAATTAATCAATATTTTCCTAATTTCTTTTTACTTGCTCCCCAAGATTTGAAAACATGCCAAAATAAGAACAAATTGACTTTAAAACTTTCTTTTTTTTTATTTTGGTCTAAAAATGCATAAAATGATTAAAAAAAGTAAAAAATAACATTCTTGAAAAATACATAAATAATAAAATTCGAAAATTTTAGTATTTAAATAATAAAAATATGATTTTATGATTTTTTTGAAAATAGATTTTAAAAGAAAAAGAAAGTTAGTAACAAATAACAAAAAAATGTTAAAAGTGCAAAATGTGAGATTCAAACCCATGACCTCACATTTATAAAGCTTACCTCCTTACCAATTGTGCTATCTTACTTATTCGAAATAAAAATGCAACTGAAAGTATATGGAGACGCGCAAGTATTTGTCATATTTAAAAATACAAATAATTTGAAATAAATTATTATATTTTTAAATAGACCTTGAGAACGAATATTTATAAAAATCCCTGGATTATTAGTGTAATAAACCAAAAGAAATTTAAAACAAAGTTTAAAAATAATTTTGACCTTAGTACCGAGTGGACAAATTTTGGGGTATGACAACGTTACACAGTGTTCAAAATGTCAAACGTTCGCTCCAATCATTCATACTCCGTCCGAATTCCAGCACGCCGTTTTGGCCCCGTGGCCTTTTTATCAGTGGGGGGCTGACATCCTAGGGCCGCCCCAAGGCCCCGGACAACAAGTTCCCGATTGTCATGATTATTTTACTAAGTGGGTGGAGGCTGAGGCAGTATCTCGGATCTCGGCGGATCGAGTTCGGCGTTTTTATTGGAGAAGTATCATTTGCCGGTTCGGGTTACCTCGGGTCATTGTCTCAGACAACGGAGCGCAATTTGCAAGTGCCTCGGTGGTGGAGTTCTGCAAGGAGCTCGGAATTCAAAACAAATTCATATCTGTAGAACACCCCCAGGCAAATGGGCAGGCCGAGTCGGCTAACAAGGTAATTTTAAATGCAATAAAAAAGAAGCTGGATTCCGCCAAAGGATTGTGGGCACAATATTTGCATGAAGTATTGTGGGGATACCACACCACGGTCCATTCCACGACTCAGGAGACTCCCTTCAGGATGGTTTTTGGAGCCGATGCCATGATACCGGTGGAAGTTGCTTTGCCCTCCTGGAGACGGGAGAACTTTGAAGAGGAGTCCAATAAGCTGGCCTTAGATGAGGAGGCAAATCTCTTGAAGGAGGTAAGGGACACGGCCCATGTCAGGGAGGTAGCAGCAAAGCAAAGAATGACCAGACGTTTTAACTTGCGGGTGAAGCAACGTGGCTTTAAAGTCGGAGATTTAGTGCTTAAAAAAGTGACTGATCCAACCAAGAAGGGCAAGCTAGATCCTAATTGGGAGGGTCCATTCAGGGTCTCGGAAAAGTTACAGAACGAAGCCTACAAGCTGGAAACACTGGCCGGGTCTGAGTTGCCCAGGACCTGGAATATTGTCAATCTCAAGTTATATTTCAGTTAAGCATTTTAATGTAAGAATAAATGGTGCACTCTTTTCCCTAGGCAAGGGCCAGGGTTTTTAATGAGGCATCTATAAAATGAAATTGTATTGCAACATTTGAGTCTTAAGAAGAAATGGCGGGAGCCATCAGGTACGTACTGCTGAGCTCGGTCTCGAATCGTCTCTCAGTCGCGGTAAAATCCTCTATCCGAAAAGGCTCTATTCCTACTCGGAACAACCTTCAAAGGCTTTGTTCCTACTCGGAACAACCTTCAAAGGCTCTGTTCCTACTCGGAACAACCTTAAAAGCTTTGTCTTTATCAAGCATATAAGGCGAAGAGCCTTAACTGGGTTCCGTCAGGCATTTTGCCAAAAGCCTTCTCAAATCAAGGTACAGTCAATGTTACCCGGAGAGATACCTGGGTGTTGTGAACAGTTGTTATGTGGTCATTTAAAACCATCAGGGTTACTCGCCGTACCCTATGGCTCGGGGGGCTGGTAGCGCTACATAAAAGTTCACAACTATACGCACAATAATCATTCAGTGGAGCATTGCATTGAAAATAATATTGAAAACATCAAAAATATTGAAATTAAAGCTCAAAGCCCGGCAAGGAAAATATTTGGAGTACAAAATGCATCCACCAAAACGGACGACTAACTACAGAAATGTCAAAACATAACGGAAAAAGCGAAAACTAAAAAGAAAATTCAGGGGTTGGGGTTGGCATCCACATTAGCGTTTCCTTCGCTTAGTGTGGCCTCGCTATCATCTTCGTCGACCTCCACCAGCTTCCCATCCACGATGGTCTTGAAGAAATCAACTTCTGAGATGTCTATATCGGGATACAGACAGGCGACTTGAGCTTTGGCCCGGTCGAAAGCCAAATCCCCGGCATCCAGCACGTCCATTTGGGACTTCTTCAATACATCTTTTAGCTCGGAGCATGACTTCTCGGAGTCTTGAAACTTGATTGACATCTCGGAGGCTGAAGTTTTGGCCTGGGCAAGCTCGTCTTCTAAAGCCTTTATCCGGTTGTTAGCTTCCGAATTCTTGTTTTCAAGATCTGTGATGCTATCAGCAGCTTCCAGGAGTTTGTTCTTGAGTACGTTGTTGGCATCGTAAAGGAACTGCTCGTTGTCAGCTAGCCTCTTGACTTCTGTCTCCAGCTCGGCCTTTTTCTTCTCCACGTTATCACCCGACTCGAACAGACTCCGAGTGAGTACAACACACCTCATCAGATATGAACTCAGCTGTTTGGTGATCTGCTGTGAACCTAGGTTTGTCAGTTTATTCACGTCGGTGGTGGCGTTGAGATGGTCATATAGAAACTTGAGGCCATCAAAGTCAGCAGACCAGAACTGGTTCTTCGCGGAAGCTCGGCTGGAATTATCACCGGTCTCTTTTAGCAAATTGGAAACGGCCCAATCGGCCGAGTTGTTCTCATTCCCCATGATAGTCTTCAGCTTCTTCGGGATAGGCTCGGTGGCTGGTTCGGGCTCGGCATGGTGTTTTAGTGGGGAAGCAGTAATGACGGTAGTCTCTAGAGCATTGTCTCGAATTGAGACGTTTTTCTTCTTCTTCGGAACACGTACTTCCAGCCCAGACAGATTAGACTTGGTCTCGGAGGGGCCGCCATCACCCATCCGAGCAGCGCGAGCTGCGGCCATTAGCTTCTTCTGCTCCTTCACGGACATATCAGTCATTTTGTCTATAGAAAATAAAACAAAGGAAAGAGGTTAAGCATACAAGTGGAAGGCGGCAGAGTAAAGTTAGTTGGAAAAATCTTACCTAGGAAGTCGGGGACTTCCTCTAGAGGCAAGGCAAGTAATTCCTTGACCCTGATCGGCCTGAAGGAGTCTAGCACTTCTAAGGAAAGGGTCTCGGAAGCACTCAGGCTGTCATAATCGAAACCGGAGATGGGAAGTGGGTCGCAAGTCCAGTATAAGGGGAATTTGTGATGCCCATCAGCACCATAAATAACTTGAGGGCACCGAGACCCACATTTTACTCGGATAAAACGTTCTTTATTGCCTTTAAAGTTTGAGGTGTAGGCTTGGAGGAAGCTTCTTTTTGGGATGCCGCTGATGGCAACCCAGCTTCCGGGTTCAACGCTCTTTATCTCGAAAAAGGAAAAGAACAGACCGACGGTGGGGGCTATTGATAGGGTTCGGCAGATTACTTCAAACGCCCTGATAAAACCCCAGCTATTTGGACGGAGTTGGGAGGGGCAACGTTAATGGTTCGGAGAATGTCAGTCTCAAAGTTGGAAAGAGGAAATTGAATGCCAAACTCCTCGATGACTCCGGTATAAAAGTAAAACCATTCGGAGTCAACTCCCTTGGGACGGATCATGCAAACACTCTCCCCGGACTCACAAGATTCTAAAATCACGTCATCCTCGTTTCCTGTAGACGAGACATTCCAGAGAGAACACAGGGTAGCGATTTCGACATCTCAAATCAAGCTTTGCTTGAAGCCTACAGCTTCTCCTTTGATTAATCTGTTGGTTTCCATTATCGCCCACCGAACTCAAGAGTCGTGGTCGAATCACCGCCAAGTAAAACTTCAGCAAACCCTCAGTAACCCTTTTAGTTCAGTTACTCGCTGAGCATCACTCATCTCACGCATGCAATCCTCAAACAAGATTTTACGTTCCTCGTTCCCTAAATGGATTTTGCGACCAAAATCATCGCACTCTCTAATAACGACCATGTTTGGATTAAAACAAAAATAATGTAAAAGGAAAAGAGGATACCTGAGTAGATGATTGATTGACTAGAGAGAGGGTTTTTGAAGCAATTGACGGCAAGAGCACAATAGGGTTTGTGGAAATATGAAAGGGAGGATTTCTTGGGAAGTGAATAAATGTGATATAATGAGAAGGAGGGAAAGAAGGCATAAAGTTAGCTTTTCCCTATTTATAGGGTAATCACTGTGGATACAGGTGACCGTTGGGCTGGAAGCACACGGGTCACGTGCCATATTTTAAAAAGCCCCGAGTATACATCTCGCTAAGGGTTTACGGTTTCAGAATTGTTTGGTCGACACGGATTCAAAGGGTTTAAAACTGCGCGACCAAGGGGGCTTATGATCATGCATAAATTCCTTACCCGAGATGGATGACCGGAAGAAGGGTTGCAGGGACCCGGGATAGGTCTCGGGCTCAAGGACGAGGTCCTTATCCGATGTGGTTCCCGAGGTTGGAGCATGAGGTCGGCCTGATCCCGAGATGTAGCTCGACAGTTCATCCGGGTTAGAGGCTCGGGTGGAGGGAGACGTTACCGATGGGGAGAATTATGAGTACAAGGAGTCTTTATGAGACGTTACAGAGCGAATCAACATAAGTTGTAACGGTCGACTTCCTGCCTTCAGGCCACAGTTAATATGCCAAGGCGGTTATGGAAAGGAAAGGAGAACTCCATGAAAGGATGGATATAAATAGGGCTCTCGCCAGCGGGATAAGCAAGACAATCATAAGCTTGGAACTTGAGTTACGACACTTGAGCTTCCAAATCCCTAAAAATATCATTAACGAGGTTTTTTCTGCAAGAACAATGTCAATTTGTTATTTTCCACAAGTTTGTAGTGTTTTAGCTTGTGGAAGTGTGTATGTATTGTAAATATTGTTTAGATGTGTAAATGAGATTGTATAGGTGTGTAAGTGGAGCTTGCATAGCAGCTGCACCTGTTGTTGTCATTTTTCTGCAACTGGTGTAGCGCGCTTAGCGCGCTCTGCTATGCAGGGCCAGTGAATTCTTTTAAAATTTCACTTGGTTTTCCTTTTTCCCACTTTCACCAAGGCTTTTTGTATTGAATAAAATTAGTATTGTTTTTCTAATTCTTTTGTTGTTGTTTGGACTCAAAATTTTGGTTCGGTAACTTGAAGACTTTTGAGGTGATTTTTCGAGTTTGATCGTTTCAACTCGCGGATGTATGGTAATGATAGTTTTCAAAGTTGGTCCACGTCAGGTACTCGTTTATCGCTTTCTATAGCATAACATGTTTAGGAAATTTATCATTTGTATAATTACCATGCTATTCATTCTTTTTGCATTACTTGCTCATGAATTGAATCACTTTAGTTCCTCTTTTTACCCATAAATGTGAGGAAGCTTTCCATTGTTTACATATGAGAGTCCACATTCTTGTTTTAAACTGGATTTTATTATGCTTAATCTATAGTTTTGTGTTGATTGTATGATTGCAAGAAAATGATCAAGGCATTTGTTGATTTTGAGCATAACTACCTTGGCCAAATATTCAATTCACCTTGTGAGTGTGTGATCCTTTGTTAGTCCCTTTGAACTTTTATCAACATCCATTTTTATTTGAACTTGATGCTTGTCTATGAGTGTCAATTCACCTTTTTTTTGTATGGATGTTGATTTCTTTGTTTCTTGAACTCTCAACTATATGTTGTTGTATGGATTTTTACCTTGCCTTAGAATGTAGGGAGTATTCACACATTAATGTTGGTTGAATTCAAGTTGGGGAGAGGAATGTTTATGTACTTATATTCTTGTTGGTATGAGGTTAAGAGAAAAGAAAAAAAATGTGAAAAAGAAAGATTAGAAAAAGAAAGAAAAAAGAGAAAAGTTTTGAAAAAGAAAAACAAAAAGAGTAGGAATAATGTTATGTTAATAAGTGAGGTGTGTTTGGTGTGAAATTTGTGATGAAGAATAACTTTGATTGAAATTATATTGTTTAGAACTTTGTGAGTTGATCACTCCCTTAGGTTTAGGCAAGTTTTTGTTTCGATTAGCTTTAGGAATTATCACTTGTTTGTTAACCGAGCCGCATTACAACCTTGAAAAGCCCTTGTGATTCTTGCATTTGTATTTTCAATACGTTTTTGGATGAATGCATAATTTAGTCTATTGTTTGCAAGATTGTGGATGAGTGTTTTTTATCCCTCACCTTTGTGTGTTCTTCATCTACCGATGAATTTTTGCTAGGTGTGATTCATGATTGAGCTTGTTTTGTTTTAGAATGTTTTGCATGATTTTTGTACTTAGGATTTGTTTCGTTTATATGTTATTGTTGTAGTATAGTGGTAAGTTTGTATTTGTCGTGTACGTTTTTCGTTTGAACCATACATTTGTTTTCCGTTTTAAAACTTGTTGATTTGTGATTCTTTGATTATCATCCTTTGTTTCTTTAGGTTTACTTGACTTTGTTTGAGGACAAACAATGTTTCAAGTTGGGGAGAGTTGATAAGTGCCAAAATATAGTTATTTTGTATATACATTTTGTGGCACTTATCCGTTCTTTTGTTGATATTCTTCGAATAAATCCTCCGTTTTTAGTATAAATGTGTACATAATAGAATACTTGAGTTTTTGTGTAAATATTGTATCATTTGATAGTTTTTCATCTCTTTTATAGGTATTCATTCATAATTGGAGCATTGAGTAATAAAGGTCAAAGGCTAAGCTTCAAGAGTGCGATTTTGCACAATTGATCAACGAATAAAGCTCAAATCCACAAAATAAAAATCATCATTTTGATTGATATTAATTCATGGTTAGATAGAGCATTGAATAAGCTTTCCAACGCTTCAAACCGGGCTCAATTCCGAGTTACGGTTCTCAAGATATGGCAAAAATAAAATGCTGAAAATCACAGACCGCGCTTAGCGCGCCCTGCGACATCAGAATTCTTTAAAAGGGGCTAAAACACATTTTTAGGTTATGGGTTGGGTATTTTTGAGTCTCAATACCATCACCTTCATATTTTTGATAGATTTGCTTGGAAAACAACATTGGAGCTTGCATTTGGATGATCCGGAGTCGAATCCCTCGTCGATTGGTGTTGACAAACCAAGAAATGTTTGGTTCCTCTTCTTCTCTTCTCTTTGTAATCTCTTTTGTTGGGTTTTGTATGTATATCTACTCATAACTCATGTATATTTTTCTCCCTTGGCGTTGTATAAAGCTTATTTTACGAATCCGTGTTGGTAGTTATCTTGGGTTTTTACTTTATGTTAGGGATTTGAGCTTTGCTAGGGATAGATTGCTTAGATTCTTACCTAGGATGATTATCTGTTAGTATCTGAATGCTAGAAATGGCTTTAGATCTAACATTCACTATAGAGTATCCGAACTTAATGCCTCTGCGTTGGTGAAGTATGCTAGGAATAGATATGGAGGTGACGCAGTTGATTTCTATGTTGTTGAGATATGCCAGGAATGGATATTGAGATGATTTAGGAGGATTCTCAATTTGGGTTAGAAATAGCTTAGGTTGTGAGAGGTATGTGATGACACGGACGAGTATCGTAGGCCGAGTATGACATGGGTGGTAGATTTAAGTCTGTGACGGGTAGTTTACATTCGTTCCGGATAAGCTGTCTATCCTTTATACTTTTTGTTCATTTACTTTTTGTCTTTTATTTTCATTTCGTTTAATCTCAAATTCATTAACGGTAGAATTGTCGAACGACGAATCAATAACCAATCTTTGTGGACACGATACGATATAACCTAACCGGTATATATCACCCGGTAAAAATAATACCAACTCTTTGCTTGCCGCTTTAAGATATTTTCTGTTTAAATATGTTCTAAACCCTCTTAGTATTTTGCTGGCCAATCCAAGACAATAATCTTTTTTTGTGTCATCAATGATGAAAGACCTCTACAAAAAACATACACAGAGTGCGTTAGTATAAGTAATTTAAATACATAATCTTAATTTAAACACATAATTAAAAGTACCTGTATCTCACTCCAGATTTTGTTTTTAGCGTCATCCAACTTATCATCTCTCCACTCATCACAAGTTATTGGAATTTCTCTCCTTACAACTGTACCAATGTAACTTGTCAATTTAGAATCGTTAGGCTCAATTAATTGGTCACTTGAACTCCAATGCACATCGTATTTTATGCCTCTATCTCTATCACAAATGATATTCTTCATAATAGTTTTTCCTCGTTTATTTCTCTTTACACTCCCTTATTGAATTTGCCTCCACCATTGTCTCCATCATTAATAGAATCATCGTGTGGGTGATCCTCGTTATTAGCCATCTAACCTATAATAAAGAAAAACATTAGTATCTAATGACAAATATTTAATTCCAAATATATAATTCCAAATATCTAATTCCATAATCAATTGAGTATATAAAATGAAAAATATATAATTTTATTGAAAATGATAGTCTACGCTATTCCATTTTCGAATGTGCTAGCTAACCACAAAAACAAGTTATTTGACAAAGATTACCATAATGTTAAGGACCAAAATGTAGATATTTTGTAGATCATTTTGTGGTCCTTTACAATGTCTTTTGATTAATTAGTAGTATTTAATATAGTATTTTGATATATTTATGTTTTTATTTAGTTTTTGTTTATAATATATTATTTAACTTTGTTTATATTTAAATTGTAGGTTTTTGGTATTTATTCCTTCAAGCTTGGATTCAAGGAAGCTTGAAGAGCTATTGGAGCAAGTTTAAACAATTTTTGGAAGAATAAGCATGCTTCAGGGCGCACTTAGCGCGGTTACAGCATGAGTGCGCTTAGCACGGTTAGAAGGCTTAGCGCGGCCTGCGATATCAGAAAAAGGACAATGACCCATGCTTAGATATTTTTCTCACCAACTCTCTGATTTCAACTCCTAATCCATCCTAGAAAACCAGAACCATACTCCTTCTTCATTTTTTTATCATTATTGTATACTAAGAATTGGGAACTAGAATCTTGTTCTTGATTTTTCTTCCATGTTCATAATCTTTCCCAAAATCTTGCAAGTGAAGCTACCATGAGAATGAGTAGCTAAGCTCCTTTTGTGTCAAGGTTAGAGGTAGTTAACCTAACCTTTATGTGTTTATTTTGATCTCTTGGTGTATGAACTTGGTTGATAATATATATATGTTGAATATCTTTGTTCCGCTATCTATTGATGCTTTGAATCATGATTGAAAAATATGTTTTAAAGTTGACCTAAGATATTCTTCCACTAATGAACAAATGCTATAGATAGATTTGTGAGCTAGTGTTTACTTGCATTAAACTTAAGGATTATCATGTCAATAGTTAAGCAAAGTGGGAGTAATCATACCAAACCTAGTGTGGAAAGTGTTCGTCGAACCCTCCCAAAAATGTAAAGCAGCCAATAGCATGCTGCTAGAGTAGGGTTGGCCACAGCGAAAAAGTTCCAGCAGTGTATCAATTCCAAGTGCCTCCCAGTGCTCCTTTTTGTCGGTTTCTAGGTGTGTCATCCATGCGTTGAATTTAGGACAGTTTAGGGGAGGGGCGATTCGAAAATTCCTATCAATGTATTATAAAGTAATAGGTTTTGGAGAAGTGACTATGGGTTTGGTTGCAGTACTAGTGGGAAAAAAAGCCCCTCTATCATCTACGTATATTTTAGAGGGTGTGTCCGCAGGAAGAGGGCCTGAAAAAGCTAAGGGTTTTCCTTTAAGATTAAAAGGAATTAATACCTGAGATTTCCAAATTTTGGTTTTCTCTTGAGAAAATGGGGGTTCTGGCACGTAGGGTTTGCCGTTGAAGAGACGTAGTTTGAGTTCCATAGCTGGAGAGGTGGTGGTGATGTCGTCAATGTTTGCCATTGATGAAGTTGTGAAGGAGTTTAGAGAAGATGAACTAAGACGATGAACTTGAGTTTCTGAGTTTTTTGGGAAAAGAGTGAAGAAAGTGAGGAGAAGAAGAAATCAAAGGAAGCAGAAAAGAAGAAAAAGAGAAAAAATGTGGATTAAGGCTATTTATAGCCAGCTTCAGACGAAGGAAAATAAGTGAAAGGGTGTTGTCATTTTCTAAGTCCAAATCATGTCAAGCTAGGGGACACGTGTAACAAGATTGCAGCAAAAGCATGGTGGACCATGTCTGCCACTAAATTGTAATCATGACCAACATTAATGGTCCCACGTCTCAAAGCGAAAAGTGTGGTACACTATCATGATTGTGTTACGTCACGAAAAGAATGGAACAGTAATCCACTTTTCAGATAAGTGAAAATGACTTGGTCGAGTGAGAGCGCGACACTTCGTAGATGCCATTATCTCATATGGTCGAAATGTGAAAATTCGAAAATGGCATCTCTGGGGGCATTTTGTTACCTTGAAATTTCTTAAGGTATTCAAAAGTACATATTAATGCAAATGTCCTTGTAAATTAAGGGTTGATCATTAAAGAATAAGGGATTCTTCAGAAGATTGAAATATATGCCCAAGAAGAATACTAAGTCAAGGATGTCAAAAAAGAGGCATGTCGACCAAAGGGACAAAACGTGGAAATTGGTCGATTCGACCAAAATATTAAATAGCGAGGGAAATAGTCAAAGATGATCCCAGTCGATTATGGAGGATTATGGACTTGGAGGAATTTCATTGTTTTTGCCTTCGATGAAGGAAAGAGTCCAGGTTAGGAGCGGTTTAATTTTAGAAGCCAGAAGCGGGAAAAATTCAAAGTCCCCGGTCGTGGGCAGTTATTAAAGCTTTGTGTTGTTTAAGCGCCAAACAGGTGGCGAACTCTTGTGAGGCGGTTTCTTCAAGTTTCGAACACCAGTCGTAGATTGTTTTTAGGCAGTTACATTGTAAACATTATAAATAAGTCATTTCAATGTAAAATCCGTGTGTTCACTTGTATACTCAAAGTACTTGCAAAAACTCTGCCCAATTTCGAGCGTCGGGAAGAAAAAGTTGCGAAATTATTTGATGTACGTGAATCACCACCTTTATTTAAATGCAAAACCTTTACTTTTCAATTGTTTTCTTTGAAACTTTTACTTGCATTCTATTTACTTTTCATCAATCACTTTGTGTTTTCGTCTTTGTTGATGCTCTCTTTGTTACAAGTTTTGAACAGACCCTTATGTTGTTTAGAACAGACCTAAATTCACAGCCTTCTGTCTGTCACAAGTCACCATAGTAGGTCAAAATATAGTGAATACTCAGATTTGTAGGTTTTTGTCTCCGTCGGTCACGATTTACCTGTCGGTCGAACCTGAACTATTGTGTGGAAAGTCGTTGTACTTATTCCCTTAGTCTTAGGAAATCATTTCTTAGGCAAGGATTATGACAGAATCAGTACAATTTCACAAATCTTAGCACATGTCTTAAGACCAACTAGTTGATCTTGCGAGTGACCCTTAATTTTAGGATTTTGGGAGGACCGACGGTTGTTTACCATTTTCCACAGTAAACAACAGCGTGTGTGAGTTACTCCGTTATATGGATTCCAATTGGTGCAGAGATAAATATGATCGAAAGTCTACGACCGATTATGTCTTTATGTTCGGAGGAGCTCCAATATCTTTGGTACTCTAAAAAAGAACCTGTGGTGGCACTCTCTTCTTGTGAGGTCGGGTATATCGCAACGTCGATGTGTGCATGTCAAGCTGTGTGGCTAATGAATCTAATTAAAGAGTTGGACAACATTGAGGTAAAAGTTGTCACACTCTTTGTTGACAACCTCTCGGCTATCAACCATGCAAGGAATCCTATAGCACATGGGAGGATCAAGCACATACAGATGAGGTTCCATTACTTGAGGGAGTTGGTGTGTGAAGAACAGCTTAAGCTAGCCCATTGTCGAAGCGAAGAACAACTTGCAGATTTGTTGACGAAGGTGGTAACAAATGAAGCGTTCAAGAGGCTTGTGAAGAAATTGAGCTTGAGGAATATAGAGCACTTGACTTAAGGTGGTGTGTTGAATGTTGAGTATATGCCAAGTGCAATGTGAAGGATTCATAAGCTGTTTTGGAAACAGCTTAAGTAAATAAGTTGTTCTTCCACTGAAGCAGAAAAACAGAATTTCGAAGAGGAAACCAATTTCAGCCGCGATTTTTATTTTTCTGGTGTAGTAGTTTTCTATTGTGGTTTTGTTTGTTGTTTTGTTTTGTGTTACTTTTAGATTTTTATATATAGAACTCCCTCTCATGTAATGTGTAACATTTTGTACATTGCCATTGTGAATAATACATAATATTTTCTCCTCAATTACTCTCTCAATTTCCCTATTATTCCCTCTAAACTTCATCTTCTCCAATTATCCATTTTCACCATTGATTCACCTCACCACAATTATGTATGTTCCAACAGTTTGAACCTTTAACTCAATACACTAACTGCTTTATTTATACTACACATATGATAAATGCTTTTTAACTGGTTCTGTTTACACGCCACGTATATCTGGTAACTTCTCTCCATGTTCTCCACTCTTGTTCTCTTTCCCTCCAAGAAACCTTCGTTCAAGTGAACTGGGCCACTTTCATAACTTTGAGCTTTTAATATTTTCAGGTCCAATTAACCTCTTGGTCGACTTCAAATACCATCAATTACACCTTGGTCGATTGAGGCATCTTGGTCGACCTAGATATCACACTATTTCAAAGAATCCGTTTGAATTATTTTTTTTTTCTATTGGTTGAATTTTAACTCTGTTGAAAATTCTAACCAACAACTTGTGAAGGATATTTTTAGGTTTTCAGTGGTGAAAACCACCACCACTAGGTGTTAAGAGAAATTCTCATAATTCAAAAACTAAAAATGTGTAAATAATTTTTAATTTAATTATTTATATGATATTATTTGATAAAGTGTATAATATATGGTATATATTGTCGACATTTTGAATAGATAGTATGGTATAAGAATGATTATATATGTCATCGATAATGGTCTTAGAAAGTTAATCATTGATCATACATAAAATCCTAGCCGAGCTATAAAGGGGGAAGAGACAAGGAAGAAGTTGAGCATGCTCCTCGGCTAGAAAGCGTGGAGATTGGAGTATGGTCCGGGCATATAACTCAATCTTATGAGCCATGATCTAACTCGGCAATAATGTGAGTGACACGTTTAAGCCGGTCATCAAAGGTGTAACTACCATATTAACTCTGACGGTGCGCGTTACCCTTTAGGGTCATCATTTGTGAGTGGCATACGTTATTCTCCTTAAAGGAAGTTCAGTTATAGAACTGGGAATGCATGGTTGTTTCAAGCATTGAACATGGAGGTCTCAATACTTCTATAAATAGCGCTCCCACCAGCGGGATAAGCAAGACACTTTTAGCTTGGATTTCAAGATACTTATCTTGAGCCTCCAAATCCCTAAATACTTTTATATAAGTTTTTCCTGCAAGAAAATTTGAGGCCCACCGAGGGGCCTCGGTGAAATTTATCCCAGGCCACCGCACAGTATTCAATAACACGATGTCAACAACACCACCAACCGATCTGCCGGACCTAGCACTGTTGTTGGCTATGATAGACGACCTGCGTCAACACAATGACACCCTACAAGATAGTGTTCAGGCTCTTCAGCAGAGGAGCTTGGATGAAACAGAAGAACAAGAGGCTGAACTCTTGGAACCACGGCCTTTATCTCAGATCATTTGGGATGATGTTGCTCTTGAGAATTTCAAGCCTCCGGTCTTAGAAACATATGATGGAAAAAATGATCCTCAGGAGCATATCATTTTAGTTAATAACACAATGGTGTATTGGCTTGCCACAGTTCTCTGTGATTTGTTATCAGGATTTCAATAAAAAATAATCCAATAGTTTTCTGCAAACCGTCATCGGAAGGTGGCCACCACCTAATTGTTCAGCGTCAGGCAACGTCCAGCAAAATCACTGCGGGATTCATGGTCGGGTTTAATGAAGAGACCATAAAGGTTTCTCACCCCAATCAGGAGACCTTTGTTGCGGCATTTCAGCACAGACTCAAGGCCGGAAAATTCAACGAGTCTCTGGCTTACAAACTGGCCAAGAGCATAGACGAAATCATTACCTGAGCTGAATGTTACGTGAAGGGTGAAGAAAGAAATATGGAGAGGAGAGCCCGAGATGCTAGAGAAAAGGGCAAGGGGCGATATGATAGCTCAGATCAAAAGGCACGGCCTTGGGATCATTCAACATCCCGGGATCGTTCCCGGGAGAAACAACTTTAATCACGTAGCCGTCAGACCTTAAGACCGGGTGAAACCTTCACACTGTTAAATGCTAGAAGGGAAGATATTTGGAGAGACGTGAACCATTTGAATTTATTTCCTAAGCCATGGAAGCCTGACGCAGTAAATGTCACAATGGGAAAAATCTGGAATCTTGGTGTGAGTATCACCGTATCAGATGACATACGACTGAGTCCTATGTTCAGTAACGCAGAGAGATAGAAAAGTTGATCCAGAGGGGTAAACTTTCATCCTATGTGAAATATAGCTTGGAACAAGGCGACAAACGCAGCTTGCCTCCAAAGAGAGAGGAGGCCTTTGGTTCACCGTCAAAAAAGAAGGGAAAGGCAGTGGAGGAAGTTCGTGAGGCAAGACTAACTCGACATACGCTCAACAACATTTCTAGAGGGTTTGTTGGAGGTGGATCCACCAGTGCATCCCGGAAGAGGTATGCTCGGGGTGTTATGCATGTGGCTCAGGCTGGGCCAACCGATGATGATCCCGGAATGATAGCTTTCTCCCGGGAAGATGCGAAAGTTGTTTAGCCTCATGAAAATGACCCTATGGTCATTAAAGTTCAAATTAGAGACTGGGGCATAAAGCGGGTTTTGGTTGATCCAGGTAGTTCGATTGGTGTCATGTTTTGGGAAGCCTTCAAGGGAATGGATTTTGACCCCAAGGAGTTACTTTCGTTCAATGGAACCTTGGTAGGCTTTTCCGGCGAACAAGTTCAGGTGTTGGGTCATCTCCCATTGTTAACCACTTTTGGAAGCAATGAGAATGCTAAGTATGTATGAGTCTGATACCTGGTAGTCAATGCTTCCTATCCCTACAATATCATCATAGGCCGGCCCTCGCTCAATGCCCTAGAAGTAGCTTTGTCAACCTTGTACGTCACTATGAAGTATCTGTTAGGTGAGGGTCGCATCGGAGTTGTTTGAGGAGATCAGGGTTTGGCCAGGAAATGCTACAAGGACAGCATGAAGATTAAGAAAAAGCTGGTACCTATTGAGATCCCGTCAGACCATAAAGTTAACGTGGTAGACACCGATCCTAGGGAGGACCCTAAAGAAGATAGTCTGACTCCTCAAGAGGAGACAAAAGAAGTGCAGATCGGATCTCAACCTTCAAAAATTACTCACCTGGGAATGCAACTTTCCGCCGAGGAAGAGGCCGGGATAATCCAGGTTCTGAGGCAGAACTTAGATCTCTTTTCTTGGAAACCCGTGGATATGCCCGGGATCAACCCAGAAGTTATGTGTCATCATCTGGCTCTCGACCCAAATGTGAAGCCGATATCTCAGCGGAAGAAGAAAAGTGGTGAAGAAAAGAGGAAGTCCATTGTAGAGGAGGTTAAGAAGTTTGTCAAAGTCGGATTCATTGGTGAAGTTCAATACCCCACATGGTTGTCTAATGTGGTCATGGTCAAGAAGAAAACTGGGAAGTGGAGAATGTGTGTAGACTTCACGGATCTTAATAAAGCATGTCCGAAAGATCCTTACCCCCTGCCACACATAGATCGGCAGATTGATGGGGATTCAGGGTTCCGACTTCTTAGTTTTTTGCATGCCTATTCGGGATACAATCAAATCAGAATGAAACCGGCGGACGCTTCGAAGACAGCCTTCATGACAGACCGAAAGAACTATTACTATAAGGTGATGTCGTTTGGATTGAAGAATGTTGACGCGACCTACCAGAGGCCCATGAGTATGGTTTCCGCTCCATAAATAGGCAAAATATTGAGGTTTATGTGGATGACATGGTGGTCAAGACTGTTGCATATTGCAAACATGTTGTAGACATTGAAGAAACTTTTGCCGATTTGAAAATACAACATGCGCCTGAACCAAGACAAATGTACTTTCGCGGTGCAAGCTGGAAATGTTTTAGGCGTCATGTTGACAAGCCGGGGAATAGAAGCTAACTCAGATAAATTTCAAGCGGTTATTAATATGAGAATTCCGACTACAATATGCGAAGTGCAACAACTAACTAACCGGTTGCCCACGTTGTCCCGTTTTTTATCTTGTTCAGGAGACAAGTCGATTCATTTCTTCGCGGCTATTAAAAAGAGGGCGGATTTTGAGTGGACTGGTGCATGTGAGCAGGTGTTATACCCCAAAAATTTTCCTTCCACTTCTCAAGACAATTCATATATCAAATTCCTCAAGGATTTCACAAGGGTTGTCCAGACAAACCCTTTCCTAAGCAATCGATCCAAGCTAGGGTTTTGCTATTCTCAAGTCAAGATGGACTTCCAATCCCTCTAGTGGTCATCATACCTCATCATATGCTTCAAGGGATTACCATGCCAAGTTTCAAGCCCTACAGATCAAAGTTGCTCATCTAATGGCTCAGATAGTTGAAAATCAACTACATTGGACAAAAAGTCATCTATGGTCAACATACAGTCAAACTCCATAATTTTTTGTCAACATCAATATTTTGAAGTAATATTCATAATTTGGTCAAGGGTTGATCATGATTCTTCAAGAAAAGTCAAGATTTGATCAAAAGTCAAAGTTTCCAAATTAGGGCTTCTCTAGACAAAAGTCAACAGAACTTTGACCAAGCATAACTTTCACATGCTTCATCAGAAATTTCTCCACCAAATCTCACTTTGAAGAGAATTCAATTCTCTAAAACTTCATGTCTCACAAGCTTGGGCAGAAAATGCTTCATTTGGAAGATATGGATCAAGACATTATAGGTCCTTCTAGAAAAGTCAACAAAAGTCATCTTTTTGCAAAGAAGTGTCCATGAGTATGGAAACTCCAATGAAGATGAAACCAAAAATTCTATTTAGAAGACATCTCGAGCTTTCTAAAAAGTCTAAGAACACCCAAAAATGTTGAAAATTGAGCAAGATACAAATTGTGTAAGTTGAGCATTTTTGAGGAGGTGCATGAAGAAAAATACCTAGCAAAAGCCAAAAAATTTCAAATGGGCCTAAGATTTTATGATTTAAACTTGATCATAAGATTATCCATGACCACTATGCTGCATGGCACGCCTCTCACTCCTTTATTTATTTATTTTTTTAATTTAATAGCTTAAATTCAAATTTAATTAAATAAAATGCAAAAATAAAAGATAAGGCAAGTTGGGCTAGATATTTGCATGGCTTGGGGTCCAAGATAGCTCATTACAAGTCATCAATTTCGGCAAGAAGATTGAGGAAGAGATTGATCAAGATTGGAAAGATTTTGTGCAAATTTTCAAATCAAATATTCTCCATTTAAGGAGAATATTTTCTCTTAATGCCTTGACCTAATTCCACTCTCCTATATATACCTAGCACTCTTACAAGACAAGAAGACCTTTTAGACACCTCTTACACGTGCATCCAACCTCTTACAAACCCTAAAAATTCTCAAACTTTTCTCAAAGTTAGCAAAATCGTATTCCAACTTCCAGCCGGTTTCAAGTGGTTCCAAGCATTGATTCTTGTTCCTGAGGTATAGTAGGGTAAGAATGGATCATTATCCATGGCCAAAGCATGCTGAATCGTGCCATTCATAAGCATCCATTTTCATATTTTCTTGAAATCGTATTTTGCATTTTAACCTGTTTTCATGATACTTAACCATACTAATATGTTCATGAAGTTTTTTAGAACAGCTTTGATCCATCCTCCACAAGTTTTGACGTATAAATCACTAGATGCCATTGTTAGGGCAGGAATTTAGTGAACATTCGGATTCCACGATACAGGCTATTTTAGGACAAACAAACCTTACCATCGTGATCGTAGGGTCCTATATAGTCAATTTGGGCTTTTACTTTTCATAAATTGATGCATTTTTACAGGTTTTTGATGATTGATGCCAATCAGAGAAGATGAACGGAGCACCATTCCAGTGCTTATGACTCAGAGGCCAATAACCCTTACCTATTTATAGGTTTAGAAGGATGAATGGATGTATCACCGCCCCAACAGTTCCCCTTGCGCGCACTATGTCATTCTCCCTATCAGGTCGTGGGTTCAAACCCCACATTTTGCTATTTTATTTTCATTATTTGCCTTGTGTTTCCGATCTCCGAGTCACGCCCGTAAGCTCCACTCGATCCTTTCAGCCAAGTGCCAACTTCTGGGCATTCCCAACACTAGAAGCTCCAGCTTCTGGGCCTCACCAACACCAGAAGTGCCAACTTCTGAGTCTCCCCAACGCAGAATACTCCAGAAGCTCCAGCTTCTGGATGGTCTAAGAAGAGAAGTCCCCAGAAGCTCCATCTTCCGACGCCCCATCGAGTCTCCGAGCTCCACTGACCTTTCACAGAACCCCAAGCTCCAGCTGGTGCCTCCAAAGAACGGAACTTCTAAGCTCCAACTGGGATAGCTTCGTAAGCTCTTTTGTTTTGTTTTGTGCTTTTTTTCATATTTTTGCTTATTTTCTTTTTTTAATAATTAATTAATTTAATTAGTAATTAGGTTAATTAATTTAGGATTAATTAGATAACTTTCACTAATATTTTCTTTTATCTAATTTAATTAATTAATTTAGGTTAGTATTCACTAACGTTTTCTTAATTAATCAAAATCAATTAGAACTAGGTTATTTTCACATAAATTCTGATTTTCAAAAATACCAAAATACTAGGATGTACTTTTTATTCTGCTATTTATTTTCTTGCATTTAAATTCTAGAAAGGATGTATAGGTTGCAAGTTTTTCTATCATGTAATAGCGTAGGATTTTACTTTCCGCAATTTACTTTCCGCACCTCCTATTATGTATCTACCCCAAAGCCATGTAATAGCGTAGGACCCTTTATATTTCCGCAATTTACTTTCTGCACCTATTAAACTGCTAGTAATTTGGCGTGTATGGCAAGATAAAATCAACATAGATCACTAATCACAAGATAAATATCTGAAAACAATACACTCTTCTCACACATGCACCCCCTAGGGTATTCTCTCTCGTTGCCTTATAAATGGTCATGTCCCTCGAACGTGGGGGTATCTTAGCACGGTTGCCTAAAAAATATCATCATATTCCCTTCGACTTAAAAGATCATAGTCCCTCGATGTCGCCTAACGAATACATGATCTAGTCCCTCGATTGTTGCCTACGAAAAGTGATGATCGTCCCTACGAATGTGCTAGGATACTCCTACAAGTTGCCTTCTATGACCATCCGATGTCCCTTCGAATGTGTCTTTTACATCCAACGAATAACGTTACCTACCAAACAATGGTATGGATAGTCTTATTCTAAAGGAAATAAAAATAACACGGAAACGACAGTTCTGAGTGGGTAATAAGTCTCTTTTGCTTGCTCAATTAAAACATTCTTTTTACACCTAACACTTTTCAAAATTTTTCCAAAACAAAACATTTCCAAACACTTCGTATACATTCCAGTGTGAATCATTACGAAGTCAAAGCGAAATGCCTTTTCAAAAATCTTTTCAAACACACACAAAAAAGAAATTTAAAGTGAGCTAAAGCAATTAAGAGCTCGTAGATAACTACAGATGGAAAGGGTGCTAATACGTTCTCTTTTCATAACCAAATCCCTTGCTCAGAATCTAACGAGGGTCTTTTCCTGTTCTTTTCGACTTCCCTTAATTGGATAAAAGAAAAGTCGGTGGCGACTCTTGCTATCCGTAACATTTGCGATAAAACACAAAACAAACAAGTCAGTTCTCCCACCGTGTTACAGAACTAGCGACTCTGCTGGGGAAAATAAAGAGAGTTTACCTTAGGGTCTCTAGATCACTTTATTGCTTTCTGTTTAACTTTCTTGCTTTACTTTTAAGGGTTGCTTGGGTATTATGTTTGTGGGGGATCCTACACCCGAATCCAAGTTTCCTTAGGTAAGTAGCAATAAATCATCGCGATCGTTAGGCGTATACCGAAATGGTCAACATGATGGCTACGTTAGTGCGACACTTTGGATATCCCGATGCTCCTCATGTTCAGTTGAGGAAAGTATTTGGCGTCTGCGTGGTGTCATCAGCACTAACTCAACTTTTAGAACCTTAATTGACCCATCTTGGCCATTAGAAGGTAGTGAGATGGTCGTCTTCGGTGTAGACTGAGGTTGGTTGATACTCGATGCTACGCTCATTAAGATTCGACTTTTAGGATGTTTCAGTCGACCACTTGGTAGTCGTATTGAAATAAAGCCTACAAGAAAGATCAATGATATGAGATTCCTAGAACCCGGTTACTATTATAGGATAGGTTGAACCCACTCAAACTTTGGTAGGGTAGACACCTATACCTCATGCAATCCTTAAACCTAGGGCTATTGTGTGATTTGCATGTAATTTATATTTGCTTAAACATGACATCATGACATCATAACATCGCATTATCATATCATTTCTAACTATTTCAAGGACCTAGGAATTTATCTTTGCTCTGTTTTATAGGATCGTGGTTTCCAAAAAGACTATCCGAATCAACTTTATGGGTATACCTTCTCAACTCAAAGAACTGGTTTCATAAATTCCTGATCATGCTCAGTTCATCAAAAGACATGGTTATCTGCTTTACTTGGTTATCTCCAGTTTTGAAATAGATATGATGCACGTCTTATTCCAGTTCTTTGATCCGAAACATCACTACTATACATTCCCAGATTATCAGTTGGTGCCTACATTGGAAGAGTTCTCTAAGCTACTTGGGTTACCTATCCTTGATCAGATACCATTCACTAGTTCAGAAAAAGCTCCAAAGTACGAAGACATCGCATCAGCGTTACATCTAAAGCGGTCAGACATTGAAGCCAATTGGGAAACAAGAAACGGAGTTAAGGGTTTACTTGCTAAGTTCCTAATACAGAAAGCTCGAGAATTCCTCAAAGATATGAGTTTCCATGCATTCGAAGACGTTTTAGCCTTGCTAATCTACGGTTTGGTGCTATTTCCTAATCCAGATCAGTTCATAGACGTGAACGCCATCAAGATATTCCTCACTCGCAATCCTGTGCCCACCTTACTTGGAGACATTCTACATTCTCTCCACACTCGTACCATCAAAAGGAAAGGAACTCTCATGTGTTGCATACCATTACTCTCCAGGTGGTTTATTTCGCACCTTTCTCAATCAGTGATAAAGAACGAGCAAATATTGAAGTGGTCTCAAAGGCTGATGTCACTCTCTCATTCAAATATTCGTTGGTGTCTCTTTTCTCAAAAGGACTTCGCTTTCATTGAGCGTTATGGGGAATTCCCTAATGTACCACTCCTTCGCATAAGGGCAGGTATCACTTACAACTCTTCTCTAGCTCTACATCAGTTTGGCTATGCTCGAAGAGATGGTCCTCATGATATGCTTCTCCATGATATTGTGTTTGACTACAACCACGATCTTCAGAATTATCGTCGAAGATTTGTGCACGCCTGGGGCATGGTAAAGAAGACTGATACCAAGACTTTGGGACACAAAAATTCCATTCCTTGGGAACCTTACCTCAAATGGGTGCGAGCTCAAGCTCAAAACCTCATGATGTCGTTTACACTTGTGCTACCAATGGTTATGGAACCTGTTGCTATAGGTGACGAACCCTATACCGTTCTCCATCCAAACATGCCTACCAATTTCGAAGACCTTAAGAGATCCTGGATTCAGCTTAAAGAACAAAGGGATACGTTCGAAGCCCAGTGCTATGCAAGCGAGAAGAAGGTATTAGAGTTGACAAAGCTACTTCACGAGGAGCGAAACATCAACACCTACTTCAACACCAAGAGGAAGCGCCCATGGGAGACCTGAAAGCTTTAGGAACTTTTTTTATTATTTGTTTAAAAAAAACTCTCTTTTGTACTTGCTAAAATTAAACTAATAAAAATTTTGTTCGTGCTTGTCTAACAAATTTAAAATTCTCAAGGTCCTTGAAAACATTGCATTGCATAAACATCGCATATCATGGAATGACATTCCATAACAGGTACATTGAAGACCGGTTTTCTTATTCTCTCGCTGTTTATTTTAGCAGAAATAGCTCTTGAACAGACTGTCAAAGATCTCCAGGCTCAGAATGCTCAATTCCAGGAGATGTTCACCAACTTGGTCCAAGGCCAGAAAGACCTGAAGAAGCTCATCACCAGAAAGAAGAAGACCATCGGTATCCTCGACATGGAAAGAAATCACAAGGGTCCAGCTAGGGTGGTCAGCCGGTTTGAAATCTCAGACAATGGTGGTGAAACCGAGGAAAGTGCCAAGAACAGCGAAGGAAGCCATCATGGGTCTGAAAACGAAGATGAAGACTATGTGAGCGAGCAGTATGCTCCTGACGACAAATACAAGCAACTTGAATACCGTTTCAATGATGTGGAAAATCTGAAAATGTCCGGGATGAATTTTGATGATCTGAGTCTTGTCCCTAGCGTGGTAATTCCCCGCAAGTTCAAATTTCCTACTTTTGCCAAGTAGGATGGCATCTCTTGTCCAAAGCTGCATCTAAAGTCCTATGTTCAGAAGATCCATCCTCATACTGAAGATAGGAAATTGTGGATCCATTTCTTTCAAGAGAGTTTATCCGGAACTCAGTTGGAGTGGTATTATCAGCTAGAGAGTACCCATATTCATACCTGGAATGACTTGGCAGATGCTTTCTACAAGCAGTACCAGTACAATGCTGAATTGACACCTACCCGCATGCAGCTACAGAACATGTCTATGGGTCGTGATGAGAAGTTCAAAGAATATGCTCAGAAATGGAGAGATCTAGCAGGAAGAGTTCAACCACCCTTGTCCAATAGGGAGTTGGTTGATATGTTCATGGGAACACTAACAGGCCCATTCTTAAATAATCTGATTGGAAACTCTTCGGCCGGATTCATCGAGTTGATATTGACAGGCGAACGCATCGAAGCTGGAATCAAGAGCGGGAAAATTCAAGTAGAGTCATCTTCAAATGCTGCAAAGAGATCTTTTGGTGGTAAGAAAGAAGCCAATGCTGTATATGGTCAGAAAAGTCGTGACAAAGCTGATCGTACTCAATCTGCGGGGGCAGTTGTGATCTCCAATCCTACACCAGCGCAACCTCAATGAGATAACGCGCGTAACCAGAGCGCGCCACGAGGACAATTTACGAAGATCAATATGTCGTTGTCACAAGCATTGCAACATATGTTTAAAGCAGAGCTGATTACTCTGAGGGATCCTCCTCAGCACGTTAACACTTCCTCTCCAAAGTACAATCCTAATGCAAGGTGTGCATACCACTCCAACAGCCCAGGGCACGACACCAACAACTGTTGGGCTCTGAAGAACAAGATTCAATACATGATCGAAGTGAGAGAAATTGAATTCGACCCTCCTGTCGAAACTCCAAATGTGATCAACGCACCAATGCCCGACCATGGTAAAAGTGCCAATGCTATTGATGATGACTCCTATGTTTATGATGTGAACAAGCTGACTATTCCACTGATGACTGTTAAAAACGACTTGCTGCAAGCCAGTGTGTTTCCAGGATGCCCGGATGATTGTCGTTGGTGTGCATCTGAATCTGACGGATGTGCTTGGTTGAGAAGGCGTATTTAACGCATGATGGACAATTGTGAAGTACTATTTCTGAAACCTTCATCTGTGGAATATCTGTGCGAAGACATTTCTAAGAATCTGAAGATTGAAGATGCAAGCGAAGCCATACCAGAAATCTGGGATACCTTGGGGAAGCCAAGTGGAAAGTTTGATTTCATGGTGAAGTATACCGCTCCTAAAAGCTACAAAATTCCTATTAAAAAAGTCAAGGAAACCGGATGGGGAGACGATTTCCCAGAAGACTATGCCGATGTAAACACAATAAGGATCACCTCTGTCGATCCTGCGCCTAGAGTGACACCTCTTATCATTACTTCTCCCAGACTAGTTCCATATTCCACTGACAAAGCTATACTTTGGAACTATAGAGCCAAAGTTTATTATCATGGCGTTAGACAAGACCCATTAACCATTGAAAACATTGCAGTTGAAGCTGGACTTTCGTTAGAAGATGAATCTACAAGCAAAAGCAGATCGTCTATCTCCTCTTACAAAGAAGCAGCGCAGATAGTAAAAGACGGTAATGCTGCAGGTTGGGGACAAGTAATAAAACCTGTTAACAACGAGACAAAGGCCAGACTTGGATTTGCTCCAGTATTTCCTAAAGACAATCAAAGGGATGAAGCTCTTCGCCTAATCAAAGAAGTATTCCACAGTGGGGGTTTTTTAAACCCTGTTCTTCAAAAGGTTAATGTTCTTACCAATGAAGGTGATGAAGACGATCTCTCTGGATCTGAAGAGTGGAGCACTTATCTTACCAACTCTGAATATGTGTCTCAGGAAGAATCGTACGCACCGTTCTATCCTCTGACTGGTCAACTCAAAGGCATGTCCCTACAAAAGAAAAAGAATGAAAATTCACCTGTTCCCTCTGAAGTTTGGGATACCTTGGGAGAACCAAGTGGAAAGTTTGACTACATGGTGAAATACACTGCACCTGAGAGCTCAAAAATCAGAATTGAAGACATCCAGCCAACTGGATGGGACGATCCTTTTGAGTATCCTAGTCAACCAGAAGAGTTATACACATCTTCTCGATCTCATCAACCAATTGAGGTTCCGAATAAAGATCACTGCTTTAACGCGCCTGTGGAGTTTGTTAAAATAGATCTTAACTATCACTACATCAACGTAATTACTGAAGATCAGAGATATGATTCTGGAAACGAGTTGGAAAGCGTTGTCGATAATGAGTCTCTTCACTCAGAAGATTGGAGAGTACATCCCCAGAATTCAACACAAATGCCGATGGAAAGTACATATGCTGTGTTCCATGCTCCTCGATCTGCCAATCAAGCAGAAGAAGATCGTTTCAGCAGCACAAAAGGCAAGGTCAACCGTCCAAAGTCTTCAAAGCCTGTTCGACAAACGACCAAAGTCTATTCAAGAACTAAGCCAAGTGGAAAACTACCAGAGTATCTTGACTTCCAAGCAGTTCTCCACTATTGGAAGCCTGTTGGTTGAAGTTCGGACTAATGTTCATAGTTCTAAGTAGTTTGTTTTGCTTTTGTTTTGAACTCTCGCCTCGCCCAAAGCGAAGAGATGTTTTATAGGGTTTAGCTTTTAAATAATTTCTCTTTGTCTTGCCCAAGACAAATGAGTTTGTATTTAGGGCCCTGTTTCATATTGTGAATCATAAATAAAATGCGTTGTTTTGATTCCACATTTTGTGTTTGTTTTTCATTTTTACCCTTTTCTTGGAAATGATAATCCTAAAAAACACAATAAAAATCTTCAAAAATAATAATAATAATCTGCATACTTTCACATTAACTTTTTCCAAAAAAATGAAAGAAAAAAAAAAGATGAGTTAATTAATCAAACATAAATCAAATATGCAGATTAACAGATGGACAAATCCATTGAACGCAATAACTCTATGCTCTCTCCCAACTTTGAAATCCCTAGTGAAGTCGTCGAGGAAGAAGTTGAAGAAGAGATCCCGGATGAGATTTCTCGACTGCTTAAGCACGAGGAAAGAATCATTCAGCCCCGCAAAGAGCCTTTGGAAGCAATCAACTTGGGTTCTGAAGAAGACAAAAAAGAAGTGAACATGGAGCTCTACTCGACAGCAACGTCAAGGGAAAACTGATAGATCTTCTCAAAGAATATGTTGATGTATTTGCTTGGTCCTACCAGGACATGCCGGGTTTAGATACCAGCATCGTGGAGCATCACTTTCCATTAAGACCGGAGTGTTCGCCAGTTAAACAAAGACTGAGAAGAGTTCACCCTGATATGGCCGACAAAATCAAAAAGGAAGTTCAAAAATAGCTCGACGCAGGTTTCCTCGTCACCTCTGAATATCCTCAATGGCTAGCCAACATAGTGCCTGTCTCAAAGAAGGACGGAAAGGTCAGAATGTGTGTTGACTATCGGGACTAGAACAAAGCAAGTCCAAAAGATGATTTCCCACTACCGCATATCGACATGCTAGTGTATAGCACTGCAAAGTTCAATGTCTTTTCCTTCATAGACGGTTTCTCTGGTTACAATCAGATCAGAATGGCTCCCGAAGACATGGAGAAGACATCCTTCATCACGTCATGGGGCACGTTTTGCTACAAAGTAATGCCATTTGGATTAAAGAATGCAGGCGCGACTTACCAAAGGGCGATGACTACTCTCTTTCATGACATGATGCACAAAGAGATTGAAGTCTACGTGGACGACATGATAGCAAAGTCTGACACTGAAGAAGAGCATATAGAATATCTCTTGAAGTTGTTTCAGCGACTAAGGAAATTTCAGCTTCGCCTGAATCCTAACAAATGCACCTTTGGGGTAAGATCTGGAAAACTCCTAGGTTTCATCGTCAGTCAAAGAGGTATTGAAGTTGACCCTGACAAAGTCAAGGCTATTCAAGAAATGCCTACGCCACAAACAGAAAAGCAAGTAAGAGGATTTCTTGGAGGGTTGAATTACATCTCCAGATTTATCTCTCAAATGACTGCTACCTGTGGGCCGATATTCAAGCTTCTCCGCAAAAATCAAGAGGTTGTGTGGACAGAAGATTGCCAAAAAGCGTTTGACAGTATCAAGGAATACCTGTCAAAACCACCAATATTGATTCCTCCAGTCGAAGGAAGACCATTAATCATGTACCTTACCGTACTAGAAGATTCCATGGGTTGCGTGCTTGGACAACAAGATGAAACTGGTAAGAAAGACCATGCCATCTACTACTTGAGTAAAAAGTTCACAGACTATGAAACTCGTTACTCCATGCTCGAGAAAACATGTTGTCCTTTGGTGTGCGCTTCAAAATGTCTTCGCCAGTACATGATCAATCACACGACTTGGTTAATCTCCAAAACGGATCCAATCAAGTACGTCTTTGAAAAGCCTGCCTTAACAGGAAGAATTGCTCGATGGCAGATGCTGTTATCTGAGTATGACATCCAGTACCGTGCTCAAAAAGCGGTCAAAGGAAGCATTCTCGCCGATCACTTGGCTTATCAACCGATCAACGAATACCAATCTCTCAAGTTTGAATTCCCTGACGAGGATGTTATGTACTTAAAGATGAAAGATTGTGACGAACCGCTACCTGAAGAAGGTCCTGATCCAGAATCTAGATGGGGCTTAATCTTTGATGGAGCAGTTAACGTTTTTGGCAATGGAATTGGGGCAGTCATCATCACTCCCGAGGGTTCTCATATCCCGTTTTCCGCCAGATTGCTATTTGATTGCACCAACAACATAGCAGAATATGAAGCTTGTATCATAGGTATCGAAGAAGCCATCGACTTTGAGGATCAAGATTCTTGACATATATGGAGATTCAGCCCTTGTGATCAATCAAATCAAAGACAAGTATGAAACTCATCATCTTGGTTTGATTCCCTACAGAGATTATGCAAGACGTTTGTTGACTTTCTTCAACAAGGTCGAACTGCATCATATCCCTCGAGATCAAAATCGAATGGCAGACGCCTTGGCTACTTTATCTTCCATGTTCAAAGTTAGCAATTGGAATGATATGCCTAAGATCCGTATCAGACGCCTTGAAAGACCTGCATATGTGTTTACAACTGAAGCGATCTTCGTTGATAAACCGTGGTTCCACGACATTAAACGTTTTCTTCAAACTCAGGAGTACCCACTCGGGGCATCGTACAAAGATAGGAAAACTCTAAGGAGACTTTCTAGAAATTTCTTCCTGAATGAAAATGTGCTATACAAAAGAAACTTCGACATGGTTCTGCTCAGATGCGTCGACAGACATGAAGCAGACACAATAATTCACGAAGTGCATGAAGGGTCCTTTGGAACCCATTCAAATGGGCATGCAATATCCAGAAAGATCTTAAGAGCAGGATACTATTGGATAACAATGGAATCTGATTGCTGTAAACACGTCAAGAGATGTCACAAGTGTCAGATCTACGCAGATAAGATCCATGTGCCACCAACTCTACTCAACGTTCTCTCTTCTCCGTGGCCTTTCTCCATGTGGGGCATCGACATGATTGGGATGATCGAACCAAAAGCATCCAACGGACATCGCTTCATTTTAGTGGCCATTGATTACTTCACCAAATGGGTCAAAGCAGCATCTTACGCCAACGTCACAAGACAAGTGGTTGCGAGGTTCATTAAGAACAACCTCATTTGCCGATATGGAGTTCCAAGTAAGATCATTACAGACAATGGATCAAACTTGAACAACAAAATGATGAAAGAACTGTGTGAGGAATTCAAGATTGAGCATCATAACTCGTCTCCTTACCGGTCAAAGATGAATGGCGTCGTTGAAGCAGCCAACAAGAACATCAAAAAGATCGTCCAAAAGATGGTCATCACCTACAAAGACTGGCACGAAATGCTGCCATTCGCTCTGCATGGGTACCGTACTTCAGTACGCACTTCAACAGGGGCAACTCCTTTTTCTCTAGTATACGGCATGGAAACAGTGCTCCCCGTAGAAGTTGAGATTCCGTCGATGAGAGTTCTCATGGAAACTAAGTTATCTGAGGCCGAATGGTGTCAAAGCAGATACGACCAGCTGAACTTAATCGAAGAAAAGCGTTTGACCGCTCTGTGTCATGGACAATTATATCAAGGAAGGATGAAGAAAGCTTTTGACAAAAAGGTCCGACCTCGTGAATTCCGAGAAGGCGACCTCGTGCTTAAAAAGATTTTGTCTTTTCAACCAGATTCTAGGGGCAAATGGACTCCTAATTATGAAGGCCCATACATCGTCAAAAGAAGCTATTCTGGCGGTGCTATGACTCTCACAACCATGGACGGTGATGAACTCCGCATCCTGTGAATGCTGACGCAGTCAAGAAATACTTTGTCTAAAAAAACAAAAGAACAGCTCGGTAAGTCGAAAACCCGAAAAGGGCGGCTTAGGCAAAAATTAGAGACAATAAACAGAAATTATCCTGATAGATCGAAAACCTGAAAAGGAAATCTATGCAAAAATTAAGGATCAAAAATGACAAAGTAACTGCATCAGTTCGTACTTCGTCAATCTGAAGAATCTTCCATCAACGGATCTTCAATCAAATCTTCTGAAGCAACAAGCACAGTTGGAATTCAAAGTTGTTAGGGATAATGGTGGTTATTGCTTTCAATGTAGCCTTTTCCCAATAAATTATCATTTCCAACTCTTGTAAATAGTTCATGGAATCACGCCTTTGGCTGATTACCATTCTATCAATAAAATTTGGGCCTTATGCCTATTTGTTTGCAATTCTTGCTTTATTCTGTTTTGCAAAATAACGCTTTTTATTGTGAAAATCACTTTTGAAACTAAAAAGTTTTAAATGAATTTTTACTTCAAAATTTTGAAATAAAAGCGAAATTTTCCTCCAAACTATGAACACAGAAGGAACTTCAATAGTTTTCTCCATAAAGTGTTTCGACCTCTGAAAGATAGAACAACTGCTACAGAAGTTTTCTTCTCCTCAGCAGAGATCGTCAAAGGACGGCATTCTTATCCAAAAAGAATTCCCAACAAAGTTGCCAATGAAATGCCTTTTCCAGAAAGTTTAAAGCATGCAACTCAGATCCTTCATCAGTAAACGTCTACACCATCGCTGCAGATTTTGCTGACTATTTGTTTGAACTGTGACGTAGTCCTTTTCCCAAATATCCCTTTTGTTGTCTTGTCAAGTATCGCCAGCATGCATATGACATTCATAACATTCATCATTCGTACATAATAGCATCATTAATGCATTTCTGCATTTCTCAAATGTTTGCTTCTATATCACTGGTTTAGGTTACATGTATTCATATGGGTATGTCATCTCTCCAGTAGATTATCCCCAAGCAGAAAAATTCATATTTTTTTCTCTCCTATTCCCCAGCTGAGATCATTCCTCATTAGGAACAAAGTCTTGATTGACCGTTTCTTTCCAGTTCATTTCTGGATAGAACCTTGTCTCTAATCATTTCAGGATTAGATTTCACAGAAAAATCTACCTGCAAACAATAAGCAATATCCTCGTCATCTGAGCTGCTTATTTCCTTTTCATCTTGAAACTTATCGTAAAATGATTGTTCTTCTCAGCAAGTTCAAATCATGAAAGTTCAAAAAATCCCACAGTTGTCTTTCTATCTAAAGAAGAAGAAAATCTGTGTCTTTTCAATCAAAATGCCTGCATCTTCTCAAGAGAGAGATCCCCGGCAAGATTGTAGCTTTGAAAATAGAAACTCATTTGAGATCTGTTTCCATCATTGACTGTTATTCACAAGGCTGAATACTCAGTAAATTTCTCCAGAATTACCTTGTTATAGTTATCACTTCGCTGATAATTGGTAATATCTTCAGAACTCATTACCATAAACTATCACAAGGCTGATAATTGGTAATATCATCTTCATTTACCTTAAACATTGTCACAAGGCTGACAGAAGGTAATTTCTTGTTTCCCAAAGTGAAACAGATATTCACATGCTTTATGAATCTATTTTCCCAGTGAAACATTTGCTTGTTTCCCAACCAACAGGATTCTCTTTTCTTAGACAGATTGAGTCATCCTCACAAATTTTCCCCATCATATCAATCTTTGATATCTCCTGGGTGAACTTTTTGCAATCACTTTGCATCATCTGCATCTTTTGGTATCTTAGGTCCAAAATTTGCGTATTCTGATATTTAAGTCTCTTCACACCTATCGAGACGAAGATATTCATCTTCGTATCTCAGGTTAACGAAACTTAAATAGGGGCATCTGTCATACCCCAATTTTTGACCTAATATACCACCTTACATTTGCATCATTGCATCACTAACAGTTCAGAATAGGATTAATCGGGTGTGGCTTCTACAGGTCAAAATTAGGGTTTTACAAATTTTTCATCTGATTCAAGAGGTAATCAATTAGGGTTTGAGTTTCATTCACCTAAATTGATATATCTTAATCAACCATCAACCTCTGATCTTCAAATATCCAACTATTCCTCATGAATCTATCAAGGATCGACCAATTAGGGTTTTCATCGAGCATAAGCAATCACTGATTTTCTGATCAATGAATGACTTTTTTGCTTGGAGATTGATCTTCATATCTTCAACACAGCATCTTGATCTAATTTCTTGATTCAAAACATCACAGAAGTTCACATTTTTCATCAGTCAATTTCTGGATCATCTGATGAAATTTCATCTGCACTGAAAAGTCAAACTTTGACTTTTGGTCAACTTTTTCAAGATAAAACTTTTTCAATCATAAAAATACTTCAAATGATCCATCATGATCATAAAAAATCAAGAAATTTGGAAAAGTCAACAAAAAGTCAAAATTTTCAACACTTAGAAAAATTTTCAAGTGTTAAAATTTCATATTTTTTCCTACTTTCATGGCATTTTTTCACATAGTTCCATTTGGAATTAGAAAAAACTCAAAACATGAAAGTTGTAGCCCTTGAAACAAGTTTTCCAAAATATCCAAGAACGTTCAAATCCATTGTGTCTAGCTATACTTTTGATTTTGAAACATAGAGCTCCAAAACCATGGATTTCAAGTTCATGCTTCAAAAATTACAAGTCATTTTTGAGTTTTCTCCTTCTAGAAGCCTTGCCACCTAGCCAAGATGGATAGAGCTGATAAAAATCAGATGGAAAGTAATTATGATGAGATAAGATCAAGTTGAATTATTAACCATGGTTAAAAGGAAGGTTCCTTTTGCATTTATGGCAAAAAAGACTTTCTTGCCCTCTAAGGCAAGTTGTACAAATCCAAGCCAATCTTCTTCACTTGCCATTCTGATTTTTTGACCTATAAATAGAGGTCATGTTTGCAATTTGAAACTACACCAAAGCTATGCAAGAACAAGCTTTCTCTCTTCTTTCTTAAAATTCAAGTTACATAGTTCAAAGTGAGGATTTTGCATTTTTGTTAATTCTGTGAAAAACTATGAGAAGTTTGGTGTCTAACACATTCTAAACTCTAAATACAACTTGTTTGAAGCTTAAAATCAACTTAAAAACAACTAAAACTCAGAGTTTCTTTTCAAACTTTCAAACTTGCAAAAACTGCCTTAAACTTCAAACTGTTGGTTTGGCTCGAGCTAGTTGTGATTTTATCACTCAAACATCATCAACATACTTCATATGGATGATACAAATCATTACTCTTGACCTGTAACACCTTCAAGCTCGAATTCGAAACTCATGCCAAGCATATGCAAGTGGACTTGGTCAGAACGAACCAGGCTATTTCAGAGCAAGCAGAGCATCCTCACACGATCCTTGAAGTCCACTGGTGCTATAGCAATCATTAAAACAACTCTGTAACAGCTCCTTCGAAGAATCAAAGTCCAGCTTCAAAAGGTAAGAACTCAAACTTTGAACTTCATATTTTCTAACTTCCAGTTCAAAAAACTCTTGGTCGTTTTGTTTCTGCACCTTCACTGAAGCTTAACCCTCAATCAATTGCTTAATTCCATGATCACACGCGATTTCAATTTGATTTTAAAGAATTAGGGTTCTTCGTGTTTTCTGGAAAATTAATCATGTTTAACTAAAAAATAAATGAAATTAAACCACATCATCATGTTCCTGGTTCAATTTCGATCAAGTTTGATGTTTACATCGAGCAATTTCATCAAGAAAAAAGAATCCATGGCTGGATGAAGGATCGAGGAAGAAGAAGATGATTGCGCGCGTTTTTTCAGAAATTCAAATAAAAGTTTGTAATATAATTAATTGGATTGGCATAAGTGAACGGATGTATTGCCGCTCCAGGTCACTTGCCTTGCCTTGCCCAAAGGTCCCGGGTTCGAGTAGCCTTGGGACCATTTTTGCCAAACTTTTTTGTTTTCTCTTCGTATTTTTTTCAAACTTTGACTCTTTCAAAACCCAATCAAAACTCCTCATTTTGAGGTGATTTTTTGTACACTTGTCCATCAACATGTATATTTTATAATAATGTCAAAAAATTTCAAAAATACTTTCTTTTGAATACATTTTCATCGAGCCGAAAACGATACGTTTTGAGTACTTTTCAAAGCACTTTCAAAGACGTTTTTTCAAACTTTGGAAGCCCGAAACTTTTTCAAACTTCTTGTAAGTATATTTCACCTTTCAAAAACACTTTCAAGATCTCTTCAAAACTTTTCATCAAACTTACACTCTTTCTTTTCCATGATCGACCCGATTTAAAGATAAAACCGAACTCGTTTTTCCTCGAATTTCTTAACCGATCATGGGCCTCCCTCACGGTGTAAGTCTCAAATTCTTTTATGTACATAATTATTTCCTTGTACATATCCAATTCTTTTATGTACACATCTATTTTACTTGTACATAATACGAACATCTCTGAAAATACTCAAGTATAGACAAACTTCGTCTGTTTGTTTTCATTTGCTTGTATATACACTGCATACCATTGGTATTAAAAGGAGCATTATTCCCAATGAAACTGCTTTTAAACCAATGGGCCTCCCTTACGGTGTAAGTCCCAACCCTCCTATGTACATCCACATCTCCTTGTACATAAATACTCATTCGTGTACATATTTACTTCCTTGTACACATTCAAACTTGTAAATAATCAAGTTACGCTCATTTTAAACGCACATTTTACACACTTGTTTATATTTCCTTCATAAAATCTTGTAAATAAACATCATGCATTGTTTATATTTCCTTCATAAACTCCTGTGAATAAACTTCATACACTTGTTTATATAACTTTCTAGTTATAACATAACAATTAGCCTAACAACTAGGTTCCCCACAGAGTTAGCCTCCTCTTGGGCTTTGTACAAGGTAACTCATTTCATCTGAGTTCAGCCTCCTCTTAGGCTTCTTATAAGAAAACTCATTCATCTGAGTTTAGCCTCCGCTTAGGCTTCATATAAGGCATCACTCCTGTCACACCCCAAAATTTGCCTCACTTTCTGTTTTATTTTTCATCTGGTCATATGGAGCATAACCGTTAGCCATAATACAAATCGCATACATACATGCATTATCTTTATGGTGGATCAAAATCAAGGCGTGAATTTCACGATCAATTTGATTGTTTCTCGTTGTGGAAGTTTAGTTACCGGGCCATTAGTTTTGCGTGGGGTGCAACGTTAGATGTTTGGTGATTGAAGATGAGAATTTAAAGAAGAACAAGTAGATTCAGACGTTAGGTTTGATTCCATATGTGAAAGAACATTCGTGCAAAGGTTGACAAAGCCATAATCAATTTCTTCTCATTTGTTTTTTTACATAAACGGCATTATTCTTTCATGTTTTCAATGGGTGCATACGTAAAGCAAGTAATGGGAATTCTGGATATCTCATTTGCAATAAATCTGAAGGGAATCAAGGTGTGATGTTTAATAAAGGGGGAGTTTTCATACCCCCATTGAGGCATTACAATAGTTCTTGTTACAAAGTGAATCATTAAATGGCAAATTTGTTTCTAATGACTAGGAATCACATTACATTAATCACCGCCACCTTTCTAGACCTTGGAATTTCATCTACCAATTACCAAAGATGGAATACATAGCTTAACACTATGTCGCAAAGTAAACCGTAGTATGTGTCCGCTTTAATCGAGATGAAATGATTATGGCTTTAGACCAACTCCAAGCTACATCATCTTCTTTACGAATCTCCAATGTCTTCAAAGTCACGGTACCGAATAAACTTGTGAAGGAATATCAAATCGGCACTACGAACGCTAACGTTACGGTATGTCCATACTTGACTCAAGAGCTGCAAAAATGGAGAAACAGGTTCAGCATTCAGATGCGATATCATCCCTGCCACAGGATACCATACTGCATGTTAGAGATAAGCACAGAATACAAGTTAGATATGAAGTTCAGAGTTCCTGCAAGATAACCAAGTGACATTTCATCAATAGAAAAAAGGAAGTTCTCATTGAGAATAGTTGCAACCTACAAGCCAAGCAACATCTGAACGGAATTTTGAGTAGTACTACAACAACATTAATGAGAGACAACAATGTTTTTAATATCAACAAGAAGATGCTATATACAGGTTGAGATATCACCTTCCATTCACTGTCTTGAAAAAACACCCAGTACCTTGGATTATGCACACCGAGCTAAAAATATCAAGAACAAACCAGAGGTTAATCAGAAAATGATGAAATCTGCAATGATTAAAGATTTATATTCTGAAAGGGACAGCCTTCATCCTCCTCTTTTTCTTCACCAACCTGCAGCATGGAGGAATTGTTAAGTTTGAATTTGCTAAAGAAAAGAAAGCTTCAAATACAAGAAATGTTACACACAATTTTGAATAGAACAGAATATTCTGTCTTATGTTTCTGCACATAAATGTATAAACCAGGGGGGGTCCACTGTATCAGACTTTTACAACAAATAAAGTTCCAACTTTTTCCAGCCTGGACAGCTCACTTCTATTTCACAAAATAATATGTTTTGCTAGCATTTTACCCAGCCATTTTTTTTACTGTTACATCAGTTAAACTCTTTGAGAAAGAAACAAAATAGTACATGTTGTTTTTGAATATTGCCCACAATCTGCAGCACTGAGGTGCTCTCCCTCCACTCTAACTAATTCCAAGCCTAGTCACCTTTCTAACCTCATTCCAAACCTCTCTCACCCAAGCCTACACTCTATATAAACACCCTGTTCCCTCTCATTCTGCAGCAAACTCTCAGCCTAGCAAAACTCTACAGAATTTTTTCCCTAAACACCTATTCACTCAAAGCTCTCAACCCTAATTTCTCCTTCAAATTTCACACTGAAATTTGAAGTGGAAAGAGCTAAGCCATTCACTTATTTCATTCATCCGAAAGTAGAGGAAAGAAACTTACCAAACCAACACCACCACAACTTCACTCGTGTAACATAGTTGTTACTCTCCTCTTGCATTTTAACTTTGAGCTTCAAAGATATTCTTCAGATACTTCAGCCGCCATTCGCATCATATTTCGTGACTAAACATTAGCTTCTACCAGAATACAAACCAAATACGAAACAGATGTTTTAGGTTTTCTTTTTGTTACCTGATACCTTTTTTCTGCTATCTTGATTTGTTTTGTATCCGAAATCGGCATAATATCAATGACAAGTCCAAGGAGAAGCTACCCTTCGATTAGCACTCCATGAGGCTGAGATATTCTGCTAGTTTACTTAAACCCTGCCTTATTTGTCATAAAAAAGCATAACTTATATCAGAACACAAATTGAGTGAAGTGATGAAGGTTTTCAGTTTTTCATGTTACCTGATGTTGGTTCTGTTAGTTTGAATGCCTTATATCCGAAACTGGTGTGATATCGATGACAAGCTCAAGGAGAAACTACACTTTGATTAGTACTCCACCGAGCTGAGATATTCTGCCAGTCTAAGATATCCTGCATACCATTTCGTAAACAAATGTGAAGTTTCAGTACAACACAAACCATGAGACGAATGTTTTGAAATTGTTATGTTACCTGAGATGTTTTTTCTGTCTGGAGGTTTCGAAATCCGAACGTATCGCCGATGAAAGCTCAAGGAGGAAACTAATCACTGATTGGTACTCCATAGGGCTGAGGCGATATACTGATGCAGTATCCACACTTCGTTGGTTTTCCTTGCAAAAGAGTAACAAAGGTTACTACTCTGAACATTTGAAACTTCGAAAATTAAAAGTTATGAAAAATATTGGACTTACCGATCGAACATACGGAAATGATCCGAAAGCGACCACGAGCACATTGTTTCGTTGAGGTCACGATGGAGATCCGGATTCCGATATGAACCCATTTTACTGGTAGCCTTTGAAACCTGGGTTTGTTGATTTATAAAACCTTTGATCACTCCGGTTGGGATTTATTGGAAAACTGTTTTGAAGTTTGGATTTGTCAGAAGATTCGGACTAGGGATTTTGTTGAAACGCCGAACTCGATGAAGGATTTATTTTCCGTTTGTGTTCCTGTCTCGAATCGGAAGCACCGAGGAATCCATGGTCGTCGCCTTTCATTTGCTGCTCTCTTCGTGAAGCAGGTGTGGATTTGGGAATTAGGGTGCTAAACCCATTTACCCGGTCTGTTCTATTGGTGAGGGCATGGATCCGGTTTGAACCGGTCCGTCCCAGTGATCCAACCGGTTCTCTCTTAAGCCCATATATAAATATTTTTTATATTCACTTCATTTCCTTTTTTTAAAACAAGAATTTCTAATTGGTTTCTATTGTCTTTTTATATATATATTTAAATACACTCTCATATTTTATTTTAATCATTTTCCTTCACATATTGGTTTAATCTGATTATTTAAGTTACTAAATTTTATTTTTAATAAATTTACGTGGGTAAGTTAATTGTTCCTCGATTTATATTAATTTTCACATGTCTGAATGGTCCGTTATAAATTCTCTCTTCCTCGCTTGCTTATCCATAATCGTACACTTATCCAAATCCAACAAACTTCGCATCTTGGTCCATATACCGAATCTAAACTTTCTTCAAGGGTTGAATGGTAGGGAACAGACATCTGTCTATTTCTCTCGAGATTTAATCAAGAATAAGTCACCTGACTTATATTGATTGATCATAACCCGCTCAAAACACTTTCATAATCAAAGTTCCAAACCTCGATCCAACGTCGAGTGACTTTTTTTTTCGAAAATTTCTTTTCCCAAATAAACAAGGGTTGAATGGTAGGGAATAGACATCTGTCTATTTCTCTCGAGATTTAATCAAGAATAAGTCATCTGACTTACATTGATGAATCATAACCTGACAAAATACTTTAAAGATATCTCATTTTTTAAGAAAAGGACTAAATGAGGGAGTCAAGGTATCTACCTTTTCTCGCTCTAAGTGTGCGAGTCCCAAGTATCTACTTTGGACATACAAACACTTGTGTCCTATAAAATCAACTCAAACTCATTCAAATATTTTTCTGTGCCCTTGCGCACCACTCTTTTCTAAAATCAAACCAACCAACAATCTTTTCATTTTCAAGAAGAACTACGGAGTTTTGACTTTCCCATTGCACGAGGGAATACGTAGGCACAAGGTTTTGAAACCGCGGCAAACTCAAAATAATATAAAAATAAAACCCTTCTTCCTTCTCCTTTATCGATCATTACTTATAAGATAGCAATTATCATTAGCACTTGAACACACACGAACTAAACGGGTCCCATCGAGTACGATGGATGTGAGGGGTGCTAATACCTTCCCCTTGCATAACCGACTCCCGAATCCATCTCTTGGTCTCGTAGACTATCTTATCCTTTGCTCGTGGGTTTTACTCGATGTTTTCCCATTCCTTTTGGAATAAAATACTCGATGGCGACTTCATTGTACCGAAAAATTGTAAATTTTTCGAGGCGCTACAACTCCCCTGCTGAGTCAGCCTCCTCTTGGGCTTCGTTCAAAAGAACTCCTCATTAAGTTTAGCCTTCTCTTGAGCATCAAACAAAGAAAGAGACCAGGAAATCTCTTAACAGCCTCCTATTGGGCTTCCAATACAAAGAATCACCCACGCTAGGATAGAACCCTGAGAGTATGATTTCCCGGTGAAATCACTCTTCAATCCTAAAAGGATGGTTTCCCGGTGAAACCCCTTTTAAAGCCAAAGCCAGCCATACCCTATAGCTTCCTCTTGAGCTTCATACAAGGACCCTCGATGACCCTCGGAATGCCTCCTCTTGGGCTTACAATACAAGGACCCATGGACTTCTTAAAAGCATCCCCCTAATCCAATCAATTTCTCCTCGAGATTTAGACATCTATCATCTCTATGGAAGAAGTATCTCATATATCACATCACATACAATCAAAAAACTTTTCAAACTCTTTTCAAACAAAAACATCTCTTAATCGTAAGTGGTAACGCTTGTACACTCAAGCAAAACACCCAATGCTTACAATTAAAAGATTCAATCATCTTTCAAACATCTTTCTAAAACTCGTAAGTGGTAACGCTTGTACACTCAAGCAAAACACCTATAACTTACGATGAAATATTTCAATCCATCAATCATTTTCAAAATGTATGTGATAAAATAGATTAGATACATTTTTCATTAAGATGACATTTGACTGTGTCTCTTAAATAACTTCTCGTTGCTTCCACTAGCATAAGTGCGAACTACGATTGCTCTGACTTTCTCAACATCCCTTTGAGAATACGTAGGCACAAGGTCTCATCCTTGGCGAGCAAATTTCTTTCTTCCTCAAACCAAACAAAACCATAGATCCCTTTAGATCCGAGCTACAAATTCTCTGATTCCCATTAAGGAATATGTATGCAGAAGATCCCAATGATCTTTGCGAGCACCATAATAACAAAACCTAGGATCCCACATAATCTACCGTTTTTTAAAATCCAAAGGAGAAACTTTCCCAATCATAGAAATAGAAATTAAAACACACAAATATATCAAACATATTCATATATAAAGCTATAGATAACTATATATATTTAGGGTGCTCCATCTATTCCCTTTATATAACAAACCCCTTGCCTTAATCTCCCAATGCTACATCTAGTTCGCTAGTCGTAATGCATATCATATCAATTGAGGGTATTGCAGCTTTCCCCTTTTTCATAATCATTTTTCTTGTGTTGGAAATAATAAAGCTTGATGCTCGCGGCATCTTTATAAACAAATCAAAAGAGTAAATTGTTTCGAGCCAGAGAATCAGAATTCAGATTTGATTCCCTCGCGCGTCACTTTTTAACGCGAACACAAGGGCTTTAGCAATGGCTTCGAAATCAGGTGTATCCGGTACTTTGAGAAAAGGAAAACCGCTTGTGATGTCGATACCCAAAAGGAAGGAGTATTCCTCGAGAGTAGGTGCTAATTGATAGTCCTGAAAGGTAAAACACCTGATCTCACTATCATAGAATTGGAGTAGAGATTGCATGGTAAAGAACTGATAATCTTCCATTAGCAACGGCAATGTGTTCCCATGATCCCTTCTGAAATCTCTCTCAATTAGGTCCTTCACAAGAGCGCCTCTGGCTCTCACTTCATAGATGTCGAATGAACAGAAAGAATAGGCGGAAGTCTTCTTTAGAACTTCGGTGTTGGTCTGATTGTTGGTATCCATCCTGATGCTGATAATTAAACCACAAGAGGTCCTAGAAATGATATGCATGCAGGGTTAGATAAAATAACATATTTTTCTAACATTTCCTTTAAGAAAAATAAATATGCTATGGTGCAAGTATGTTATGCATTGATCATGGGTTTACTACTTCCATGAACATTGATCGTACTGATGTGCCATTTCTGCTCTAGTTGAAGAAAACAGGAATCACGGATAGAGTAATGGCTAGAAAATACCACTGAATGGAATCATAGTCACCGATAGAAAATACCAAGTCACCATCAGTATCAAGTCACCAACGGTACCTGTAATAATCATGATCTCGCCCCGCCCATAGGTGAAACTAAGGCTTGGGTAAGGTCAAGGTAACTCTAGGATCAAGTTCGCCTAGAGAAACTACCATCGTAACACCTACATGAAGATGATATCCCCCTAATTGAACCTCCTCTGAAGCATGGACGACATGCCAGACTAAAAGATCTACATCCGGTATTTGACATGTTCCACTCTATTCCTAGGTGTCCTATATGTCTCTCGGCCGGGGTATGGGACCTTTTACCTCTTGTAACTCCCACCCACCAAAGAAAAAAGCACAGCACAATAGTCCAGCCAATGTTTAAAAGCGGTAAATATGTCACATAGAATGCAATGCAAACATACAAAGGATGGTGAAATAAAGCGAGTAAATAGATAAACACCCAATAGACATAAAAATAAAAGCTAGGATCAACTCCTGGACGGACCAACAATAGGTCAATTGTTCCCAGTGGAGTCGCCAACTGAAACAACGCGACTGAACTTCCGACTGATAGGGGTGTATCAATGGAGTCGCCATCAAACGCCTTTTATCTCACGACGGAGAAAGGAAAACATCGAGTAAACCTGAGAGGAGAAATCATGGTCCTACAACCGAGAGATCAAGAGAATCTAGGTAAGGGAGTTAGTTACGCGAGGGGAAGGGATTAGCACCCCACACGCCCGTAGTACTCTATGATATCCACTTCTATTTTCTAGCTAAGGGGTGTGTTATATCTATCTATGTTTAATCACTACAATGCATGCAAAAGAAAGGGAAAATAAAGAAACCACGGGGAAAAGAAGGAAGTATTTACAAGTTGTGCTCGATCGATCCCCGTGACAAGATGCCTACGTATTCCCTCGTGCAATGGAAAAGTCAGAGCGTCGTAGTTCGGCTCACTTGTTTTGGTGGTTTTTGTGTTTTTTACTTATGAAAAAGGTTTTAAACACATAATAAAATGCACCCGTAGGCGAAAAAGAGTTTGTCTTGGTTGAATGCTTTTACCTTTGTGAAATGAGTTCAAACCATTATTAAGTGTTTTTGTTTTCAAAAGAAAAAGAAAGCAAGTTTTAGTTTTAATTACATGCAAGGATGCAAAAAGAAACTAGCAAAAACAAAAGGGAGACTAGCTAGTACTAACCTAAATGTTGTCATGCAAAGATTGGATCTATGGTTGAGGATAAGAGGAGTCTCTACCTATGTTAACATACAAAGGATGTAAATCCTAATGTCTAGGCTCGAGAGCTATCCTAACCGAGCGGTCTTTAGGGAAAGCTATCCTATATCTGTCTTGGTTGTAAAACCAGGGGATGCAAGGGGATGAAGAAATCAAGTGCTTTGGCAGAAGCACACAAGCAATGCAATGCACAAATAAATGTCAAACGATTGCAGACATAGCCTACGGAGCAATGATGCGAGTTCAGCAGTAAATGCGAATCCCAAAAATGAGTGGAGAGTTAGAATAGGAAACTCTGGCCACTTTTATTGACTCAATAAAGGAATAGTAACATGATTCACGTGTACCATACAAGACACATACTAGAACTGTTGGGGACGACTGTTGACCATTTCTGTTTGCCCCATATATCATGACTCGACGATAGGAAAAATAGCAACGCGGGCCTTCGCGTAGTGGTACCACATCGGGTGTCCTAACCACTTGACCTATGCAAGCATAATTGTAAACACACAATGAAAATCGCCTCCCTATACACGGAAGAGGACTTTAAACAAACCAAACACAATTAGCAAATAGAAGCGCCCTAAACGGGTCTTTAAATAAACTAGAGGGGTTCTTGAACATGCTCCAACTACGGAAGCCCCATCATGCGTCTCTATTCCTACTTCTCGTGGCAAAAGAAAGTTGTAAAGCCCTACTTCTCATGATATCTAGGAAAGCTGTAAGAGAATGCGGTAAAATCAGTATAGAAACTACCAAACAGATATAAAATTCGAAGAGCATTGCGAGCTAAAGTAATAATCCAGAAAACTTCAAGTACTGTAGTCATGCAATAAGAATAATCCGGTGAGAAGCACTCAAGGTATCAAAAACAAGCGGAATACGCATTCGTACGCATCCGAAGTAATAACACTTGCAAGAAAACCATGCAAGAAGACAATCGAATGTACGTGTATGCGCACGAGTCAAGGAACACGTGTGTACACATTCCAATCAAGTGTAAGTTCAAGAACAGAGTTAGACCGAAAAAACAAGTAAAAGGAATGCACATGCATGTGTACAAATGCAAAACGCTTGCAAGAAGGGAGTTAGACCCGAAAAACAAGAAAATAGAATGTATATGTGGGTATACAAGTGCACAACACCTGCAAGAAGGGAGTTAGACCCAAAAAGCAAGTAAATAGAATGTATATGTGGGTATACAAGCGCACAACACCTGCAAGAAGGGAGTTAGACCTAAAAAGGCAAGTAAATAGAATGTACACGTGTGTACAAATGCGAAAAGAATGAAGGATCATATCATATGTATCCATAATACAAGTCGTTGCATCAAACACATGTCAAACAATAGCCTACAATGTTAGAACACATGATGCTTTGCATTTGGAATCAAGAAAAATAAAGTTTTCAGCTCCAGGCCGCGCTAAGCTTGCGATTTGGCGCTAAGCATGTTCAAGTCAGAAAATTTGGCGCTAAGCCTAGTCAAGTCAGAGAATTTGGCGCTAAGCCTGCTTATGGTGGCGCTAAGCCTAGTCTGTAACCTGCCGAATTTCCGGTTTTGAACTAAACCTCCATTCCATGATGTTCTCATGCTATAAGTCGATCTGCACGGTCCAGTAATCAAAGGAAAAGGTGCATCAGAAGTTTTCCAATCCAAAAGGCAATATTTGCAAGCAATATGCGAATGAAATGAAGCATGGCAAAGTATTCGATATCCAACGTGCAAAAGCGAACATATCGAAGCGACCAAAAGTGAACATCACAAGCTTGTGTACATGTGTGTGAATTATGCAAAATGCTCCTAAAAGAGAAATGCGCCTAATTCTACACTTCGACATTCTTTTGTATGCAACCTAAGCTTCAAGTTACACAAGCCAAATGCATGTTAATCGATCTATATGCTTGGATGCATGATCATGCGATAGATGATGCGAAATGCAAGAGGATTAGTGTCCTAATTGTGATGAAATCATGTGAAAATTCTAAAAGGAAAAGTGCACAAAGTGTCAAATTGTGGAGTGTGCATGCTTGTGAAATTGTGTTATGAAAAGTGAGGTTTCCTCATGTTTTCATGCTTTGGAGGTCATGCATCGACATGCTCAAATGATTCCTCTATCCTACATGCACATGCATGGACATGCAAGAATGCAATTTATGTCAAAGAGTGTGTGTGTGTGGATTATGTACAATGTGTCAATGTATGTGAGACAAGTGCCTAAATTCCTACACTTCGACATAAATCAAAGTACAATATAAGCCTCTAATCACATAATTCTATGCATCTTAATTGATCTATACATCTCCTAGCGCGTGAACATACAATTGATGATGCAAAGTGTTCAAATCATGTGCCTAAATGCAAGGTAAATCAACACCACAAGTGCATTGTGTGTGTTATGAACAAATCCTTCAGATCGACACAATAACGTTGCAAAATTCAATTCAATTCAATGAATTCAAAGATGAAAGTTCAAGAATCGGAAACCACACGGAATTTGCAAGCAATTTCAATATTCAATTTTAAGAAAAGTTAAAAGTCAATAATAGTTTAAAATAAGTGCTTAATTAAACTAAACACTTACTTGAACTTGAAGTTTGAATCAAATTGAAGGGGAATTCCTTGTGATCTTAAAAGAAAATACCAAATCAACGTTGAATTGATGATAATACTCGAAATCAAACTTGAATTCTTGAATATCTTGAAGCTTCAATGGAGAATTGAAGAAGATGAAGAGAAATTGCTTAATTCTTGAAAATTGAGGAGAAATCAAGAGGAAACCACTTCTTCTAGGTCATATTCGAGCAGAAGAAGGAGAAGAGGAGCAAGATCCTATGGAGAAAAAGCTTCAATGAGAAGTAGAGAAATCGCAGAGCGCATTTAGCCTGAGAATGCGTGCTTAACGTGGTCTGCAGTGGTGACCGATGCTGGAAGGAGGTCCGGTGGCAGCCTGTGGTGGTGGTTTGGAGGGAAAAGTGAAATTTGATTTTTGTTCTTGAGTTTTTGCTTTGATTTTTTTAGAGAGAATTAGAGAGTGATTTGAGGTGAAAATTAAGCAAATGATTGTGTTGTTGTGATTTGTGAAGGCAAAAATGTATTTATAGTGTGGGGAATTGGGCCTAAAAGTGTCTTAGATCCATAATCAAGCCCAAATCGCAATTATCCGAATAATTTTCGTAATTAATTCAAAACAGGCCGATCTGTCGAGAATTTGAAGTCAGACTCTAAACGAAAAGTGTCCGGAACACGATATTTCTTAAGTGAATCAAAATTTTGACTCAATCGGATGAACGGTCAAGGAGATACGAATTTTTGAAGTTTCAGCACAGTTTTCAGATGACTGACACATGCAGAATTTTCAATGCGCTCTTCGGAGAAAATGCCTCGAACGAGGGTCTTCTGGTCAAATTTTGCAAGTGAGTGTTTCTGAGACAATAAAAGCTAACGAAATATGTGAAATTTTAGCACTTATCCCATTTTGTTTCGATAAAAATCGAACGAGATATGATTTTTCAAAGTTCGCGTATCAGATGATAATTGTTCGGTTCAGCTCAAACTTGTGTCCGAAGAATAAAAAATGGCTCTTAAACGTTGAAGAATCAGCTCCCGAGTTGTAAATCAAAGTTGTAGAGGGCTTTGATACGGAATTTTAGAAATCGGCCCCGCTCAGTTTTGAGTTTCCAGTTAAGGGATATGAACTTTTTAGTGGGCAGAACGCACGGTTCAACACTAAAATTTAGTTTAATCCTCTTGAGAAATCGAATTTTCTGGGGACCTTCCTCACATAATTTGCTTCCGACTTTCAAATGAAAGTTGTAGATACTAGTGAGAGGGACTTGTCGGTCAAAAATCATCAGAAAATACTCGACGAGCTGAGAGATATTCTTTCTGGAGTGCCGAAAACACACTGAAAACCCAAAATTCACTTTATTGAGAAATAAGCGAATAAATTCTTTTTCTTTGACGAAACAGCCTTCGATTTGAACAGATAATCTGGCGAATTTATTGAAATGATCCCAGATCTTATGGAATCAAACCAACATAACTTTCTGACCATAATACGTTGTATTGAGCACGCAAATCGAAGAATATCGATACCGGACTCAAAGTGATCTGAGATAACCGAAACGTGCCATTTCTTTCACCACTTGGGATACCTTGAACCTGGTAACCTCATGATCAATGTTATGTGTGCAACTACATGTATATTTATGCAATTGAATTATAAACCAGAAATACGAGAAAGAAGAGGGTAAATTTTAAGGTACAACACATAGCATATTGTATAGAACATGCAGAAAACCAATAATTCCACCATCACCTCCCAAACAACAAGGAAACGGTGTATTCTTACTAGGGGTGTGCAAAAAAACCAAAAACCAAAAACTAAATTAGTATCCATATTAGTCCAAATTTTAAAACCCAGCCCAATATTATATTTTAGAACTGGTGGCCCATTAATAAAAACCAAAACCAAGAACCACATTCCAATTTGGATCTGTTATTGGTTATTGGATTTCAAATCTCTCTCAAAGCCTCACAACACAACCCTACTCTCTCTTACAACCACCCAACACAACCGTGAAGCCACAACCGAGAAGCTGTCGTCGTCGTCGCGCCGCCATCTTCACAATCCTTCCATCTGTGTCATGTTAGTTCCTCACCAAAACCTCTCTGTTTGATTTCCAATTATGGCTTTTTGATTTTTTTGCATCCTTTGTGTTTGATTTTTTGTCTCTATGAAGAATAATTATTATGAATTAGTTTGTTGCTATCTGTAGCTCACTTGACTTGTTCCTTCCACTGAACTTGCTATATAGAATCCTTGTGCTTTGCCTACTAATCCTGATCCCAACTCTTCCCCTTCTGTTAATTCATCATCAAACACTGTCATTGTGCCAAACATTAACTCCTGCACTGTCATTCCCTGTGGTATCTGATTCATATTCGTCACAGGAACTGGTGTTTAGTTTCTTTAGATCGATAGAGCTTATGCAGTCTTTAGTTGTGGTACTAGTATCTGTTCTGTTAAAAGCTATTAGGAGTAAGTTACAACATCACTATGTTGTGAATACAAACCGGGTTTATTGTCTGATATAAGACAAGCACTTGATGAACTTCATCTTATGATAATAAGGGCAGTCAGCATTGGAGAAGAAATTGGACAGGAGGTCAAGTGACTGGTCATTTAAACTTGAGAAGTACCAATTAGAAGAGCAAAGGCTTCGAGAACGTGTTAGAGAGCTTGCAGAGCAAAATGTATCACTGACCAACAAGTCAAGATGTTGACTGGTATGGCAGAGAAAATGAAACGAGAGATTCTGGGTTTGCAACAAAACCTCTTTGAACTACAAGACAGATGCAACGTAGCTGAGGAAAACAGGGACTGCCTTGGAAGAAATTTTGAAGAGAAGGAGAAGGAGTGCAAAGAATTGTATAAGTGTGTAACAAGATTACAAAGAACTTGCAATGAACAAGAGAAATCAATAATTGGATTACGAGATGGGTTTACTGAGGACCTTCATAAGAACCAGTCGGTGGAGAGCATTGATAAGCACGTCAAGAAAATGCAAATGGAGTTAATGAGGTTAACGGGAATAGAATTGGCTTTGAGAAAAGAATTGGAATCTCACAAGTTTGAGGAAGATTCTCTAAGGCAAGAAAATATAACTCTACTAAACCGGTTGAAAGGTGATGGTAAAGAATGCATTGCTGCTACTTATAGATTAGACAAAGAACTATGTGCCCGTATTTGTTGCCTTCAGAATCAAGGCCTAGAAATGGTAAAGAATGCATTGCTGCTACTTATAGATTAGACAAAGAACTATGTGCCCGTATTTGTTGCCTTCAGAATCAAGGCCTAGAAATGCTAAATACAAGCACAGACTTGTGTTCTAAGTTGATGGAATTCATTAAAGTGAAAGGGGTAATTGGGAATGGTTTAGATGGATAATTTATTGTTGAATCTGAAACTAAAATTCATGGACTCAAAAGCGGCATTGAGTGTTTAACAAGTAGTTTGCAGATGATGCCTTCTTTGTTGAAAGAAAAGTCAAGTATGTTGCCTTTTAATAGCAAAGCAACAAGCAAATACATGAAAGGCATACATGAATCTGTATGATATAACCATACATGATTCATCAATAAAAATGTTACATTAAATAAGTTTGGAAATCAGCAAAGTCTCTAAATCACTCCTATTTGGTATTTGGCATATGTTTTAAAATTGTTAATGATAATAAATTTATAAATTTTGAGAAATGATCAATTTTTTTTAAAAAATTATTGTTTTTAACATAAAATAATTTTAGAATTTTTTAAATAAAAAAAATAATTTTGATATAAAACTTTATTTTTAAAATTGGTTTTTTTATAAAACTGGTTTTAAAATTGAATTTTTTTTTATAAAACTGGTTTTGAAACTGGTTTTATTTATAAAACTGGTTTTGAAATTGGTTTTTTTAAAAAAATTAAAAATTGATTTTTAGAAAAACTGGTTTAAAATTGGTTTTTTTTTAAAATTGGTTTTTGTGAGAAACCGGTTCAAAACCGAACCGATCCACATATAAGCCGGTTTTAAAAATATAAACTGGTTTTAATGAAGTAGTTTTAAAATCCAAACCAAACCATATATATGGTTCAATTTGGTTTGGTTATTGATCCATGCACACCCCTATTTTCAATCAAAGTTTTCAAAATTCTCTGTTTTTTTTCAGGATTCGTATAACAATGAATGATGTCCTTTTTTATTTCTTTTTCTAACTTGCCGTTTTCTTTATGTATTGATACATCGTTCCTTAACTTCCTTTAGGAAAAGAAGCCCTGTGACATGAACACCGAAGAGAGGATAGAAGCTGCTGGTAAGAAGAAAGCAGAAGGGAATGACTTGTTCAATGCTGGTCAATATGCAAGAGCTTCTAAAATATATGAGAAGGTAACCTAATATATATCACTTGTAAAATATATATATATATATATATATATATATATATATATATATATATATATATATATATATATATATATATATATATATATATATATATATATATATATATATATATATATATATATATATATATATATATGTTTCACCCTCACCTTCTCCAATGCAGAACTTTGAGACATTGTTTTACACAGGCTCTGAAGTTCGTAGAGTACGATACTGCCTTTGGCGAAGAGGAGAAGAAAAGTGCCAAGACCTTGAAGGCTACTTGTAGTTTGAATGATGCAGCATGCAAGCTGAAGTTGGAAGAATATAAACAAGCAGAGAAATTGTGTACAAAGGTATGGTTTCTGTCTACAACCTTAAAGAAGACCACTGCTCTTGTTTACCAAAAATCAAAAACTATTTTTTACATGGACAAACAGGTGTTGGGGCTCGACAGCAGAACTTAAAGGCGCTTTTTAGAAGGGCTCAGGCATATATTCAATTGGCTCAGTTTGATTTGGCTGAAGTTGATATCAAGAAAGCTCTCGAGATTGACCCTAACAACAGGTAAATACTCTAAATAAAATGCTTGTAAAAGTGTAATCATTGAGTGTAGATCAAAAATCAGTTATTCGTAACTTTGAGTTTGCTTGAATTTTTCTTGTTAAATAAAATTGCTTTTGATTTAATAACCAGAGATGTTAAGCTGGAGTACAAGAAGTTGAAGGAAAAGGTGAAGGAGACCAACAAGGAAGATGCAGAATTTCATGGGAAGATGTTCTCCAAAAGGAAAGAGTTGGATTCTCTCGATATTATTGTAAGTATTTTTTATTTTTATTGATTCTCTAGTACATTTTCACTTCTAGACTGTACATTTTCACTTCTGGACTGTACATTTCACTTCTTCAATTGCCCAGATCGGAACAACAGACAAAATTATTAACAAGTTATGCGCAAGATCCCGGCTACGATTTCCGGAGTGGCGGAGATTACAATTAAAACCAGCACCGATTCAAACATCACTGTCCGAATTGGTTCACAACATAGTCCCTCTACTTCTGTTGAAGCTTGAAAAAACGTTATTATCTAAGCTACTACCACACCTTGAAGGTTTCTTGCTAGAAGAATTTCGAAGTTCACTGCCATCTCAGTTAGTAACAACTCTTGAAACCACTCTAATACCTGACCTAGTAGAAAAACTTGTAACCAACCTACCATGTGAACTACTACCACTACTTCTAGACTCCTTAGAACCAAAGGTTGGAAAATTGTTATCATCACTACTACCCAGTCTTAGAAGTACGTTAGCACCTCAAATACCACCCTTTCAAAACTCAGCACCTCCACCAACATCAACACGATCACCGATACAATACGCCGACAACAATGTGACTGACAAGAATTCAGACGAATTAAAAGAGATTTCTCTTGTGTCGAGTTTATCCGATCTCTCCTTGATGCTCTTTGGTAGTCTGATCCCATTTATAGTGTTTGTTCATGACAAAGCTACTGATGTAGAATCGGACCCGACCTTATATTTTACAGCTTTAACAATGGCCTTTATAGTTCACACAGGGTATGTGTTGTCTTTCAATGGTCTGTTGAGTAGGTCATCTGCAACACAGACTTTATTGGGTCGGTGTTTGGGTATACTGGCAATCAATGGATCCATGTCCATTGGGGCATCCGTGCTCATAAGTAAGTTTGCTGAAGAAGTCTACAGCTATTTGTATATTGGGGCTTTTTGTGTTGAATGGATAGCATGTTTCTCACATTTGTTTTACCAGATGCGCTAGATGAATGAGAAGGTACGTAGCTGTTTCTGTTTTTTATTTCACTGAAACTCCGAGCAAATAAAGTCTGTGTTGCAGATGACCTACTCCACAGACTATTGAAAGACAACACACCCTGAGTGAACTAGAAACGCCATTCCTAAGACTGTAACATATAAGGTCGGGTCTGATTCTACATCAGTAGTTTTGTCTTTCACAAACGCTATAAATAGGATCAGACTACCAAAGAGCCTCAAGGAGAAATCGGATAAACTCGACACAAGAGAAATCTCTTTTAATTCCTTTGAATTCTCGTCGGTCACATTGTTGTCGGCGGATTCTATTGATGATGGTGTTGGTGGTGGTGGAGATGGTGAGTATTGAACGGGTGGTATTTGAGATGCCAAGGTGATTCTAAGACTTGGTAGTAGAGTTGATAACCATTTTTGAAGTTTTGGTTCTAAGAGTCTAGAAGTTGTGGCAGTAGTTTACATGGTAGGGTGGTTACAAGTTTTGGTACTAGTTGAGATATTAGAGCGGTTTCAAGTGTTGGTACTAGCCGAGAAGGCAGAGAACTTCGAAGCTGTTCTAGCAAGAAGCCTTCAATGTGTGGTAGTAGCTCGATAAATGTTTTTCAAGCTTCAACAATAGTAGAGGGACTATGCTGTAAACCAGTTAGGACGGTGATGTTTGAACTAGTGGTGGTCTTGACCGTAACCGGAAAAGAACTTTCCGCGACACTGGAAATCGTAGCCGGGATGGGCATAGACCTCTCTGTTGAGATCTTGATCTTTGGCATAACTTGTTAATAATTTTGTCTGTTGTTCCGATCTGGGCAATTGAAGAAGTGAAAATGTACAGTCCAGAAGTGAAAATGTACTAGAGAATCAATAAAATGAAAAATACTTACAATAATATCGAGAGAATCCAACTCTTTCCTTTTGGAGAACATCTTCCCATAAAATTCTGCATCTTCCTTGTTGGTCTCCTTCACCTTTTCCTTCAACTTCTTGTACTCCAGCTTAACATCTCTGGTTATTAAATCAAAAGCAATTTTATTTAACAAGAAAAATTCAAGCAAACTCAAAGTTAAGAATAACTGATTTTTGATCTACACTCAATGATTACCCTTTTACAAGCATTTTATTTAGAGTATTTACCTGTTGTTAGGGTCAATCTCGAGAGTTTTCTTGATATCAACTTCAGCCAAATCAAACTGAGCCAATTGAATATATGCCCGGGCCCTTCCAAAAAGCGCCTTTAAGTTTCTGCTGTCGAGCCCCAACACCTGTTTGTCCATATAAAAAATAGTTTTTGATTTTTGGTAAACAAGAGCAGTGGTCTTCTTTAAGGTTGCAGACAGAAACCATACCTTTGTACACAATTTCTCTGCTTGTTTATATTCTTCCAACTTCAGCTTGCATGCTGCATCATTCAAACTACAAGTAGCCTTCAAGGCCTTGGCACTTTTCTTCTCCTCTTCGCCAAAGGCAGTATCATACTCTACGAACTTCAAAACCTGTGTAAAACAATGTCTCAAAGTTCTGCATTGGAGAAGGTGAGGGTGAAACATATATATATATATATATATATATATATATATATATATATATAATGTTACAAGTCATATATTTCTCATATATTTTAGAAGCTCTTGCATATTGACCAGCATTGAACAAGTCATTCCCTTCTGCTTTCTTCTTACCAGCAGCTTCTATCCTCTCTTCGGTGTTCATGTCACAGGGCTTCTTTTCCTAAAGGAAGTTAAGGAACGATGTATCAATACATAAAGAAAACGGCAAGTTAGAAAAAGAAATAAAAAAGGACATCATTCATTGTTATACGAATCCTGAAAAAAAACAGAGAATTTTGAAAACTTTGATTGAAAAGAGTTAGTTATTAGTCTTGCGAACCAATGCTGCTGCATAGCTACATTCTTTCAAAGGAATATCAACAAATTATATATAACAATATCCAATATAATTTTATTGTGACTGTTTTTCTCTACCTATACATAGAAAGACCTTTTAACTTGCACAATGTATATGAACAGTATCGTCTTTCGTAGATTGTTCTAACTATTGCAATATCAAGTTCATAAAATTTGAATATTTATTGTCAAAGTGTTAATATTTTCATATTTTTTTCTTTTAGTTGGTCATTTATATTTCGATCACCGCTTCTCTCTCAAGTTAACTCATAGTCAGGAAGTTCTGCTACTTGCCAATTCTAAAACATGTTTCAGATCCTTAGACCAGTTATAGCTACTTAGGCTCACTACTATTGTCCCCACTTTGTAGTAGTCTCTCTAACCTATCCAAGAAGTCTCACCTTGGCTATCTGAGGAAGCTAAGCATGCGAAGTTATCTCACAGAAGAAAAACTGCCTCTAGTTCTGTCATTTTTCCATATGGGATTGGCCTTAACTTGTGCTCTACATGCAACCTGTAGGCACATCCTTCAACCCCAAATCTAGCACATGTGGCGAGGGTTGCCTAGTGCCTACACTTTTAAATTTCTAATATCTGTTTAGGCCATATCACTATTGAACGTAACACTCTCGATACTTTACGTAATGTAAATGCCTAATACTGGCAGTATACAACATGAGATTTCTCTAGATTTCTAAAACTGGAAAGTAATCAGTAATACGAAAGAAATTATGATTTAAATTGTAAATGTGTTATGAATTCATATCATCTTCAAAAACTTACAACAGCTGAATATGAGCATGAAGGATTGTTTCATGAACATAGAAAAGGAAACAGCTAGTGCTCATTTAATCATTTACCTTAACCAATGATAGTAACTCAACCTCGTAACGTAAGGTTGAATTAGGAGGAATCGGTGCCAACTCGTGCTGAGTTTGATTTGAGCCGAAACCATAGTTAGGTGGAATGGTAAAAGATGCTACCTCACCCTTCTTCATTGTCAATAGAGATCTATTGATTCCACTAATCCCATCATCTGCTCAACAAATCACACAATTGGTATAAAAATCTAAATCATACCTAGAATGAACAAAATATGATAATATACACAAACAAAACCTATCATTCCAATGCACTCACCTTCTCCAACAACGAATTTGAAAGGAATCCCTCTATCTCTGCTGGAATAAAATCTACTACCATCAACCAAACTCCCAGTATAGTGAACTACGAACAAAAAAAACACAAATCAAAAACAAAATTCCGATTCGAAACGAACATATAGAAATGGAGAGGTACCGTACCTTGAACTTCATCGCCAACTTCGGGAGTGTCACTTCCTTCCCCTTCTCTGACGAGTTTCTTTTTCAGTCCATGACCGATTTCCTTTTCTTCGCCGACCTTGAGAATAGGACCGTTTCCGGCACCGTCGAAGTCAGAATCGTCGTTCATCTCGTCAACCGCCTGAATATCGAAAACGGAGAAGCGGAGAAAATGCTGAGACTAGCTATTGACTCATTGTTGGAGAAATGAGATATGCATGAAGGGGAGGGTAAAAATGGAAATAATTGCTTCAGGGTTTTAGAGTGGGTTTTAGAGCGGGTTTTAGATGATTTCAGCCATTTTATTTTTATTTTTATTTTTTTCTCTATTTCATAAGTAGTGCACTGATGATTAAAAATAATTTCACTCTACTCCAATCAAAATTCATTATTATTTTGTAATTTCATAAACATATGAGAAAAAAATGATATATTGACCGTGTAAATTATTTTTATACTGTCAACCAATGACAATCATGTAAAATGTCAAGTCACACTATAAATTTTAAAAAATTTGTGATTTAATTTTATTGTGTAATATTTTTTTACACTTACTGTGCACTACCATTAAACTCAAAAACATTTAAAAATAATAATAGAATTTGACACTTATGATTAATTTACCGTCCGTCCATGCATATCTTTTTTTCTCATTTCATAATACTTTTCACATTCGATAATCAGTTGACATTTTACTACTAAATATGTAATAATATTTGTTTAATTTAAAATACTTAAATTATTTGGAAAAATAAACTTTTATTAATTTGTAATTACCAAAATACTCTTGCGTGCGCACTGATACAGTTATTTAATATAATATAAATTTTACTTAAATATATATTATAATTTAAAAAGAGTTATTTTATTATAAAATGAATCATACTGTTGTATCTCAATTTTTGTTTCTAAGACCTTTCATCATCTAATATCATCACATTGCATCAAGATCACACATTAGGGTTGACTTTTTCCCCTATCATTAAGTTTGCTCTCATGGGGATCACCAAGCACCTTGTTTTTGTATATTTAGTACATGTATATCTTGTGTTGATTAACATTTGGAAAACATCAAGGTATGTGTACATTTTCTCTTTAGATATTGTGTTGTAGGTGATGACACAAAAGTATTCATCAAGAGGATTCATAAGTTCATGTGTTTATTTCCATGCATTCTTCAACAAGTTTCATGGAGATATAAGCTTCATCATTTCGTATACTTCAAGATACCATCATTGAGAGGTCTAATGAGGTTCATCATGCTTTATTTTGCAAAAGAAGTTCAAATGATTCAAAGTTTATTCAAGTGGTTTGACCTAATTAGGATAAGTCATTGATTCACTAGTCACATGTGCATAACTTCCTTAATTTTCAATATTTTGGAGTGGCCCTTTTTGTCATGGATTCTTATTAATATCTACAACAACTTCTCTTCATATGACAAGATCCAATTGTTCAAGAAAAACCATCAAAAGTTGAAAGGAGTTTCAAGTCATTTTGATACTCTTTGAGCTAGGATTTTGAACTTCCAAGGACCATATCTTGCTTGTTTCTTAAGATCTTTGATTGATTCCAAAGCCATTATTCTCTTAAAATGGTATTTAATAAGTCTCTTCATTGGTTTTAGGATAATTTTGAATGAAAGATACCTTGAGGGTTCAAAGATTACAAGTCCTCTAGAATCGTACTCAATGGTTCGACTTCGAGGCCGACATTATTTATGGTAATTGCGTCCAAGGAAAATTACAATTTACTGATTGGACATGAGTGGATACATGGTATAGGCGCAATGCCTTCGACCTTGCACCAGCGTCTGTCCATTTGGAGGGAAGATGGAATAGTGGAGAATATAGAGGCAGATCATGGATATTTTACCACTAATGTGAATGTGGTGAATAGGAAGAATTTTAACAAGGCGCTGGCTATTATACCTCCATATGCGCTTGAAGATGAAGTGTTGGAACAACATCCTGATATGATCAACTTTTTAACCTTACACCTTACTCATGGTTTCATCTGGGACCAAGAAAAACTAGATACTTATGAGTTGAAGAAAGGGAGTTTGAGCCCACTGGGTGGGAGCAAGCATATGAAGATGTCTGAGTCGAACGTTCTGGCAAGAATTTTGGCCTATGTGACCGAAAACAGAATATATTTAGTTTTAGAAACTGGTGAGTTTATAAATATGGCGCCTGAGGCCATTGTGGTGGAGAAGCTTGGGAAACCAAGACAAACAACAACTTCAGAAAGCTGGAGGCTTGATTGCCTTTATGAAGAAGAGCCTTTGGGGTTTAAAAAAACCCACGTGACAAGATACCAAAAATGGAAGCTCAAAATTCAATAGAGGAAGTCGACTTAGGTGATGGAACAATCAAGAGGATAACATACATCAGCACCAAGGTCGATGGTGACATGAAAAAGCAAGTGGTCGAATTGCTTAAAGAATTCAGGGATTGTTTTTCTTAGGACTATAATGAAATGTCTGGGTTAAGTAGAGACATGATGGAAATCAAATTGCCCATAATTCTAGGAAAATGACTAGTCAAACAGATGCCAAGGAGGTTCGCCCCACAGATTTTGTCCAAGATAAAGGCAGGGATTAAATGTTTGTTGAAGAGCAAGTTCATCAGAACAACTAGGTGTGTTGAATGGTTAGCCAATATAGTGCCTATTATAAAGAAAAATGGATCACTTAGAGTTTGTATAGATTTTAGAGACTTGAATAAGGCTACCCAAAGGATGAATATCCAATGTCTGTAGCAGAAATTCTTGTTGAATCGGCTGCAGGCTATGAATATTTAAGTCTTTTAGATGGGTATTCAGGTCATAATCATATTTTTATTGCTGAGGAATATACACATAAAACAGAATTTCGATGCCCTGGCGCATTAGGCACTTATGAATGGGTAGTCATGCCTTTTGGATTGAAAAATGCTGGTGCCACTTATCAAAGAGAAATGAATTCAATATTTCATGATTTTATAGATATATTTATGCAAGTATACGTTGATGACATTATAGTCAAATCTCCCTCGGGGGTTGGTCATATAGGCCACCTTTGACAGTCTTTTGTAAGAATGAAGGAATATGGATTGAAAAGGAATTCATTAAAATGTGCTTTTTGTGTTCGTGCAGGAGATTTTCTAGGTTTTGTGGTACACAAAAAGGGTATTGAAATCAATCAGAACAAAACCAAGGCAATTTTGAATAGCAAAGCGCCAACAACAAAGAGAGGGCTTCAATCTTTGTTGGGGAAAATCAATTCCCTAAGAAGATTTGTGTCGAACATGAGTAGGAAAACTCTGGCAGTTTCTCCTTTGTTAAAATTAAGCAAAGAAACTGAATTCAGATGGGAGAAAGACCATCAGGAGGCATTCGACTGTCTAAAGAATTACTTGATGAAGCCTCCAGTGTTAGCTCCCCCAAATATAAACAAAGGCATGAAATTGTATATTACGACATCATAATCGACACTGGATAGCAGTTAGCCCAGAAAGATGAAAATGGGATCGAAATAGACATCTACTACCTTAGTAGAGTATTAAATGATGCTAAAACTAGATATAGTGTGTAATACCGTGGGAGAACTGACTTAGTTCTTTTGATGGCGATTTCAAGTAGATATAGTGTGTATTAAAAAAACGTTTGATGACGACTTTATTGATACACTATCCGATGATGTTCAGCCGATAGTTCAAGCACATGGGGTGCCGAACGACATACCCCCCTCCACTAACATGTGTCAATCGACACATGCACTAAGCATACTCGTTGTCGCTCGACAGGGATCCCTATGACAGACGTCACCATTTTCCTTCAATGGAGTTGAGCAATCCCAAATGTTTAATACCAGAACAACACATTCTTATTCTACAAAGATAAATATTATCAATCGGTTCCATCTAGTAAGACTACTGAACCATCTTCCTCTGTTCCTCCTGAGATAGCCAATAGGGAGGGCTCTGCATATGTTCATCAAGCCATAGCTAGATTAGTTACCAGGATTCTGAATGAGAATCACTCTGTTCCTGGGGTATCTGTTCCTTTGAATCAAGAAACTGCTAGCCCTAATTTAGCAACTGATTCAGATGTCACTCAGAATGTCAAGACATCTGATGACAATGTTAGGAAATCTCCTGAGAAACCTGTTGATGACAACACAGAAAAATCCCCTGAGAAACCTGTTGATGACACCATTGAGAAGTCTCCAGAGAAACCTTCTGATGATAATCTTGAAGAATCTCCTGAGAAAACTGCTGATCACCAAACCCCCACTGAACATGTTGTTGAACCTCCTGTTATTGATCTTGATGAAGAATTTTTTGACAATGACCTAATTGCTAATGTTAACCCTAGCATAGCTAAAAGGATGATGAGTAAAAAAGGAAAGCAGAATGTTGTTCAAAGCCCCTCTAAAGAGAAGGCTACTGAAGATGTGAATGAGAACTCTAAGTCCGAAAAGGTGGAGAAAATCAAAAGGCAAAAAAACTTCCAAAGGGAAAGGAAGGGTAAAATCTGTTGGGAATATCTCCAAACCAAAGAGAACTCCAATTTCCAAGAAGAGAAAGGCTCCTGAACCTTCAGAATCTGATGAGGAATCAGATTTTGATTTTGATGTTGAAGGGAATGTCTCAGACATTCCTCCCAGGAAGAAACCTTCCTCCAGCAAACTGCCTAAGGTCCCTGAGGTTGCAATTGATAACATCTCCTTTCACCATCCAGAAAATGCAAGCAGGTGGAAGTATGTCTTTCTGAAAAGGATTGCCTTAGAGAGGGAGTTGAATAGAAGTGCCCTTGAATGCAAGGATGTCATGGATCTCATCAAGGCTGCTGGGCTGATGAAGACAGTGGTTAAGTTCTCAAATTGCTATGATATTCTGGTCAAAGAATTCATAGTAAATCTGTCTGGAGGATGTGCTAATGGAAAATCAGTTGATTTTAAAAGTGTGTATGTGAGAGGAAGGAAGGTGAAGTTCTCTCCAACTATGATCAACAAATTTTTGGGAAGGTCTGATGATGCTCAACCTGAGCTTGAAGTAACAGATAATCAAGTGTGCCAAACCATTACTGCCAAGCAAGTAAAACAATGGCCCTTGAAGGGAAAGCTGATTGCTAGAAAACTAAGTGTCAAGTTTGCTATTCTGCACAAGATAGGTGCAGCCATCTGGGTTCCCACAAACCACAAGTCCACCATCTCCATTGGTCTAAGAAGATTTATTTTTGCTGTTGGAACCAAGATAGAGTTTGATTATGGCACCTATATCTTTGAGCAATCCTTAAAGCATGCAGACAGCTATGCAATTAAAGGTCCCATAGTCTTTCCCTCCCTCTTATGTGGTATTATAACTGACCAATACCCTGACATCCTGGTAGATAAAGATTTTGTTTGTAAAAGAGCTCCTGCTCTTGATTTCCACTACAAGTTGTGAAATTCCTGGCAGCAGATACGTGATGTCACAGAGAATGTTATGACACAGTATCTGACACTCTATTAACAATTCACACAGTTAATTTAAACAGCAGTAAAGAACATAATCAATTGTTTACCCAGTTCAGTGTGTAACTACACCTACATCTGGGGGCTACCAAGCCAGGGAGGAAATTCACTATTAGTAGAATTAATTCAGGAATAAACCAACCAGTTTATCTCCTTCACTTAAAACCTACCCAATGCAACTTCAATCTAAGTCCTACTTAGACCTGAGTTCCTACTCACTCCCCCTCAATCACAGCAGTGATATCAACCTATTGATTAATTGAATTGTGAAGACACTCTTCAATAAACATACTTGATCTTGCTTCAAAGCTTTAATCAAGAGACACAACACTCGTGCTTCAAAGCTTTAAGTGATAAACAACCCTTACAACCAAATCCTAGTCCAAGGCACTTATCAAATGATAATTGCTTGGCTCACAAGAGTAACTAGAATACACAATTAAAAAACTGCTAAATCTTCAATATAGTACACAAGGCGCAGCAGCAGAGTAAGGATTCTTTTCCTATTATAGAAGCAGTCCTGTAACTTCAGTTTTGGGCTTCCATAATAATAGCTAGGGTTCACTTAATTTAACCTAAAGACTTGGTCTTTTTAACAAACCAATTTAGGGTTAACTAAGATTAACCACATAGCCACGTGAGCATGTGATCCAATTACATAAATTATAATAAAACACCCAAAAAAAGGTGCGAAAAGTGAATCTGCAGAACAGCAAATGTCACACAGAATATCATAACATCGGTTATGACATCAGACAATCTTCTGCAGAATTCCAGCACAACAGTTAGCTTCCAGTCTGAGCTGTACTTGAATCATTCTTCTTATGCAGAATTTATCTTCAACTTTGAATGTCATGACATCAGTCAAGACATTGTCATATCCTAGTTTTATCAAAAATTAATGCCAACATAAAAACACTTACAAACTCCCCCTTTGGCGAATTTTTGGCTAAAACAAACTAAACTATCAGAGAACTAATGCAGCAGAATAAAACAACCAATCTAAGCTATTTTAAGCTAAAAACTAGAGCCTAATGAAGATAAATTCATCCCACAATTTCCCATAAATTCTTCTCCTCCTTTTTAGCCACAAAGGGGCCAAAGTTACCAGTACAATTTCCCAAAATTCATTAAATAAATAAGTACCATCAGAGTTAAATATTACATCCCAGCCAAGAAATACAAAGTTCAATTCAAACAGAACCAAAAAAATAACAGAAGTGAAATCAACAAAAACAACAAACACAAGAACAGCAGCACAGGATTACAAATCAAGTGCTTTCTTCTCCAGAAGAAGCACTGTGGTATGTAGCATCTTCAGAACTACTATCAACACCAGTTGCTTGATCAGCATCAGCATCTTCATCCAAATTTTCAGCAGAATCATCACCAGCTAGCCCTTCATCCTCAACCTCTGTGTCTTTCTCCTTCTCCAGGATAGAGATCAGCTCCTCAATGGTTTTATTCCTTGCTTCAAGTTCCCTACAGGTCTCTTTTAGCACAACAATGACATTTGCCTTATGAGAATTAGCCTTGACATTTGATGTCTCAGCAGATGTCATGACAATGTCTGGGACATGCTTCCCTTGAAATAACTTGTAGTGGAAACCAAGGGCGGGAGGTCTTTTACAAGCAGAGTCTCTTTCTACTAGGATGTCAGGGTATTGGTCAGTTATAATACCATACAAGAGAGAAGGAAAGGCTATTGGTCCTTATATAGCATAACTGTCAGCATGTTTTAAGGTTTGCTAAAAAATATAGGTTCCATAATCAAACTTTGCTTTTGTTCCAACAGCAAAAATGAACCTGCCCAGACCAATGGAGATGGTGGACTTGTGGTTTGTGGGAACCCAGTTGGCTGCACCTATCTTGTGCAGAATAGCAAATTTGACACTCAATTTGCTAGCTGTAAGTTTTCCCTTCAATGGCCAATGTTTCACTTGCTTGGCAGTGATTGTTTGGCACACCTGATTATCAGTTTCTTCAAGCTCAGGTTGAGCATCATCAGATCTCCCCAAATATTTGTTGATCACACTTGGGGAAAACTTCACTTTTCTTCCCTTACAAACACGTCTTGAAATCTGCGACCTTCCATCGAACATCCACTAGTCGATTAACAATGAACTCCTTCACCAAAATGTCATAACAATTAGAAAACTTGACCACGCCATCACCACTTCCTTGATCAGGTCCATAACATCCTTGCATTCAAGGGCACTTCTGTTCAGCTCCCTTTCTAATGCAATTCTTTTCAGACAAATATATTTCCACCTGGTAGCACTCTCAGGATGGTGGAAAGAGATGTTATCAATAGCAACTTCAGGAACCTTAGGTAGTTTCCCAAGAGATGGTTTCTTCCTGGGTTGAATGTCTGAGACATTCTCTTCAACATTAAAATCTGAATCCTCATCAGATTCTGAGGGTTCAGGAACCTTTCTCTTCTTAACAATTGGGGTTCTCCTTGGCCTAGAGATACCTCCAACAGACTTCACTTTACCCTTTCCTTTTGAAGTTCCAGCCTTGTCGTCCTTACCAGATTTTTCTTCAGCTTTACTCTCAGCCCTAGGAGACCCATGAGTAGCTTTAGCAACCTTCTCCTTAGAGGGACTTTGAGTAGTATTCTGTTTTCCTTTTCTACTCATCATCCTCTTAGCTATGCTTGGGTTGACATTAGCAATGAGGTCATTATCAGAGAATTCTTCATCCAGATCAATGACAGGAGGCTCAACATTCTGATCAGTGGTTTTCTCTGGAGATTTTTCCAGGTTGTCAGCAACAGGTTTCTCAGGGGATTCTTCAAGAATTCCATCAGAGGAGCTCTCTGGAGCCTTTTCCATGTTTTCATCAACAGGTTTTACAGGAGATTCTTCAAGAATTCCATCAGAAATATCATCAACAGAAATCACAGGGGACTTATCAGTGGTATCAACAACACATTTTTCAGGAGATTTATCAGAGGGTTCATTATCAGGATTCTCAGGGGTTTTCCTAACATTGTCATCAGATGTCTTGACATTCTATGTGACATCTAGATCAGTTGCTAAACTAGGGCTAGCAGATTCTTGATTTAAAGGAACAGAAACACCAGGTACAAAATGATTCTCATTCAGAATCCTAGTAACTATTCTAGCTATGGCTTGATGAACATATCTAGAACCTTCCCTGTTTGCTATTTTAGGAGGAACAGAGGAAGTTGGTTTAGTGGTCTTACCAGAAGGAGATGCTTAAGACCTTCTTGCATGTCTGGTATGAAGTTTCTTGACCCTCCCAGGATCAGTTGCCATGGCACGTAGAGGAGTAACCTCCAGAATCTCAGTCTCCATTGTTTCTGCATTTGCCCTAAAACCAGAATTAGTGGGAGAGGGAGAACCAGCTTTCTTTGATGATGAAGAAGACGATGACATGCTTTGTTGAGACATGTTGAGAAAATGAGAGAATACTTGACAAGGAGTTTGAGAGTTTCTGTTGAGGGAATGGAATGTGATACATTCAAATGGAAAAAGCGATATATATATATATATATATATATATATATATATATATATATATATATATATATATATATATATATATATATATCTCTTCCTATTCTTGGACTTTTGAAAAGTAAGAGGGAAATAATTAATTAGCCCACTTAGAATTAAATGAAATAAAAAGTCTCTTTCATTCCTTGTTGTAAGCAATGTTAATTGCTACAACTCTTCATATTGGAAAATACCCAACTTGCCCCTTAAATTCTCAAACTGACTAGCATCAAGAGCTTTAGTAAAAATGTCAGCCAGTTGGAGTTCAGTGGCTACATGCTCCAATTTAATCACCTTTTCTTCCACAAGATCTCTGATGAAGTGATGTCTAATGTCAATGTGCTTAGTCCTACTGTGCTCAATAGGATTTTTTGAAATATTGATAGCACTCAGGTTGTCACAGTACAATGTCATGACATCCTGTGTGACATTGTACTCAGTCAGCATCTGCTTCATCTAGACCATTTGAGAACAACTGCTACCTGCTGCTATGTATTCAGGTTCAGCAATGGATAAAGACACACAGTTTTGCTTCTTGGTGAACCAAGAAACAAGATTGTTCCCCAAAAAGAAGCATCCTCCAGAAGTGCTTTTTCTATCATCAGCACTACCATCCCAATCAGCATCACAATACCCAGACAGAATTGGTTCACATCCGTGAGAATACAACATACCATAATTGTAAGTTTCACTCACATATTTCAGAATTCTTTTCACCTGATTGATGTGACTTACTTTAGGTTCAGCCTGGTATCTTGCACATACTCCAACATCAAAGGCAATGTCAGGTCTGTTGGCTGTTAAGTACAGCAGACTTCCTATCATGCTTCTATACAAGCTTTGATCTACATTTGTCCCACTTGTGTCTTTGGACAACTTTATATGAGTAGGAGCAGGAGATCTTTTATGACTGACATTTTCCATCCCAAATTTCTTGACAATATTCTTTGCATACTTGCTTTAAGAAAGGAAGGTTGAGTCTTCCATCTGTGTGACTTGTAGTCCAAGAAAGTAAGTCAATTCTCCCGTGAGGCTCATTTCAAACTCATCTTGCATTTGATTGGCAAAATGTCTCACCATTTTATCTGACATTCCTCCAAACACTATGTCATCAACATAAATTTGAGCTACCATTATCTTTCCTCCTTCATTCTTGACAAAGAGAGTTTTATCCAAACCTCCTTTCCTGTAACCTTTATCAGTAAGGAACTTTGTCAATCTTTCATACCAAGCCCTCGGAGCTTATTTCAGACCATATAAAGTTTTCCTCAATTTGTAAACATGATCAGGAAAGTTAGGATCCACAAATCCTTTAGGCTGTTCTACATATACCTCCTCATTTAAGTAGCCATTTAGGAAGGCACTTTTCACATCCATCTGAAACAGCTTGAATTTCATAATGCAAGCAACTCCTAGTAGTAATCTGATTGACTCCAGCCTGGCCACAGGAGCAAAAGTCTCATCAAAATCAATCCCTTCAACTTGAGTGTATCCTTGAGCAACAAGTCTTGCTTTATTTCTGGTGACAACCCCTTCTGCATCAGACGTGTTCTTGTAGATCCACTTTGTGCCAATGATGTTTGTTCCTTCTGGTCTAGGAACTAACTCCCACATTTCATGTTGTTTGAACTGGTTCAATTCATCTTGCATTGCTCCAATCCAATATTCATCTGTTAGAGCCTCTTTGACATTCTTTGGCTCAATCTTAGACACAAAACAAGAGTTTGAGATGATTTCTCTGGATCTTGTAATGACTCCATAGTTAGGATCTCCAATGATGAGTTCCTTTGGATGATCTTTTTGAATTCTGATGGAAGGATCTTTGTTAGCTTCCTCTGGTTCAGACTTTGGTGAAGTAGGGACAGACACATCATCCTTATCAGACACTTGTGGTGATGTCTCAACATCATATGAGACATTGTTTTCTTCATGGGGATCATCAACTATGAAATTAATAGACTCCATCATAACTTTGGTCCTGGAGTTGAATACTCTATATGCTCTGCTGTTTGTAGAGTATCCTAGAAAAATTCCTTCATCACTTTTAGAGTCCATCTTTCTCCTTTGTTCATGATCTGTCAGAATATAGCATTTGCTACCAAAAACATGGAAATACTTCACAGTAGGTTTTCTTCCTTTCCATAGTTCATAAAGAGTGGAGGATGTTCCCTTTCTCAAGGTGACCCTATTGTGAACATAGCAGGTTGTATTAATAGCTTCAGCCCAAAAGTGAATAGGAAGTTTCTTAGCATGAATCATTGCTCTGGAAGATTCCTGTATAGTCCTGTTTTTCCTTTCCACAACTCCATTTTGTTGAGGAGTTATAGGTGAGGAGAACTCATGATTGATTCCTTCTGAGGAACAGAATTCATCAAACTTGCTATTCTCAAATTCTTTTCCATGATCACTTCTAATTTTGACAATGCATCCTTCTTTTTCTCTTTGAAGTCTTTTGCATAATTCTTTAAAGACATCAAACACATCAGATTTTTCTCTGATGAAGTTTATCCAGGTGAATCTGGAAAAGTCATCCACAACAACATAAGCATACCTTTTTCCACCAAGGCTTTCAACCTGCATAGGGATCATCAGATCCATGTGCAGCAGTTCCAACACCTTGGAGGTGGTCAGATGTCTTGACATTGGATGTGACATTCTGGTTTGCTTTCCAACCTGACATTCACCACAGACTCTCCCTTCATCAATATGAAGTCTTAGAATCCATCTGACAGCCTCCATGGATATGATCTTTTTCATCCCTCTAAGATGCAAATGACCAAGCTTTTGGTGCCACAGTTTCACCTCCTTTTCATCTTTGGCTGTAGAACACACAGATGACAGATTAGTGTTCTCAGACTCCCACAAGTAACAATTATCTTTTGATCTGACTCCTCTCATTACAACTTCTTGTTTTTCATTGGTTACAAGACATTCAGACTTGGTAAAGTTGACCTTGAATCCCAGATCACATAGTTGACTGATACTTATGAGGTTGGAAGTCAAACCCTTCACCAGCAATACTTCATTTAGGTTTGGAACTCCAGGGCAGTCCAAGTTTCCAACACCTTTGATTTCTCCTTTAGCTCCATCTCCAAAAGTGACATAACTGGTAGTATGAGGTCTGACTTCATTTAGGAGATTCTTGATTCCAGTCATATGCCTAGAGCAACCACTGCCAAAGTACCAGTCTTCCTTGGCAGAAACTCTAAGGGAAGTGTGAGTTATCAAGGCTGCAGTCTTCTTCTTCCACTGTTGAGTGTATGGTACCTTGTTGATCTTAGGCTTGACATAAGGAATCTGATTAGGATATCCATATAGTCTATAGCAAAATGGCTTTATGTGTCCAAACCTTCCACAATAATGACATCTCCATCTTTGAAACTTTTTCTTCATGTTTCTCTGATCTTGATGTTGAGCCCAATGTTGTGACATCTGCTTTGACATTGGTTTATTAGGTCTGTTCTTCTTCTTGTTATCAGCAAATTTCTTTGCAGCCACATAGCCTGAACCAGACACATTTCCTGCCTTATGTTGTGACATCTGCTTTGACATTGGTTTGCCAGGCCTGTTCTTCTTCTTGTCACCAGCAGGTTTCTTTGCAGCCACATATCCTAGACCATGCATATTTCATGCATTTTGTCCAAACTGAAGGATTTCCTCTAACTTATCAGTTCCAGTTGTCAGCATCTTGACAAACTTAGTCATCTGATCAAGTTTGGAGTTCAACACTACAATTTCACTGTTGAGATGACTTATAGTAGCAGGGTTTTCCTTCTTCTCATCCTCCAACTTCACATTCTCAGCCTCCAACTTCATAATTAGCTTTTTCTGTTTCTCATTTTGCTGACATACTTCAGCACTTCTGATACACAGCAGCTTCTTGTAAGTTTCAACAAGCTCTTCAAATGTTACTTCCTCATCACTAGAATCATTATCAGAGTTACAAACTCTAGAGAGAGCAGTAACTAGTTTGGCAGATTCTTCTTCATAGTCACTTCCTGAATCACCATCAGACCAAGTGACAACCATTCCTTTCTTTTGATTCTTTAGAAAGGTAGGACATTCAGCTCGAATGTGCCCATATCCTTCACATCCATGACACTGGATTTCTCTGCTTTGACTTCCCTTTTCTTCAGACTTGGATCTTCTGTTGGAGTCATAAGATCTGCTAATGTCAGATGGAATGTTCTTGACATTGGACCTTGACTTGGGTCAATTCTCTTGATGAGTTTGTTGAACTGCCTTCCAAGCATAGCTATTGCTTCAAAGATCTTCACTTCATCATCTTTCTTGCTTTCATCTTCAGTATTTGATACAAGGGCTATGCTCTTGTTTTTCTTGTCAACATTGTCACTGATCCCCATCTCAAATGTCTGAAGTGATCCAATGAGTTCATCCACCTTAAAACTGCAAATATCTTGAGCTTCCTCTATAGCAGTAACCTTCATTGCAAACCTCTTAGGCAAGGATATGAGAATCTTTCTCACTAGCTTTTCTTCTGACATCTTCTCTCCCAATGCTCCTGAGGTGTTGGCAATCTCCAAGATGTTCATGTGAAATTCATGAATGGTTTCATCTTCCTTCATCTTCAGATTCTCAAATTTGGTAGTGAGCATCTGAAGTCTTGACATTTTCACCTTGGATGTACCCTCATGAGTGGTTTTGAGAGTGTCCCAAACATCCTTGGCCAGATCACACTGATGTACAAGTCTGAAAATATTTCTGTCAATTCCATTGAATAAGGCATTCAATGCTTTAGAGTTGCCTTGCTAGCTTCTTCTTCTGCTCCATTCTTCCTCAAGTTTCGGACTAGTAGTCCCATCTTTCTCAAGCTTGGTGGGATGTTTCCATCCTCTGGCCTCTCCAAGCCTTGTTATCCAAAGACTTTAAAAATGCAACCATACGAGGTTTCCGAATCATAGTTAGATCCATCCGAATAGGTGGTCTACTCCCAAATCCTCCTTCCTTGTCCATAACGCCAATCGTGATACGTGATGTCAGAGAATGTTATGACACGATCGACACTCGTTAACAATTCACGCTAATTTAAACAACGATAAAACACAATCAGTTTACAGTGTGTAACTACACCTACACGGGGCTACCAAGCAGGAAATTCACTATTAGTAGAAGGAATAAACCAACTTTATCTCCTTCACTTAAAAAATCCTCTGTCCTGCGACCTCCCCGGTGATATCGACATTAATTGAACTTCAAACATACTGATCTTGCTTTTCAAGGTGCTCAAAGCTTTGACGAGTGTCTCTCTTGAAGCTTTGAAAATCAAGTATGTTTATTGAAGAATGTCTTCACAATTCAATTAATCAATAGTTGATATCATGATGGGAGTGAATAACTTAGATCAAGTTGCATGGTATGTTTAAGTGAAGGAGATAAACTGATGGTTTATTCTGAATTAGTACTACTTATGTGAATTTCCTCCAATGTAGGTGAGTTACAGAGGTAAACAATTGATTGTTCTTTATTGTTTTAAATTACTGTGTGAATTGTTAAACAGTTTGTCCGAACGGTGTCATAACATTCTCTGTGACATCACGTATCTGCTGTCAGAAATTTCATGTTTGATGCCATTTAGTATACTAGAAATCAAGTACGCCATGGTCATAAATCACAAAGTGTGCATTCTAGTATCTCCTTCATTCTTGCTAAGGTTAAGATTCTTGAAAATAACTCTTCTCGTTGTGCTTCCTCTTTGATGTCGGACTTTAGACTCATCAAATCCTTCAAGATCTCTATTAATTATCCTAAGGCTCCCAAGGTCGTGGAAGTTCTTTGGCAACCTCCTATCCATGGTTGGATTAAAGGAAATTGCGACAACTTTCTTGTTAATAATTTTAATGGTTATGGTGGTATTTTCCGAAATTCTTTTGGGGATTTTTTGTTAGCTTTTGCTTTCGGAATTTGTAGTTAACAGTTCCTATTTGTTCCGAAATTTTTACTTTTTTTTTACTGAAAAGGTATATGTTGGTTTTTTTGAAAGGAGGATATTGAGCCTACTCCTATGCTTAATTCTTACATGTAGAATTTTTTGCAGTGTTCTGAGCGATTGAAATAGCTAGAGATAAAGCATGGTCGAAGCTTTGGATTGAAAGCGACTCTTTGCTCGTGGTCTAAGCTTTTTCAAAGGAATTCCTAGTGCCTTGGCAGCTCAGGATTAGATGGCTTCATTGTAAATTTATTATTGAGCATATGAATTTTCTTATTTTCCACATTTTTAAGGAGGACAATTTGTGTTGATTTTTTTGCTAATTTAGATCGTAGTGTTACATCTCTAACTCTTTTTAATTTCATCCCTTTTTAAATGAGTGTAGATTAAAAAGAGTGTTTACTTTGTAAACGTAAATGAGATAGTAATAAAAAATTATGCAGATATTTGATGTGTAATACGCGCGTGAAGTAGTTCATATATATACCCTCACCCTCTCACCCCTCTCACACACCCACCACATATACAAACCAAAAGCATTCCCTCTACCACTCTTCCGGTAAACGTTGACTCCATCTAAATCCATCAATGTATTCATCTTCCTCCTCCTCCTCAAACCCCCGATGGATTCACGACGTCTTCATCAACTTCAGAGGCGAAGACACTCGCAAAACCTTCGTCTCCCATCTCTACGCCGTCCTCTCAAACGCCGGGATCAACACTTTCCTCGACAACGAGAAGCTCGAAAAGGGCGATGACATTCGAAACGAACTGGTTCAATCGATTGGAGTATCGCGCATATCGATCGTGGTTTTCTCCAAAGGCTACACCGAATCTAGTTGGTGTTTAAACGAATTGGATAAGATCATGGAGTGCCGAAGGACTCTAGGTCAAGTCGTTTTGCCTGTGTTTTATGATGTTGAGCCTTCTGTTGTTCGGCATCAGAAAGGGGAGTTTGGTAAAGCTTTGGAAGCTAGTGCTAAGAGTAGATATATAATTAAGGAAGTCAAGCAGAAAGTTTTGACTAGATGGAAAAAGGTCTTGACCGACGCTTCCTATTTATCTGGTTGGGAAGGAACCGCTTTCAGGTATAGTTTCTACTCATGTTTTACTACTATTACTATTACGTGTGAGTTTCGTTGATTCTGAGTTATTTTATTATGTAAAATCAATTCTAAATGCTTAAACGGTGAAACCAAACATACACTAGATAGTGTTTTGACTAACATTTGAAACTTGTATGTACCTTTTACTATATAGTCTTTTGATGTTTATGCTTGTTATGTCTGATTCATAATTAATAATATTGAAGGAGTGACCGTGAATTAGTGAAGAAAATTGTTGATGCCATTTTGCCAAAACTAGACAACACATCCTTGCCGATTACTGACTTTCCAGTTGGATTAGAGTTCCATGTGAAACAAGTGGATCAGTTGATTAAGAAACAACCGGGCGATTTTTGTATGGTAGGGATCTGGGGCATGGGAGGATCGGGTAAAACAACTGTAGCCAAAGCCATATACAATAAAATTCATCGTACATTTGATTGTATAAGTTTCATTGAAAATATTAGAGAAGTTTGTGAACAGGATTGTAGAGGGCACATTCATTTACAGCAACAACTTCTTTCGGATGTCCTTAAAACAAAGGAGAAGATACATAGTATTGCGTCAGGGACAATTAGGATCCAGAAAGTGCTTTCCGGAAAAAAATCACTTGTTGTACTTGATGATGTGACAGATTTTCAGCAAATAAAAGCCCTGTGTGGAAATCATAAAAGTTTTGGTTCTGGAAGTGTATTAATTGTTACAACCAGGGATGTCCACATACTTAAGTTACTTAAAGTTGTTTCTGTCTATGAAATGAAGGAAATGCTCAAAAATGAGTCTCTTGAGCTTTTCAGTTGGCATGCTTTTAGACAAGCAAGTCCGAGAGGAAGCTATAGTGAACTCTCAAGAAATGTGGTTGCTTATTGTGGAGGGTTACCGCTGGCTCTTGAAGTCCTTGGGTCCTACTTATTTGAGAGGTCAAAACAAGAATGGACAAGTGTACTATCAAAGTTAGAGAGAATTCCCAATGATCAAGTGCATGAGAAACTGAGAATAAGCTATGATGGTTTGAAGGATGACATGGAAAAGGATATATTTCTCGACATATGTTGTTTCTTTATCGGTAAGGACAGAACCTATGTTACAGAGATACTAAATGGCTGTGGCCTTTATGCTGATATTGGAATAGCTGTCCTCATTGATCGGAGTCTCTTAAAAGTTGAGAAGAATAACAAGCTTGGAATGCATGATTTAATAAGAGACATGGGAAGAGAAATTGTCCGCGGAATTTCTGCTAGAGAACCTGGGAAGCGTAGTCGGTTGTGGTTTCACGAAGATGTACACAATGTTTTGGAAAAAAATACTGTAAGAACTTTCTCTATGTACAATTTTAAACTTTTGATTATCCTTCATAATCTTATCAAGATCGTGAAATTCTGTTTGTTTTTGTTTAAAGTTCTTCATAACTATTGGCTAAGAGTTGTGGGATTAATAATCCTAGTGTGTTTTCCTACTCACATTCATTACAAGTGTGCTTGGGTTCTTCCATTTTATGCATCACTTTCTAGCAAGAAAATAAAAAGCATTACCCGTTACTATCCTCAGGTTTTTTACTTCACATGCAGGGAACAGAAACTGTTGAGGCATTGATTTTGAACTTGCAAAGAACAGGAAGAGTTGGCTATAGTACCAATGCTTTTCAAGACATGCAGAAACTGAGACTTTTACAGCTTGATCGTGTTGACCTCACTGGAGATTTTGGTAATTTTTCCAAACAACTGAGATGGGTCAATTGGCAACGACCTGCCTTCAACTTTGTACCCAACGACTTTGATCAGGGAAATCTCGTTGTTTTTGAATTAAAACATAGCAATGTTAGCCAAGTTTGGAAGGAAGCCAAGGTATATTTACATTTTCTTCAAAAATGTAGAAGTTTAAGACTCTAGTATCTGCTTCATCCTTTTCATTCCCCATTTTCCTCTCTAATTTTTCTTTTAAACAATTATTTTCTTGCAGTTGTTGCAGAAGCTAAAAATTCTCAATCTCAGTCATTCTAGGAACTTGAAAAGCACCCCTGACTTTTCAAAATTACCGAATCTAGAAAAGCTCATTATGAAAGATTGTCAAAGTTTATCCAACGTACACCAGTCCATTGGAAATCTCAAGAATCTCCTTCTCATAAATTTGAAGGACTGTACAAGTCTTGGTTATCTTCCAAAAGAGATCTATCAATTGAGATCAGTGATAACTCTCAACTTTTCTGGTTGCTCAAAGATTGACAAATTGGAAGAAGATATAGGGCAAATGGAATCCTTGACAACTCTAATTGCATCCAATACTGGTGTCAAACAAGTTCCCCATTCAATAGTAAGATCAAAAAGAATTGGATATATATCCATATGTGGATATGAAGGATTATCGCGTGATATTTTTCCTGCTATCATTTGGTCTTTGACGTCACCAACGATGAATTCCTTAGCACATATTCCCCCTTTTGGTGGCATGTCAATGTCTCTTGTTTCCTTGGATATAGATGGTAAAAATGTTGGTTTGGTCAATCAATCAGCAATTATTAGCAGCAGCTCAAAACTTAGAAGAATTTGTGTACAGTGTCTCTCTGAGATTCATCTGAGAGAAGAATTAAGAAGATTTCTGTATGATCTTACTGAGTTGGAAACATCACATGCTTCACAAACCTCGGATCCTTCTTTTAAATCTATTTTGTTTGGAATGGGAAGTTGCCAAGTAATGAATGAAACTCTTCACAAGAGCTTATCTCAGGTTCTCTATCCTTCCACCTTTACTGATATTGATTTTTAATAAAGAGAAGCTGGAATGATTTCCCCTTGCATTTGTTTCCCTAAATGGAATTTTTTCATAAAGATACAAATTATTCAAGTATCTATCAGATAAACTAGTATAAATGATAGGGTCAGACATCTAGCATAGAAGCGATTATTTTTTTAGTGACTATAACCTTTTTTCTTCTGTAGCTTTTATATTTTTCTTTAACTCTATTTCCATTACTTTTCCTTTTTTAACGTCTATATTTATTTCATTTGTTTTGTCTTCATTCTTTTTATTTATACATATACATGTTTAACTTGAGAACAAGAATTGAATAGTTTCTGAAGTCACACAAAACCTTTAGATATATAAGGAAAAAAAGGAACATAAAAAGTTATATCTGGTTTTATGTGAATGATATATTGGATTTTCTTAGTACAGAATACCAAGCTCTAATTCAACAGTTGTAGTTTCAAATATTTTAATTATGCAACTACAATCTAACAAGAACTAGCGGTAACTTGATATTTTTTACAACCACTAAATTCTAAAAATCTTGGTATATATATTATTTATTTCCTATATAAGCAGGAACCGAGAACGGTAAACTGGTTGGTACAACATGACACTTTATTAGAAAATAAAGCTTCGAGATGCATATAGTCTGCTCATAGCCTTTTTATTTTCATGAAGTGATTTACATGCTAGAACCGACTCTTAAATGAGGAAACAGACTGTTCTGCATAAATGATAACATTATCTTTCCTAATGTTTTGAAGAGAAAGTATCTGACCTTATGTATGCACTACACGGAATGAAAGTAGCAGTGTTGTGGCAATAGAGCTAGTTAGACACTGTATGCAGTGTACCTCATAATAAATTGTCTTAAGGACAAAAACTAGATAAAATAAGTACAGTGCTTTTAGATAATAATCTTGAACTAGAATAAAATAAAATTTGGAAGAGTATTTGCAGTTGTGACTTTGAGACTCAAAGTAGCTCGAGGATACAATAGATTATTGATGAGTGAATTGGAGTGATCCAATGCAAATAGGCGAATGAAAATGAAACAAGCTAAGAAAATGACCGAACCTGTAGGAAAGAAAAGCATTATATATCATATGGAAAGTGAGAATAAGTGTGTAATAATAAGATGAGAAAATGACCATTGGCTTATTACAAGTAAAAAAAGTGTTTGGCATATCCATTTTACAAAAAGTTTTGCAGCTATTGCTTGTTTTCTTTCAGACAGTATCCTTGTAAATTGTATGTATTTTTTTGTGTAGTGCACTATTCTGACAATGTCCATTAGAATGCATAATTACATAAATAATTAAGCATTTGTTCATGAAACAGGGATTGAAAACCAAATATACAAGTGAAGGACCTTCAGTATGTTTTCAAGTGCCTGAGGATAGTGATTGTGGAATGAAGGGAATAACTTTATGCGTTGTTTATTCATCAACACTTGAAAATATGGCACATGAATGTCTCACTAGTGTTTTGATCATTAATTACACAAAATTCACTATTCAGATATACAAGAGAGACACAATAATGTCCTTTAATGATGAAGATTGGAAGGGTGTAGTATCAAATTTAGGAGTTGGTGAAGATGTAGAGATTTTTGTAGCTTTTGGGCATGGGTTGACAGTTAAGGAGACTACTGTCTATCTAATATATGATGAGTTAACTGAAATGGAAATTGAGCCATCAACTACTGTGGAAGTTGAGCCAATACCTGAAGTGGAGGTGCAACCATCACCTGATGTGAAAACAGAGCCATCACCTGGAGTGGAACCACAACGATCACTTGATGAGAAAATGGAGTCACCACTTACTGTCAAGAATGAGCCATTACCAAAGCCAAATGATAAAATCTTTGTAAGACTTGCAAAGAGAGTGGGCGGATGTTTATGTTTGAAACATAATTGAGATCTCAAAAATTTTCATTACGAGCACCTTTATCCTTGTTAGAATGAATCACATGCTTTTTATAATTAGTCACATGTAAAATTAATTTGCGGCATTTGTTGCTAATGGGATTGGAGTTAACAATCACATTAACTTGTATTCATTGTAAAAACATTATAAATACAGCTCTGTGTAGTCTCATTTGATGACAGAGAATTCAAATTCAATAATCCTAATATGGGGGGGTTCCTTGTATGTGTTTGGTAATAGTTTTCTTGGAGGGGAACAGAACAATTCTTATGTTTTATCTATATAGATGAGATCTGTGTGGTGTTGTTTCTTTCAATTAATGTGTTTATGAAAAAACTGGTAAGAGTTTCACTTCATCTTTACTAGACAAGGCTTGATGCGATAAAATTGTTACGACAATATTTGGTTGAATACATGTATTCTAACTTCGAGCGCTAGCTTGGGAGTAGCTCCTCTATTTATATAGGTTAATATTCAAGTGAAAAAGTAGTTGGAGCCAATAATGAAGGTAGTTGGATTTTACAAACTTACTGCAGTTATATCTGTGTGAAATATAGGAAAAATGAGGAGTTTTTACGTGTAATCAGTAATGTATGCACACATATGCTAGTTCCTAACAATCAAGTACTACAGAAATTGAGAATAAGCTATGATGGCTTAAAAGATAATGAGAAAAAGGATATATTTCTTGACATGTGTTGTTTCTTCATTGGAACAGAAATTGAGAATAAGCTATGATGGCTTAAAAGATAATGAGAAAAAGGATATATTTCTTGACATGTGTTGTTTCTTCATTGGAAAGAACATGGTCGATGTTACTGAGATACTTAATGGCTGTGGACTTCATGCTGATATTGGAATAGGTGTCCTCATAGAGTGCAGCCTCGTAAAAGTTCAAAAGAATAACAAGCTTCAAATGCATGATTTGCTAAGAGACATGGGAAGAGCTATTGTTGGCCAATGTTCAGAAAATGAGCCTGCAAAGCATAATCGATTGTGGTTTCATAAGGATGTGTTGGATGTTTTGTCAAAAAATACTGTAAAATTACGCATTCTTTATAATCTTATCATAAGCCTTTTTTTTTTTTTGGTTTCAGACTAGTTTTGTGTTGCATAAATGTTTGTTGAAATATTATTTGAATGCATGATTTGCACTCTCGTGTTGATTTTAATACAAACACAATATTTTACACAACACACAATGAAAATAATTTGAGAAAAAATAAATAATTAAATATAATCACATGAATCAGTATTGTGATGCTGATACAAAGCACAATCTCGATATGAAGCAAGACAAAAGATAATAATTTTTCCTTAGTTTTCTCAGCTTTTTTACTTCACATGCAGGGAACAGAAACTGTTGAGAGATTGATTTTAAAGTTGCATAGAACTGGTAGAATTCGCTTCAGTACTAATGCTTTTAAGGAGATGAAAAAACTAAGGCTTTAAAACTTGATGGTACTGACCTCAAAGGAGATTATGGATTAATTTCCAAACAATTGAGATGGGTTGATTGGCAACGACCTACCTTCAAATTTATACCCAATGAATTTGATCAGGGAAATCTAGTTGTTTTTGAATTAAAATATAGCAATGTTGAACAAGTGTGGCAGGAGACCAAGGTATAGTAATATTTTCTTTTAAAATTCAAAGATCGATGACTATATGATTTGTTGCCTCCTTTTCATTTCCCATTTCTTGTCTTTTTTTTCTTTCTTTTAAACATATATTTTCTTGTAGTTATTGGAGAAGCTAAAAGGATAGTTGAGTGAGAATTGAAGCCTATAAATACGATTAATGCCATTAGATATCAGAATTATTAAATTATATTATTGTTTTATGTGAATTACATATTGGATCTATTGCAAAATACAAAAGCACTAAATTCAACCGTTGTTTTTATAAATACTGAGATTTAGTATATGTTGTTTCTTTCCTCTCTATATTATTAGGAACCCATATAACAGTAAGCTAAATGTTAATGTAATAGAACCCTTCATCAGAAAGCTTCTATCTGTTAAGATTGTTACTGTGAAAGCTGCTTTGTAAACTATATTGCCTGGTTTCATTTCATATAACTAAGCATATGTTCATGATACAGGGATTGGCAGCCAGTTCTATTGATTCTTTTCTTCCGGCGACAATTATCCTTCTTGGTTATCCTATAGATGTGAAGGATCTTCCGTACTTTTCCAAGTGCCTGAGGATAATGATTGCGGCATGAATGGATTAACTTTATGCGTTCTTTATTCATCAATGCCTGGAAACCTGATAACAGAGTGTCTCACTAGTATCTTGATCATTAATTACACAAAATTAACTATCCAGATTTACAAGTGAGACACAGTAATGTCGTTAAACGATGAAGATTGGCAAGGTGTGGTATCAAATATATGAGTTGGTGACAAGGTGGGGAGAGATATTTGTAGCTATTGGGCATGGATTGACTGTTAAGGAGACGGCTGTCTATCTAATATATCGTCAGACAACTGCAATTGAAATTAAGCCAATACCTGAAATGGAGGTGCAGACATCATCTGATGTGAAAACTGATGCTATGAAACTGTTATAAAATATTTTCATGGAATATCTAGTGATGAATGCAAGAAGAACCTAATACTTTTTGTATAAAATGAATTGATAATTTTATCAAGTCATTTTTAACTACTGTCTAGCATTAGTTTCATCCTTTAAATTTAGAATGATCTCAAGTGAAAAGGCTATCTCATGTCAAGACCAAAAGTCCAAGTGAAAATGGATGTGCCTATTTCATTGTACAAAACAACTCCCATATCACAATCGCTCTAAAAAATCCTAAGCAATATAGAAAATTCTGAAATATCAAATGTTTAGATTCTGTATTAGTTAGACATGTCATTTCCTAGTTTAAAGTAAAAGCCTTGGAAGGCAGCATGCAAGAATATACCTCTTAATTGATTCTTGTAAGGGCTAAAGGGCACTGTTGGTTCATTACAATGTGCAGCGAGCCTCTTGATTGACGACCAGTTTCCTAGATGGGGATATTCAATGAAGAGCCACATAAAGAAACGCATTCACCTGAATCAATCAACATGACTTAATCTTTTCTTAGATAAATTTTTCTTTGCTTTCTTTTTTGGTATTGGTCTAAAAGATACACTGTCCTGTCATATTCATTTGAATCTAAACAGTATCCAAAAGATTCCATCCTACCAATAAGATCAATAGCCCAGTCCTTATAATCTCGGGAAACAAGAAGAAACACAAGGAGATGATTACAAATAATTGGCCTCAACATGAAACCTCTATCAAGAGTGTAAAGAAATATTTTTACTGCGTCGTCTAGCCTCCCTTCTTTACAAAGACCATAGATCAAATGTACACAACTTGTAGCATTGATTTTGATATTGAACTGGTCAAGAACAGAGAATATAATTAATGCTTCATATACTCTTCCTACCTGACAGAATCCAATAAGTAGAATTGTATATGGAGCTAATTTAAAATCCCTGGCTCTGAAGTCCAGTTCAAGTAAACCTCGAATCACTTGGTCCAATTTTCCTCCAACTAAATATTCCTCCAGCGCACTGATTGAATCATTACCCCGACTAGGAAGGCTCTTCAAATATTCCAAATAAAGACTGAATGCCAGCGAGACCTTGCTCTTTCTACACAACCAAGTCATAAGCCCTCTATATAATGAAAGGGAGGGTTCACAGCCAGCCTTCTGCATACGGTCATAAATCTTTAAGGCATCATTTTCTCGGTCAACGTTATATAGCCCATTAATAAGTGTCCCATAAGTAACAGTATCGGGTGAGAGACCCTTCTTTTGCAGATCCTCAAAAAGCATGAAAGCACCTTCAATATTATTAGCCCCGCAAAAGGCATTGATTAGAATGTTGTATGTAATAATGTCAGGCACAACCCCACTATCAGCAAGTTGAGTGAGAAACTTGTAAGCATCCAAAAAATTTCCAGCCTCACACATTTGCTCCACTTTTTTCTGGAGAGTAGTACTGTCGAAAACCTGACCAGAACCCTGAAAAAGGCTTAAGACTAACGAAGGTCTTCTCCCAATCTCCATCTTGTAAAGTAAAAGGCTTGCCTCCTTGAGTTTATGAGCATTGCACAGTCCATTTATAAGCGCATTGAAGGTCACAACCGATGGAACACATCCAAGCGACTCCATCCGATTAAATAACTCTTGTGCTTTATCAACCATTCCTTGCTTACACATTTCACATATGAGAATCGTATGCGTGTAAACATTGTGCTCAGAAATCTCAAGACAAAGAGACTGCGCTCGATCCAAAAGACCCGTGTCACACAAACCTTTAATTATAGCATTGTAGCAATAAGCATCAGGAGTTAAACCTATCCGAGTCATCTCATCTAACATCCTAGCAGCTTCACCAACCCTGCCCTCCTCTGACAGACCACGTATCATAATGGCATATAAAACAACATCAGGTGCAAAGCCCTCCTTAAACATCCTCGTATACAACACATGTGCTTCACTATATCTCCCAGCCCGAAAGAACGCACTAATAAGAGAACTATAGGTATTTTGATTGGGCGAGAAACCGTCTCTTTTTATCAACCATACAAAAGAAAGCGCTTCCTCTAACCTCCCCGTCTTACAAAACCCATTCAAAACAACATTACAAGAAATCATATCCGGCGGACACTCTTTCTCCTTCATAACATTAAACAACAGAAGCGCCTCATCTACATCATTCGCCCGACACAAACCATAAAGAATGGAAGTAGTCGATACAACAGTAGGAACAATACTAACCTTCTCCATTTCATCAAGCATCTCACGTGCGCCCTTAATGTTACCACTTTTACAAAAGCCATCAATCAACATGTTATAAGTATAGTGATTAGGATCAACATTGGACTTAAGCATGGTATTATACAAAGCAAAAGCAAGCACATACAACTTTTCCTTCAACACATCTCTCAAAACTGTGTTATACATATGAGCATCAGGAATAACACCTAATTGGCGCATTTTACCGAATGACTCTATAGCTTTTTCGGTACGACCGGAGTATGAATAAGACCTAACTAAAGCTCTAACGGAATCTGAAGTGAGTAAAAGCCCTTTTTTCTTGAGAAGCTCAAGAGCTTCCCAGTAAAAGGAATGCCATTTCTTACGGATAAGGATGCGACTAACCAAATCATAAGGCTTGGTGGTGAGAGTGTCGGATTTGAGAGCGACCCAGATGCAGAAACGAAGAGGTAGTTGATGGGAGGAATTGTTGTGGATTCTGCGGAAGCCGCATAAGCAAGGGGTGTGGAATGATTTCTTCAACTTGGAGAGGGTCAACATTTCAAACAAACACTACCAATCTCAAAACAGCAATATGGGAAAACAACCTTCCATTGATTTATGAAATACAGAAAGGAAATGCGAGAGAGATAACGAAGAAGAGAGCAATGAGGCGGATGAAAATAAGGAACAGTTAGGGTTTTACTAGGTTAATGGTTTTAGGGTTTTACTTGTTTTTCTTCAAAATTTCTAGTTTTTGAAAACAAAAAATTTGGTCGGAAATTATTTTTAATGAATTATACAAACATTAACAATTTTATCTCTTATTAAAAATAAATGGGTTAAATATACAAAAACGCTGAGATTTATTTTTAATCTATGATAAAAAAAATTTGTAAGATTCCATCATTATAGTCGTGAGAAAATTGCAAAAGTAGAGACACGTGGTCTGCTTTTTATAACTTCATTTCTAACTGATTATTTGCAAAAGTGTACATGCATACAGAGTATTTGAACTTGATTAAGAGTGCTAGTTCATTTGATTTTGAATTAATTTATTAGAAAAAGCTATAAACTCGTGAGAAAATGAAAATGACAGATCAACTTATAGAAGTTACAACTTATAGAAAATGAAAATGAAAAACTATAGGTGATTTGAATTAGCCTAACAAAAAAAGATATAACTCAATAAAAATAAGTTACAAACATGTGAGAAAATGATATTACCAAACATGTCATTTTTAAATATATGGACTTATAGAACTTCAAACCAAGAGCTATAAAGTCGAAATGTGGAATTGTCAAACAGAGTTTTAAGCTATAAACTCAACAAATGGCTATGTCAACCATAACCTAAGGATGCTGAGTTGACTTGATTGCATATTGTGTCAAATGTAAGTTAATGATTTGATGATTTATAACCTTCTAATCTTCATTATTCATGAATGTTTTTGTATTTTGAAAGATATTTTGTTACAATATCAAAGCAGTGATGTGAAGGAAAATCCACGAAGAGAGGTAAATGTCTTCTTTTTCTCTTCTTTTTTATAACTTGATTTCACATAGGTCACTTGGAAGTATACATACGAGTGTTTGAACTTAATTAAGGGCGTTAGTTTACTTCTTGATTGAAAATTAAGTCATATGACAGTTCATCATTGGCAGCACTATGTTTTAAGCTTCTAATCTTTCATTATTTATGATGACCTTTGTCCTTTGAAAAATATTTATTATTGCAGTAATGAAAGCAGTGTTATAAAGGAAATTGTTAACCATGTTTTGAAAAAGCTAAACAAATTGAGCCGTTACATTAAGTGGAAGTGCAACCATCAGCTAATGTGAAGACAGAGCCATCATCTGAAGAGGGAGTACAGCCACCATCTGATGTGAAAATGGGACCATCGCGTGTGGTAAAAGTTGAACCGTTACCAAAGAAAAATAGAAACTATTTTAGCAGACTTATAAAGAGGGTGGGAGAGTGTTTATGCTTGAACCAGAATTGAGATATCAGCAATTTTTTTATTGTGCAAGCCTATTGTCCCAATTTGGAACTCTGTTGAGACCTCAACAATTCAATCATTCTGTAGATAATTCATAACTAGTTCTAGTCATTTGTTTCAGAGTCTTAATTATAAAATGTATTAATCAGACATTAAGAATTAAGAATAGAGAGTATATACAATTCAAATAGTTGAACAAATATAGAATGATGATCTTGTATTTTATAATGAAGTTGTGCATATTTATATACAAAAAGAATCTTTTAGAAAACAAATAGATTTTAAGGAAGATATATCAATGCTAATAAAGAGAGAATAGTAGCACCCTTTCACAATTTCTATGTGCTTAGACCTCTCATGAAAAATTGGATTTGAGAAAAGTTATAGAGCTGACATATTATCATACATAAGTTTCATAAGACTTAATTCACAAAATTTCTATTCTAGTAACAACTTAACAAGTACTTCATCCACAAGAGTTCACAAGTACTGCAGGCCATAGCATGTTATTTTGCCTGTGTGCTTGACCTTTTAACAAGAGATTTCTATTTACTTTTCCACAAAATTAAGTTTCCTTCAATCGAAATACAATAATCTAAAGTAGATCTTCTATCATTCACATCACTTGCCTAATCTAACATATAATGTTGATATGACCTATGTGAATAAACAACTTCTTTTTGAGTGTTTAATATATCTCAAGATCTGAGCTACAATATTCCAATAATATTGATGTGACCTATATGAATAACAAATTCTTTTCCACGAGGCGAATTCCAAAATTGACATAAAACACTATTAGCAAACGAAATATATGGTCTTGTAAGAGTGAGATATTCAGTTTTTCAATTAACTTTGTGTATTAGGGTTAGGATATGATTAACCCTGATTCTGTAGAGCATCACATTCCATAGGAATATTAACCGTCTAAAATCAAACACTCCTGTCTTTTTCAAGAAAAAACGACGCATGTCTGAGACTGAGCTACTATGATCTCAAGAACTAACACAATAATTGCATGAAGTCTACTTGCCAAATCAAAGTTTATTGAAACCATTACATCACTTCAAGCACAAACATTGTCTCATTTTCTTTGCAAGTCTTGTAAAGATATATTTATTTGGCTTCCGAGATGATTCCATTTTCACATTTGGTGATAGCTCCATTTTAGCACTAACCGGAGGCTGCAAGTTCTCTTCTTGTGGTGGCTCCATTTCCATGTTAATTGATGGTTCAATTTCCGTAGGAACTGAATGATCATATATTAGATAGGCAGATGTTGCCTTAACAATCAATCCACGCCCAAAAGCTACAAATATCTCAACATTGTCACCGGGCTCTAGATTTGATGTTAAACCCTGCCAATCTTCATCATTAAAAGACATTACCGTGTCTCGCTTGTATATCTTTATGGTGCACTTTGTGTGATTAATAATCAAGACACTAGTGAGTAAATGAGCTGCCATATTTTCAGATATTGATGAATAAACAACACATAAGATTATCCCTTTCATGCCACCATAACTATCCTCAGGAACTTGAAAAAGTACAGAAGTTCCTTCACCTTTATAGGCTAACCAAGAAGGATAGTTGTCACCCGGAAGGCACAGATTGCTGGAATCATTGGTTGTCAATCCCTGTATCACCAGTATAAGATCAGTTAACTGCTGTACTAACTAATTATTATGCTATTAAAATGGAATTTTTGTGAGTCTCAATCAAAGTTATCTCATTCAAATTCATATAAGTATTTTGTAATCTAAAAATGAAGGCACCCTCTATTATAGATGCAAAGCAAGATTTTTGTGCCCTTCTTTTCCTATCGGTCTTTCCAGGCATATGGTCTGTTTGCCTTAGTCATCCTAATTCACTCATCATCACTCTGTTGAGTTCTAAAGCTGATTTGGGTTGCAGTATCTCACTGACTTCTAACTTTTATTGACTGTATCAATATTCAATAGTTGTAAAAAAAATCTAGCAACCTAGTTATTGTGTGATTGTAAATATGGGCAATAACACTAAAACAAACAAGTATACATGTGTACACATAAACTTAAATATTCAATAACACAACAGATGTAACACCATAGACATTAAAAAAAACACAATGTAAAGGAGGTATGAATAAAGCAAGGACCTGCGATATGCTCTTGCTAAGAGTATCGATGACTAGTTGGAAACTTCCCATTCCAATCAAAAGTGATCTCAAAGAGAGATTTGAAATTTGCGGTCTATCTTCTTTTGTTTCCAACTCATTAAAATTTACATCATATAGGTCATCGACAAATTTTCTTAATTCTTGAGTCAGTTGAATCTCTGAATGACATTGAACCCAAACACTTCTAAGTTTTGAGAGGCTGGAAATTATTGTTGATTGATATCCCATAATATTACTTTTTGCATCCAAGGAAACTACAGACAATGACATGCTCCCAAATGGAGAAACGCGGGGTAGAGAATTTACCATTGGTGACATCCAAGACCAAATGATAGAAGGAAAAACATCACGAGATAGTCCTTCATATCCACATAGGGATATATATCCAATGCTTTTCAATCTTAGTATTGAATAGGGAACTTGTTTTATAGATGTACCTGTAGCAATCAGCGTCGTCAAGGATTCCATCAGCACTATGTCTTCTTCCAAGTTATCAATCTTTGAACAACCAGAAAGTATTAGAGTTTTCAAAGATTTCAATTGATAGATCTTCCTTGGGAGATTTCTAAGATTTGTACAGTCTTTCAAATTTATTAGAAGAATTTTCTTGAGATCTCCAATGGATGGATGTACATCAGACAAACTTGGACAATCCTTCATAATAAGACTTTCAAGATTCGGTAATTTTGAAAAGTCGGGAGTGTCTTTTAAGTACCTTGAATGACTGAGATTGAGAATTTTTAGCTTCTCCAACAACTGCGAGAAGATAAATATTGAAAAGAAAAATTAGAGAAGAAAATGGTGGGAACAAATATTATGATAGCCACCGAAAAGAAAATATTGTATACCTTGGTTTCGTTCCAAACATGTTTAATACTACTGTATTTTAAGTCAATGACAATCAGATTTTCCTGATTAAAGTCATCAGGTATATAGTTGAAGGTAAATCCTTGCCAATGGACCCATCTCAGGTCATTAGAAAGACACCCATAATCTCCAATGAGGTCAACATGATCAAGTTCTAAAAGTCTCAATTTCTTCATCCCTTTAAAAGAATTGGTATTGAAGCAAAATTTACTGCTTCTTTGCAACTTCAAAACCAAACCCTCCACAGATTCTGTTCCCTGAAAACAATGAAAAGTAAGGCGAAACCATTTTCGTTACTTTGCTAGAAAATCATGATATAAAAAAATTAAATTCTTACTGTATCTGTTGTCAAAACATCATGTACATCTTCATGAAACCATAATCGACTGCGCTTAGCTGGCTCTTTTGATGAACTTTCTCTAATAATTTCTCTTCCCATGTCTCGCAGCAAATCATGCATTCGAAGCTTGTTATTCTTTTCAACTTTTACAAGGCTCCTCTCTATGAGGACAGTTATTCCAATATCAGCATAAAGTCCACAACCATTAAGTATCTCTGTAACATAAGCTCTGTCCTTGCCGATAAAGAAACAACATATGTCAAGAAATATGTCTTTTTCAGTATCATCCTTTAAACAGTCATAACTTATTCTAAGTTTCTCTTGCACTTGATTGTTGGGAATTCTCTCTAACTTTGATAGCACACCTTTCCATTCTTGTTTTGTTCTCCGATATAAGTAAGATCCGAGGACTTCAAGAGCTAGTGGTAATCCTCCACAATAAGAAACTACATTTACTGAGAGATCAGTGAAGTCCTTTCTTGTATTAGGTTGTTTAAACGCGTGCCAACTGAAAAGCTCAAGGGACTGGTTTTCGTCCATTTCCTTCATTGTACAAACATAGTCAGCATTAAGTAAATTCAAGAGGCGCGAGTCTCTTGTTGAAACAATCAACACACTTCCCGAACCAAAAAATTTAGGATTTCCACATAGCGCCTTTAGTTGCTCAACCGTGGTCACATCATCAAGTACAATGAGTGCCCTTTTCCCCCTAAGTCTTTTCTCAATCATATATTCCCCCACTGCTATGCTATGTATCTTCTCCTTTGCTTTCATGATATCTGAAAGAAGTTGTTCCTGTAAATGAATAACACCTCTATTCTCTTTTTCACTGACTTCTCTAACATTATCGATGAAACTTCTATCCACAAACTTGCGATGAATTCGATTGTAGATAGCTTTAGCTGTGGTTGTTTTACCAGATCCACCCATTCCCCATATCCCTATCATACTAACTTTCTCTGGTTGATTTTCTATGAAGTCAATCACTTTTTGCACCCGGGATTCCAATCCTATAGGAAATTCAGTAATAGACAACAATGTGATATCTAGTTTTGTTAAAATGCCCTCAACAATTTGATTCATCAGCTCATTTTCGCTCCTTCAGTAATAAACAATTATAAATTTCATAAGTATGAAACATTGTAAACTCAAGAGAATCAAGAAAGAAGAAAGAAATGATTTACATTTACCTGTAATTGGTGACATCCCAACCAGACAAATTAGCAGCTTGGGTGAGTGCACTCCTCCAACCCAACAGAACATTTTCCCTCAGTTCTCTTTCCAAGTATCTTTTTTTAGCAGTTGCTTCCAATGTTTTACCAAAAGCACCATGTTGGTGACGCAAAACTGACGGATCAACGTCGTAAAACACTGGCATAACCACTTGTCCATGTGTTGTTCGGCATTCCATGATTTTTTCAAGCTCGTTGAGACACCAAGTAGACTCAATATAGTTTTTGGAGAAAACGATGATAGATATATGAGACTTTTCGATTGCACCCAATAGTTCTGGTCCCAAATCTGTTCCTTTGTGAAGTTTGTAGTCGACAAAAGCGTTGATTCCTGCATTTGAAAGGGCTGCGTGTAGATGGGAAATGAAGTTGCTGCGTGTATCTTTCCCTCTAAAGCTGAGGAACACGTCGTAGAGCCATTGAGGATTGGTATATGAAGTAGATGAAGACATATGTTATTAGATTTTGGTGACAGCTTTTGTTCAAGTCAACGCTTTCAAGTAGATGTGTTGCTATTAGAAGTAAGTAGATGTGATGCTAGTAGAAGTTAGAACCTTTGTTTTATATATATATATATATATATATATATATATATATATATATATATATATATATATAACTCAAGTATATTATCATATTTTTAACAAACAAAATATATATTTAGTTTAAAATCTTTCAAATAATTTAAAATATCAAATAATTTTAAAATATCAGAATAATTTAGTAGAATGTGCATCTTTATTAGATAATTGTGTAAAATTATTTTACAATACGAGTGTATCTTTTATTTTCTCTATATTTTCTAAAATTTGTAAAATCCACTTGTAATATTTCTAGTATATTTTGGCTTTTAACATTGCTACTAAAATTACTTTTTTTGTAACATTTTTCTAGCTGGAAACACTATTCTCTTGAGTGTTTTATTATAGATTTAAAACAAGTTGTTTGAAGAATGCTGCTATTGAAGTTGATGAGTGAGGGAGACATTCAATTTTCTCTAGCATGTGACAATATTTGTGGGACCGCTCCATTTGAGAGTGGATGGGAAGAATTTTTTTCCTACTTAGACACAAAGGAGGTGGAAAAACGGGTACAATTGCTCCTCATTTTCTAAAAAAAGAATGGAATGATTCATTACTAATTTTTCTTATATAGAAGTTAAATTATACAAATATATGTGACAAATTCCAACGATAAATATATTTATATATCAAAATCTTTAATAGTTAATCTCTCTATTTCTTTAGAGAAATAGAAAAGATCTTAAGCGAGAAAAAAACCTTATTTAATAAATAGATACTGTCCAAAAAAATTTCCATATATTCTTTTCATAAAGAAACATATTATATAGTAGTTATTAGCTCAAATTTTATCTCTTAAAGGCAATAGTTTGTAAGGTTAACGAAGGAGATACGGAAACTGTGTCAGAAATAGAAGCAACAATCTGTAAACCATGAAGGAGATTAATATGGATGGTGTTGTGAAACACTATACTTTTAAATGTATTAATAATTGGTTTTGATAAAATATAATTATTAAATTTATATTATAAATTTTTTTGTGAATTATAATAGGAATAATAATATAAATTAATCACATAGATAAATAAATATTTTATTTTTAAAAAATAGATGTGTGTAAATTGAGAGTGAAATCCGTAATTTATATTTGCAAAATTACATATTTTATAAAGTAGTTTTTTTTATTTTGTTTTGATTCTCATTTTTTATTTAGATTTCTTACTTTAATTTGTTAAATATATGTATTTATTTTTAGTTTTAAATAAAATTAAAAGTTTATTTATAATTATTATCAAATAAAATTTTCAATAACTTTATAAAATTTATGTCTATTTTATCGAACTTTATAAGATTTTTGCATATTATATTATTTTTTAAGATCAACTTAAAGTGATATATATTTGAAAATTTTGTAAAAACTACTTTAAGATTAAAAATATTTATTTCTACTATGTTATTTTTATTGCTATAATTTTAGGAAAACTAATAATAATTTATTGTGTTTGAATTTTGACATCTATTTTATTTTTGAAATTTGAGAAAAATATTAAAGTAAGAGAATATACATGGTTGGAGTAATGATTGGCTTGTTAGACTATTTGTCCAAAATAAGATTAAAATATTTTATTGTGTCTGAATTCTTTTATTTCTTTTGTGTAGTATTTTGTTATCTGTCATTAATTTATTATTTGATATTATATAAAAAATATAGTCGTAAAAAATTGTTGAATATTATATTAATATTTTAAATAAGTTTGTACTTGAAAATTACGTAAGAATTACTTTAACATATAAAATATTTATTTCAAGTGTTACTTTTATTGCTATAATTTTAGAAAAATAAAAAATATTTTATTGTATTTGAATTTCCACATCTCTTATATGAGAGAATATTTTTAATTTAAGGGAATATTATTAGATCAATTTGTTCAAAATTATATTTTCTGTCTTTGCGAGGGTTCGAATCCATGACCTTTAATTGTAGAAATATAAGATGAAAATGAGTTTTAGAGTATGTCACATAGAACTGTAGAATGATGTAGCAAATTTAGAGTTATATTTGATAATGTGTTAGAGTTATAATTGATGATGTGTTGTTATAATATTTAGATTGTTTTTATATGATCAAAAAACAATTAGGGTAGAAAAAAATGAAGAACACGAAGAACAATAAGGATTGATTATAACTATTATTTTTTACTTTCTCTTTAAACAAGATTACAAGTGTTACAAGAATAACAAATAACTTCTCTCACCCTAAATTAGGATTTGCAGTATGCAATGATAATAGACTAATATGTTAATTATAATAAATATAACATACTAAATTAATGGGTTTTTTTCACAAATATCCATTACAGGCTAACTTAGCGTACAAGCTGACTTAAACAATTTGGCATAACAAACATGCCCAATTCAACATGCTAATAAGCCTATCATTTTCAACTTCTACATAATATAACACATTTTGCAGCATGTAGGTCTTTGACAACAACATGTGAGAAAACTTCGACGGTATGCTAAACTTTGTCGAAATATCGAAACAAAGAAGCTACCTTCGACCATACAAGAGTTTGATTTCAATATCTCACAAACCTCCGCCTTGAGACAAGCTTTATAACATCAAAGAACAAACTAGTTTTCTTCATACAGCTTTATCAACTACATACAGTGGAAAAACTTGCAACTTGACAATGTCTTTGTGATCATATCAGCAGCATTGTGATCTGTCGAAACTTTCAGTACTTGGACTTCTCCACGCTCGACTACCCCTCTAACGAAATGCAGCCTTACATCGATGTGTTTGGTTCAATAATGATAAGTTGAGTTCTTCGACAGATGTATTGCACTTTGACTATCACATTTAACAGTGATAACTTGACCTTGAAGTTTCAGCTCCTTAGCAAAACCTTCAAGGCACAATGCTTCTTTCACAGCTTCAGTGAAGGAAATATATTTTGCTTAAGTGGTTGATAAGGAAACAATCTTCTGAAGTGTCGCTTTTCCAACTGATTGTTATGCCACACATAGTGAAAACATATTTAGAAATAGATTTTCTAGAATCCATACAACCTACATAATCAAAGTCAACATACCCTTCGATTACTACTTTACTATCTTCACCAAATGTTCCACCATAAATTAGGACTCTGTTCAAAGACTTATTTATGTACCTTAGAATCCACTTTAATACTTTCCAGTGAGCCTTTCCAGGATTCTCCATGTACCTGCTTATAAGACTTACTACATATGTTATATCGGGTCTAGTACATACCATATCACCCATTGTGTTAGCATATGGGATCATATAAGCTCTTTCGACCTCGGTACTGGGACATTTATTTATACTCAGTTTGAATTGAGGGTTTGTTGGAGTCACAGTAGTCACAATAGGCTTTGAATAGGTATGCCTCTTGAGATAATCACAATTTCGACTGCTTTCAATCTCTTCGAATGTCAAATCACAAGAATCTTTGATGCAACTCCCAGATCCTTCATGTCGAACTCCTTATTGAGTTCAGACTTCATCCTCATTACATCTTTGACATTGTTGCTTTCTATGAGAATATCATCTACATAAAGCAACAAAATAACAAATAATTTTTCAGGTCAAAATTTGGAGTAAACACAGTGGTCAAACAATTTTCTAATGAAACTTATGTGTGCCATGAACTTGTCGAGGAGATTATTTCAGTCCATATAAATATTTCTTCAGCTTTCGCACCTAATTTTACTTCCCTTTTTAAGGTAGAGTAAACAGAAGAAAGAGGGGGTTTGAATTGTGTTCAAAGAAAATATTCCACTTTAGAACTTCTAAGCACTCAAATGATAACATCAATAAAGACAATGAAGATAAAATGACACAAATAATTTATCCATGTTTATCCATAAATTAGGTTACTCCTGTCCACCCTTGCAGGGATGATTTCTCCTTATTCAAGGAATTAATCCATTATAACCAAACTAATTACACTTGCACAGGCAACCGTTGATGACTAACACACAATGACATATCTAGTGATCCAACCGAGTATAAAGTTCATTGACCCAATAGAATTTGATCCCTCAAGATCTTCTATTAGGATTTCCTTACAATGATATCCATCAATGATCTCACAAGAGTCTGACCTTCACTCGGCCCCCTTTGAGATATGACTACCATTAACCCAAAAGAATCCGACCTTGTAAGATCTCCTATCAGGACTTCCCATAATGATTGAAACCATTATCTTCTTGAGATTCTACCTTCACCAAGTCTCCCATGGAATCAATAAACAACAGTTGATGGTGATCTTGTGTTTATATGAATGCTTCTCCTAAGCAGATTACACAAGTGTTTTAAGCACATATTATTTAACACTTCTTTGAGCAACAACTCAAGTGTTAAACAATTTATATGAATAGATTTGAACACAAACACTATATGAGCAACAACTCTAGTGATCATTGTAATGTTCTATAAATATGTATATGATCAGAAGTTTGAGTATCATCTTGTAGTGTTCTTCTTCATCTTCTTGTTGAGCAAGTTTCGAGCAATAACTACTTGCTTCTTCTGAGATCTATCAAGATGTATTTAATTGGAAGTTGAATAAAATATTGTAGTCTTCTTCTTCTTTGAGCAAGATATGAGTAAAAGTTCCTTGCTTCTTGTATTTCAATCAAGATTTATAACATTATAGTTGAATGACATCTGGTTGAAATCTTCTTTCTTTATTTTCTCTCTTATTTGGTGGTCTTCAGAATGTATAGCATTGCAACTTTAACATCTTCATCATCCACTACTTTTCTTTCACGGGATGAAGCTTGATGTTCAATGGCAAAATAACTGACATGTTTCTTTGCATATTTAATCTTCATTTATAGCCTTTGACAGAGAGAGAAGTTATGAGGATAGAAATGACTTTCCTGCACCAACTGTTAGTTCCCAAAGTATAGAATAAGGTGTAAGAGTTTAGACAATATAAAATAAGATTTATGTATCATGTCATTGTTCAATGATAGCTTTCCACCTTATCTTTGAATAATGTTTTTCTATTAAACTTATAAACAAAGATTTGTTAAGTAAAGAAAGATAGTTGTAAATCCAGTCGTTCATTCCCAACAGTCACAATGAGAGTGCTTGACAATACAATATAAAGTAATTTCCTTACGCCACCCTAGAGGGTAGAGGTCACAAACACTTTATGTACCTTTTTTACAACATCGAACGTTAACCATTTGAAATTTTCTTCTTATCATCAAAGGCTTCAAATATTTGAATATTTGAATATTGAAGCTTGTTGTAGAAGAATATTTCTTAAGCCTTAGAACCTAAGTTTTTGAGTCTTCAGAACTTGTCACTTGTCTTCAGAGTCTTCAGCACTTGGTTGTAAGAACTTACTTTTCTTCAGATCATCATAAATAGTTCAGTAGAACCTTGTCTTCATAATCTTCAGAACTTCTAACACACAGAAGTAAATCTTTATAAGGCCTCCAAAGCTAAACCAGTAAGTCATTATTAGAACCTCTTATATTAAGGTTCCTTAGACAAATTGCAGAAGATAGATTCAAAATCTTAACTTCAACGAAACATGTAACCACATGTTTTCTTCCAGAGTGTATATTTAGAACCTCATGACATCACACACCTTGATATCAAAGTCAAAATATTATAGTAGCAGCTATACACTAGAATGAAACCATTAATGTATATAAATGTTCTCTAAGTTAACATGTAAATTTATCATAAAAATCTCAAGGCTAGATGTAGAAACACTTCTTATTCTTACAATCTCCCCCTTTTGATGATGACAAAACCATGATATCAAGCAAGATTACCTTACTTTCAGTAAGTTTATAAATTTTGAATTGTGTTTGGTACATCTGTTTGAATATTCATATATTCACAAAGTGTACAACTTCTTTGATATGAAATCAAAGTTGATTTCATCCATAAGGTTTTCAACTTTTGCATCAGGATATTCATCTTTAACTTGTCTTTGAATACTTGGTGAACTTGTTTAGAGTTCCCAGATTGAAAACATTAAACAAAGAGTTAGTAGATACAACATTTTACATGTTTGAGTTTAATGTTCTTATCATAAGCATTATCAAAGTATCATTTTACTTTCTCCCCCTTTGTCAGAAATCAAAAAGGTACTACAAATACAAAAAAACAATTAAGATACAAGTTGAAGGAAATAGATGATAGATAGAATAAAAATAACATATATTATAAACATTAGAAATGTAATATCAAGCAAGATTACCTTACTTTCTGAACACTATGATATCAAGCAAGATTACCTTACTTTCAGTAAGTTTATACTTTCTGAATTATGTTTGGTACATCTGTTTGAATATTCATATATTCACAAAGTGTAAAACTTCTTTGATATGAAATCGATATTGATTTCATCCATAAGGTTTTCAACCTTTGCATCAGGATCTTCATCTTTAACTTGTCTTTGAATACTTGGTGAACTTGTTTAGAGTTCCTCGATTTAAAACATTAAACAAACAGTTAGTAGGAACAACACTTTACGTGTTTGAGTTTAATGTTCTTATCATAATCATTATCAAAATATCATTTTACTTTCTCCCTTTGTTATAAATCAAAAAGGTGCTAGAGAGACAAAAAAAAAATTAAGATACAAGTTGAAAGAAATAGATGGTAGAGAGAATAAAAATCACACAGATTATAAACATTAGAAAGGTAATAGAGAAAATTCAATATAACAACACAAGAAACAAAATTCATTCATTGAAATAGAAATAGTATAGGCTTACTTTAGATTAAACACAAAATAGTTAGAAGACAACACATATTAAGATAAAGAACCAAAGGATTACAGAAAAAGAGGGACACATAGAGAAACAACTAATTAAACAACTGATCATCAAAGGTTTTCACACATACCTTCTTTCAACGCATGGCTTGAACCAATTTTAAGTCGGTGAAAAATTCCAACAATTTCATCTTGAATGAAGATTTCTGACAAGATTCTTTCATAAGGAATGAAGGATTTGTTCAAGTTTCTAGAATAGGAGATGGTATCTTTAAGATGATTGAAAATAGTCTGAGGAAGGTTACTTGGAATGTGTTTGATTAAGCAGTAAATCATGATTTTGTCTTTATTACACGGAATATTTTTGTTGACACCACGAGGACAAATATTTGTTAGTATAAAGTGAAACTAGTTTTTGGCAAGAGGCTTAAGATTTTCTGATTTAGAGGAATCAAACTCAGAAGAGATATTGAAGATAGGGCTTATCCTTTAACCATAGATGTTGTCAAGAGAAACACGATTGCTCATGAACCCATTTTGAGGAAAATTGATTGTATAAGCAATGCTTTCATTAGTTATAGATACATCCCAACCATAAATGTTTGAAGAGACCCATAAACCATTAAGAAATACTGAAGCGTTTTTCCCTAAGGTTTTTACAAGGTTTAGAAAGATGGGTCTTTTAACTAGAAGAGATAGATAGTTATTAAATTCTTGGAGAAGAATGGCATAGTGGAAATTTGGACTAGCACCAAAAAGTTTCGGATGTCTTTCCTTGATAACTTTTAGAAGATCATCATCTCCATGAAAGGTTCACTGGATTGAGGTGATATACATTTTGAGAGAGGTGTTTGGAGATTTATGAAGAGATAAAATAATTGAGAGGCTAAATAGAGGGTACGAGAATGAGAGTAAATAGGAGGGGTGACAGGGATTTAGAAACGTATCTCATATAAGATTATTTGGGGACTTGTAGACAGGTTAGGACACAATGGATAATGCTAGTGGTCAGAGGAGGTGCTAGTAAGCCTAGAGGGGCTCTATTAATGGAAAATCAACAAGATTCTTGAATTTTTTTTAAGATTTACTATGTCAGACTAGTTGATAGATTTTTGCTTTGTTCAAAATATTATTGCTATTACCCAAAGATTTTTAAATCTTGGAATGTTTTGTTAGAACAAGATTTGTTTCTGAAATTGTTTCTCTAAGTTTTGATGATACCAAAGAGTATGTTTGTATGAACAATTTTTATACTCTAATGTTTGTTATTGTTTGAGTTAACAAACAAGTTCTGCTTCTAATAAAAAGGCGCTGCCAAAATATTAGAAGAGAGTATGTTCCGCTTCCAGGCTACACAAGTTCTGATGAACAATAGCGAGAAAAACTTCAGAAGGCTCAAGAGTAGTGACTCTGGTATCCGTCTTAGAAACCAAGTTCTAAAGATATGAAGATAGAAATTCTAACTGAAGTCCAGATGCTGAAGACTTATGTTTCTGAAGATAGAGGTTCTCAAGGCCAAGTGCTGAAGCTTCTAAAGGTATACATGAATCTACTTCTAAACAAAAGAAAGCTTCTGGAAAGGAAGTCACCTTCTAAGAATGTAAAAAGCCTGGACATTACAAGAATGAGTGTCCAAAGCTTAGAAAAGATCGAAAGCCTAAGAAGTTTTTTAAAACTAAGAAGGGTCTCATGGTAACATGGGATGATTCAAAGTCAGAAGAAGAAGATTCTGATGAAGAACATGCCAACATAGCTCTCATGGAAAATACTAGCATCAGCGAATCCTTATCACATGACGAATTGCTTCTTGATGAAGAGTTTGATTCTGATGACGACAGATAGGTACTTTCTTCCTTATCCCGTTTAGAACTTGAATTAGGTTTATCTGAACTTATAAAAAGGTACCAGCTTCTTCAAAGCAAACACAAAACTCTGAAAAAGACTTTTGTGGATGCGTTTGAGACTTCTACTAAGAGCGAGCAAAATATTTTAGATTTAAATGAAAATTATTTTCTTTAGAAAAATCAAATGTTGCTCTGAAAACTAAAGTTTCCAAATTAGAAAAAGAGATCATTCCTAACATATCTACTACTGATGAAGTAATTATATATGATAGATATTTTCAACACTTCCTTGCTAAAAGCATAGATAGAAGCAAGATGGATTCAATGATCTATAGAGTTAGTAGAAATGGAAGTAGAGGCTTAGGATACTCAGGACCATTAAAACCAATTGATGAGACCCTAAGTGTAAAACCAAAACCTCTATCTAAATATTTCGTGCTTGCTGGAATTGAATTGAAATGTCCAAAACAAGAAAGTATTGATTCTGTTGCACCATAATCACAAGCACATAAGGAAAATTCTAAGCCTAAATATCATGCACAAATTTCACATGATTATACTATTGCATAGAAATCCAAAGGTGTAAGAACCTCTGGAAAGACTAACAAGAAAGGACCCAGAGTGTGGGTACCAAGAGATCAGATAAACTATATTGGAGATGTTCTTGATAGTGCTTCTAATACACATGTCATGGCACCTAGACAATGGATGCTTACCACATTGTTGGGAAAAAGGTCTATGTTCCAAGATTTGGAACTTGAATCTAGAGGAGTCATTAGTTGTGTTTGTCAGAATAAGATTAGTTGTTATTATGGTAATAGATAAAGAATCAGAAGGAAGTATATCATATTTTTCAATGTAACGTCTCTTCTTCTTTGTATATTGTTACTTGCCTTCTGATCTCTGTCATCAAAAGATGCTTCAGTTAGAAGTGTCTCTAATTAGATGGAAACCTTTTGATTATCCATAATTTGAGAAAATTAAATGTGTCTCTTAGTTAGATGTAATATTAACATGTGTAACCCTCAGTTATCCTTAATCATCACATGTTATCTAAGCTAGATATTAAACAGTACACTGGTTCTCGAAATTAATATATTCATGATTACCTTCATTAATTGCTCATCATGACTATGTTATTTTCAATTTTTATTTTACTTTAAATTTTTTCTTTTTTACCTTATTTTAAATTCTTATTCTCAATCTTTGTTTTTAATTTCTTTTATGTTTTATTTTCTCTCTCGTTTCAAACACTCAATACACTCCACCCACCCTCTCACTTCAGTTCTTACTCGTTTAGAAACCATAAACCCATTTTCTCTCAACTATTCATTCGAGTTCTTCTTCAACTTTTAACCTTTCATCACCATCCTTATTCATCCTCTCTCAACACGATGAACATTGATCAACAAGAAGCTGTCAAGTTTGCTAATGAATATCAACAAGCCTTGAATTCATCAGTTTTTTCATCATCTGCTGCTCAATTTGTCTCAATTGTTACTCATTCCTCGTCATCAGCTCCATCATCATCAACCGCTCATCCTTCGTCGTCATCTCTCCTTTTACATCCCCAACACATCCAATATTTTAATTATTTAATTAAATCAATTAATTCAAAAATACCAATAATTAAACCTTTAATTAAATTAATAATTAACATTCTAATTATTTAATAATTGAATTATTTGGGGTGTCACATTTTTGGGGAGAATCATATTACACATAAAGCCCTTCAAGTTCATTGCAACTTGAAATCGTAACAATTAATTGTTCTCAAGGAACTAATGATACCTGTCGAAGCAACTTATCACCAAGGCTCAACAAGGTTGCATTGTGAACTTTCTCTATCATGGTCGTCTTCTCAGTTGCTGTTAACGCAATGTTCATGGCTTCCTCTCCCTTCGATGCTTCAAAACAGCCCTGTTGAACCAATAGGGCTTTATGATCAAGAAACAATTAGGATAGAAAATAATGAAGAATACAAAGAACAACAATGATTGGTTATAACTGCTATTCTTTACTTTCTCTTAAAACAAGATTACAAGTGTTACAAGAATAACAAATAACCTCTCGCACCCTAAATTAGGATTTGTAGTATGCAATGATAAGAGACTGGTATGCTATTTATAATAAATCGGACATACTGAACTAATAGGCTTTTCACAAATACCCATTACAAGATAACTTAGGGTAAAAGTTAAATTAAACAATTGTACATAATAAACATGCCCAATTCGACATGCTAACAACCCTATGATTTCCCACTACATACTAGAACATATTTTGACTACAACATATAAGTCTTCGACAACAGCATATGAGCAAACTTTGACGACATGCTAACCTATGTCGACTGTCAATACCAAGAAGCTACCTTTAACCATACTAGAGTTCGATTCCAATATCTCACAGATGGGAACTATATTTTTATATTCAATGAAGGATGAAAATTGAAAGAAAAATGATCAGTAGCACTAGCATCTAAGATCCAAAGGTTAGGGTTCTTTCCATTCACATTGGAGGAGTGGGATTTATGGGCTACAAATTTTATGATCCCAATTAAACTCAACTTTTTAGACAGAAGCAACCATATTTTTTGAGGATATTGAGTTTTGGGGAAAGAATAAAGTTAGAAACTTTGTTTTGGAGGAAGAATTGGTAATAATTATGGAGACGATTCATATAGTTTCTTTTGATCTCGAAAGTATGAGACCTTCACAAGACATTATTGAATTTCCTCAAGAAGAACAAACTCAAGATCATCAAGAACAAGTGTTACAAGAACCAATAGCTTTATGAAGATCTACTAGAGAATGGAGAAATCCTATTTCGAATGATTACACAGTCTCTCTCCAAGAACATGAGGAAAATAATGGTATGAACAAAGATGAACCAATCAACTTCTTTAAGGCCATACAATGTTATAACTCATAAAAGTGTATTGAAGAAATGAAGTAAGGGTTTAAGTCCATACAAGACAATAAGGTTTGGGAACTTGTTATGTTACTAGAACGTGTGAAACCCATTGATTGCAAATTTATTTTTAAGACCAAGCGGTAATCTAAGAGTAATATAGATAGGTATAAGGCTCGTCTTGTGATTAAGGGTTATACCCAGAAGGAACAGATTAACTTTAAAGAGACTTTCTCCTGGATTTCATTGAAAGACTCTTTTAGGACAATCATGGCTCTTGTTGCACATTATGATTTGGAACTCCATCAAATTGATGTCAAGATGACGTTTCTCAATGACAATGTTGATGAAACCAGAGAAACTTTGGGTCAGGAGACTCAAAGAATATGGTTTGCAAATTAACAAAAATCTGTTTATGGACTAAAGCATATGTCTCATTAATGGTACACAAGTTTCATTACGTAATTCTCTCATTTGGTTTTGAGGTAAATGTTGTTGAAAATGGTGTGTATCACAAATTCAATGGGAGAAAGTATATTTTATTGGTCTTGTATGTTGATGACATACTGCTTTCCACTAATGATGTAGGCATGATGCACGAAACCAAGAAATTTCTATCAAGAAATTTCGAAATAAAACATCTTGGTGACACCTCATTTGTAATCGAAATTCAGATACATTTAGACCGACCTCGAGGTATTCTAGGATTATCACAAAGGAGCTATATTGATGACAATTTTACTAGCAAGTGCACTCTTGTTGTTATTGAAGTAATAAAAATAAATTCGTCTCCATAGGGATTGCGAACTTGAAACAAAAGATATTATACAATGTAAATAAATAGTAAACTGGGGGGATTTTTAAGAATGTTTTGATTGAAATTGCAGGAAAAGAGTTTTGAAACGATAATGAGAAAAGCAGTCATGTTTGATTGTTAGAATCCCCTATTTCTACTTAATTGATTGAAACAACATTAAATCTGGAAAAACCCAGCAAGAAAATTTGATCTTATCACGGGTCATTACATTATCAACTGCATATCTATTATCTTTTCTCGAATTAACACAACCATGTTCCTTCACAACGAAATACAATTAACAGCGAAAAATATCAAAAAAATTCTTCAAATCAAAATTCAATCAATTTGGGAAAATAGGGATTCAAAGTAATTGAGTAGGACATGTCGTTATCAACCTCATATTTAATATGACAGAGAAGGGACGTCGTTTTACCGGCGAACATGGGATCCACAAAGAGGTTCATCTCGTTGGATGATTAAAAAGATATGGTGGAGAAAGGGGGTGGAATGAGGAGTATGAATAAGCTATTGGAGGTGGTGGAAATTGTATATATGATGGAGAAAAGGGAAGGGGCGACGGCTAGGGTTTAAGAGGAAATGAAGGGAACAAAATAACTAACAGATCCCTAGACGTGTGAATGTGAGAATAATAATTATTTAAGAATATAATAGTAAAAATATCATTAATTATTTATTGAAATTATAAAATGACTTATATTGTAATTTTTTTCTTCCAAACAATTTATAACAAAAAAACAGAGGAAGTAATTAGTTTCTGTAATAGTTAATTTTGTAAAATTGGCGGTAATCAAAATTTATATATTGATAGTAGATTTGCTACTCTTAGTTTCTTTGTTGAGTACACAATACAACTGATAGTATGTATGGTTGATATTAATCACAACTTAACAAATTGGATCACGAGAGATATTTCCAATGCAAGTTGAGTGTTCAATCATTGTGTATGTCTACGGAGGGCACAATTTATCTTGCTCTCATTTCCATTGCTTTGAGGTACTGTTTTGTTAAATTTCATTGTGTACGACTGTTCGTGTACCTCTCTCATTCTTATCTATACCATTTTTCTGAGTTGACATCCTCTCCATTTCTCAAAAGAAATGGAGAGCTCTATTACCAAAGTTTTGATGTATAATGTATGTATGTTTTTAAAAAATGTGACATGTATTTATATAATTTGATTTTCAAATCATCAAAAATTTAGTAATTGAGCTCTCCATTTCTTTTGAGAAATGGAGAGGATCTCAACTCCATTTTTCTACTGTTGTTTTCTTGTTATTATTGTTGAAATATTAACTTAGATTTGTTAAAAATATTAGATTAGATTTGATTTAATATTTAAATATAATCCAAGTTATGTAGACCCAAGTCCATTTAGGGCTTATATAAATAGTTCTAGTCTGTATCATTATTTGTACAGTTCAATAATACAAATCCTTATTTTCTTTATTATTCTCTCTTTCTCTCCTCACTAAAAGTTCCTCACACACTAACAAATTGGTATCCAGAGCCTGGTTATTGTTCTTGATCGAGTTTTCAAGAATTTCACGTCAGAGATCGTGTTTTTAGGGCAAGTGAATCAACTGCTGCGAAGATGGCTAGTGATAAGGGCATTTCAAATTCTCTTCCAATGCTTGATGGCAAGAATTGGATACGATGGAAAAAACAGATGCAATCCTTGTTTGGTTTCCATGAAACCCTAGAGGTGGTTACCGACGGCGTTCCTGCGCTAACTGCAAATGCAACCAAAGCAAAAAAAAACCACAACAAAGTCAAGAAGAAAGATTACAAGGCTGCTTATTGCATTCAGACGGCTATTGATGCTGCTAATTTCGACAGAATCTCTCATGCTGAAACAGCGAATGAGGCATAGGATATTCTGGTGAAATATTATGAAGGAGGTGAGAAAGTCAAGGTTGTAAAGTTACAAACCTTGCATCGATAGAATGAATTGTTGGCGATGGGAGAAGATGAAAAAATTGCAGAATATGTGTCGAAGGTTTGAAAACTTGTCCATCTCATGAAGGGTTGTGGTGAAACCAGAACTGATAAGATGATAGTTGAGAAGGTAATGAGAATTTTGACCTCTCACTTTGATCACGTTATTGTAGCTATTTAAGAATCCAACAAACTTGAAACCACTAAAGTGGAAGATTTGGTTGGTTCGTTGGAGGAGCATGAGATGAGGATTGTCGAAAGGAAATGAGTTCAAGACTCGATACAAGCCCTGCAAGCTCAGTCATGGAAAAAGGATTGTGGTTCCAACAAATTCAAAGGAAAGTTCCACAAGACTCACGGTAGGAAGCCTTGGTCGAATCCCTATAAGAATAAGGTTGAAGACAGATATTCTGAATCCTCGAAATGGGGAGGAGGAAACTATCGAAAGGACAAAGATGATAAAAAGGTGTACAATGCTATAACTATGAAAAGTGGGGCCACATAGCCAAAAATTGTTGGTACAAAAAAGACAATGGATCGAAAAAAGGCAAGGAAAAATGAGCGAACCTTGCAGTTGCAGTTGCAGATAACCATGTCGAATCCAATATCTGGTTCCTCGACTCAGGCAGCTCGAATCATATGACTGGTTGAAAGGAGTGATTGGCAGACTATAACGAGTCGAAGAAGGGCAAGGTAAAACTTGCTAATAATAGTTCGTTGCAAGTAGAAGGTAATGGCAACATAGTTTTTCAAATGAGTAATGGAGGGAAAGCTATGATTAAAGATGTGTTCTATGTACCAGGAATAAAGTGCAACTTGCTAAGTGTTGGACAACTGGTCGAAAAAGGTTTCTCAGTTGTTATGAAAGATGGAGCTTTGAAATTGTTCGACACCAAGAATAATTTGGTCTTAAAATCTCCGTTGTCGAAGAATAGGACATTTAAGACTATGATCAATTCGACAAAAGTTCAATGTTTGAAAAATATTATTGACCACAAGGATAGTTGGTTGTGGCATTTGAGGTTTGAACATTTGAACTTTCGATCACTCAATCAACTGATTACTCAAGATATGATTACTAGAATTCCAAGTCTTGAGATGCCTAGAAAACTTTGTGAAGGTTGTTTAGTCGGAAAGCAATCCATAAAATCTTTCTTTCGACTATGCCAATGAGATCATCCTGCATTCTCAAAGTGTTACATTTAGATGTATGTGGTCCAATCTAAGAACATACCATTGGTGGAAATAGATATTTTGTTTCGTTTGTTGATGAGTTCAGTCGAAATTTGTGGATCTATGTGATCTAGAGAAAGGATGAAGTATTCGAAATCTTTAAGAGATTCAAGATACTTGTCAAAAACCAGAGTGAGAAAAGGATCAAAGTTCTGCGAGCAGATGGAGGTGGCGAATACACTTCGAAGATGTTTGAGAAATTCTGTGTAGATATGCCTCAACATAATGGAATTTCTGAAAAAGAAACAGAACCATATTAGATATGGCAAGGTGTATGCTAAAGCAAAAGAACTTGCCAAAGTCTTTATGGGGAGAAGTTGTTTCGACTGCAGTTTATATTTTGAACAGGTGCCCTACCAAGATATTGAAGAACAAGGTTCCTGAAGAAGTATGGAGTGGCAAACGACCATCAGTAAGACATTTGAAGGTGTTTGGCTCTATGTGTTGTAAGCATATTCTTGATGGAAGAAGAAGGAAACTCGATGACAAGAGCGAACCTATGATTCTGGTAGGATATCATAAAACTGGTGCATACATGTTATTCAAACCATTTAATGAGAAGATTGTGTTGAGTAGAGACATTGATTGATGAAAATTCTGCCTGGGATTGGAATTCTAGTAATTCAATTAACAAGCCACTGATGAGCTCTGATTTCGATGAAGAAATTGATGAGGTCGAAGTCGAAGGAATTACTGAGAATCCAATCAAAATCGAAGATGAAGCAAATGTTGATATTCCAGAAGATGTCGAAGTCGAAGAGGGTGTGGCTAGCATAATCCATAGATATCAACGAACTAGAGTTCCTCCAACAAGACTTTCGAATTATAAAGTGACTGGTGATGATGAGGTTACACCTGATGGAGAATTAGTTCATTTTGCTTTACTTGCAGGTGCTGAACCAATCAACTATAGTGAAGCTTTGAAGAGTAACAAATGGAAGTTAGCTATGGTCGAAGAGTTATAGACAATCGAAAGAAACAACACATAAGAGTTAGTCGAATTACCAACACATACAAAAACTATCGAAGTTAAGTGGGTGTTCAAGTTGAAACACAATGCTGATGGTTCGATAGCAAGACATAAAGCAAGATTAGTAGCTTGAGGGTTTCTTCAAAGAGAAAGACTTGAATACTCTGAAGTATTTGCTCTATTAGCAAGATTGGAGACAGTTCAACTAGTATTAGCATTGGCATGCAACCAAGGCTGGTCGACATTTCATTTAGATGTGAAATTAGCATTTCTGAATGGTCCTTTAGAAGAAGAACATTATGTCACACAACCTCCTGGGTTTGTGATTTAGAAGGAAGCGAGTAAAGTATATAGGTTGCACAAAGCGCTCTATTGTCTCAAGCAGGCACCTAGGACATAAAACAAGAAGATCGACTCGTACTTAGTCGAATTGAGATTTATCAAATGCAAATCACAGTATAATGTCTATGTTCAGGTTGTAGGCACAAGATATAACAATCATCTGCTTATATGTTGATGACTTGCTAGTAACTAGAAACAGCTTGAAGAACTTGTCGAAGTTCAAAGAGCTGATGACGAAGGAATTTGAAATGTCAGATCTGGGAAAATTGTCTTATTTCCTAGGCATGAAATTTCAAATAACGAAGCAAGGTATAGTGTTATATCAAAGGAAGTATGTCAAAGAGATGCTCAAGATCGAATGGATGATTAATCAGATCCTTTATCAAATGCAAATTGTAGGATTTATGTAACCAATTAGGAAATGTGACATATATGATTAGTAAAGATATATGTGTCACATACGAAGGTTGCAAGAAGAATTCTAAGATATTTAAAGGGTTCGATAAACTGTGGAATACTATTTCGACAAAATTCTGAAGATAAAGAAGCAATAGTTAATTGTTTTTCATATGCTGATTGATGTGGAGATAAGGAAGATCGAAGAAGCACAACTGGATATTTCTTTCAAGTATTTGGTGTTCCAATATCATGGTGTTCGAAGAAGCAACATGTGGTGGCATTGTCATCTTGCGAAGCTGAATATATAGCAGGGTCCTATGCTGCTTGCCAAGCAATTTGGATCAAATCAGTACTTGAAGAAATGGTTGTCGAAGTAAAGAACTGCTGGTGTTGCAAATCGACAACTAGTTAGCTATAAATCTGGCGAAGAATCCAGTTCTGCATGGAAGAAGTAAACATATCGAAGTTAGGTTTCACTTCTTGAGGAAAAAGATAAATCGAGGTGAACTTGAAGTTAGACATTGCTCAAGTGAAGCATAGTTGAATGACATCTTTACCAAAGAATTGAAGATTGACAGATTCCTGAATTTGAGAAAGAAATTAGGAATAGTTCAGATTGACTATTTTTGAGGATGTTCGACAACTTAGATTATGGGGTATGTTAAAATATTAAATTAGATTTGTTAAAAATATTAGATTAGATTTGATTTAATATTTAAATATAATCTAAATTGTGTAGACCCAAGCCTATTTCGGATTGTATATAAATAGTCATAGTCTCTATCATTATTTGTACAATTCAATAATACAAATCCTTATTTCTTTTATTATTCTTTCTCTTCTCACTAAAAATGTGCCAAGCAGTTGGTCAAAATAGTTCGACCTATATTTTCAACTGTGTTGAATATTGAGACTTTAAATGTTTGATTCATTCATTTTCTTATCTCATCCCATATCCATGTTTTGTCCTTCTTCTCCTTTAAAGTCTGGTTCCCAATGGATCTACGACGTTTTCATCAATTTCAGAAGAAAAGACACTCGCAGCAATTTCATTTCTCATCTCTACGCTGCACTCTCAAATGCAGGAATCAACACTTTTCTTGACAATGAGAATCTTCAAAAGGGAGATAGATATGCTTGGACGAGTGTTATTGCGAGCAATCAATGGTTCTCAGATATTCATCATTGTTTTCTCGGAAAACTATGTTCATTCTAGTTGGTGTCTTGGTGAACTCGAGCAGATCATCAAGTTCCACACAGATAAGGATCGGGTTATTATGCATGTATTTTACGGGTGTATTACCCCTTCGTATATAAGTGAATATGCTAAGCAAACTTTTGGAGAAGCTTACACTGGATGGACTTGGCGAGAGAAATAAGTTTGATACTAGTGATGGCAGGTAAATTGTCTATTCTGTTTTGGTTACTCATATTGCAATTTATGATTTTGCTGTTGTTGCTTTTGTAATGACGACATCCATGAACCTAAAGAATCTTTACAAAAAAAACACCATCAATAGTCAAAAAATCTAAAGTGTCTTATTCTGGTTGAACTTTTAAAAAATGCAAAACTAGCCTTAAAAATGAGCTTATAAATTATAATCAATTTCAAAACTAGTAACACTTATAGTTTCAGCAGTTCAACAAGATCATCAGTAAAGAAGAAAAATTGTGTATAGCAGTGACCTAAAAGCTATGCCATCAAAAGTTCAGTGACATAGTAAGTCTCTATTAACAATCAATGGCCTAAACAATTGTAAGATTTTACTAAACCTCTCCATTAATACTCTTCAACAATTACCTGAACAGTGCCATCGTAGTCTCATTAGATCTTAATTACAACCCTAAATAAACAACTGAAATATAAATAGGATATGAAACACAAGATTCACCTCAAGTTCGAGCAAGTCAGCATTTAACAGAATAACCCAAGCTAAAGATTATCTAAGCAAACTCAAAGTGTTTCCAAATCAAAATTGACACATAAATACTTGTTTTTCAGTTAAGATAAACATAAATAATACCACTAGATATACTATGCCAAGAAACTTAGCTATGTAGGAGTAGTTGGCAGAGAAACTAGACTGTTAGTGTGAGGCCATACTTCAAAATCTTCCATGTCAATGTCATCAATCTTTGTCAATTGTCGGGTCTTCACATTGTAACCAAATCGAATGCTTTTGCGTGAATGTTTTTGATGTAGACCTACTTGAATGATAATTCGATTGTTAATCCACAAACGAAATGACACACTAAAAAGATTACGAGGAATATGATTATGACCACAACCTGCCATATAATCAAAAGGTCCCATCTCATGATAAAGAGTCCATATTCCTGAATCAAGATCCAACATGTAGATTTCGTATGTCTTAAAAGAATTTCCATACACAATGCAAGAAAGGAAATTTCCCATCCACAAACATTTTATCATGGCTCCAGCAGGATGTGGATATTCTCGTAGAATGATTTCCTTGTCAACATCCATCACAATCACTTCCCTGTTTGTTATCCAGTAAAGAGCATTGCCTCCGTTACTTAACGGTTTCAATAATATATAGGAACAACGGGGAGCTTCTTTTCTAGCTATCTCTTTCCATGAGTTATCTATTCCAACTCTTAGCACATAGAAAACATACCAAGAAATGCCTGAAACCTCAAGGACATCTACATAGAACACCTTTAATTTGTCAGTATGGGGAACACATGCTATAGTACAGTGATAGCTAACACGATAATTAACATGTGAAAATGGTTGAGAAACAGATTGTCGAGAAATAGGAAAATAAGGAATTGTAAGCCAACACTTGAGGATGGGGTTCGCGAGAAAAAGTTGTTTAGTTTTACTCAAAAGAAGCAATATGCCAACACAAGTAGCGATTACTTGTCCCATTTTTTCCGGTGTTCCCAAATCAGTCCTTTCAAATTGGTCATTCACATCATCTTCTTTAAATTCCAAGAAATAAGATCTTGTTGTTGACTTGGGATTGTGAACGTAAATACCAGGTTTAGAACGTACATGGAAGCATTGGCACGCTTGAGTAAAACGGGGGCTGGCAATGGCAGCAGCCCAAGGTTTACAAACATACCTTACAGAGTTAAAGAGATAGTGAGGAGGAACCAAAGTAAAAATACGAAACATCAAGTCTTCGGGGAGAAGAAGCCAAAGGTTAGCATCATTTGAGTTAGAGCAACTTCCCTTTCTTAGGGATTTAATTCTCTGGCTTCTACGTCTATCCATTTTTAAATCACAAGCCCCCAGCAAAGACGTTAATTATATTTCTCTGATAAGTACATGGAGCCTATTCCCTACCTGAAATGTGAATGATGTTATTATGTCAATAACATTTGACTATTTAATGATTTACACTTTTTTTATCAAATGAAAACAATATTTATAATAACCAACATTTGCAAATAAATCATGATTTTCGTCAACTTACAAATCAAATGCATTAACTAATTGAAATACCTATTCATGGAACTTGCACATATCAAACAATGTTAAATTAAACCCAGGTAGGCAATTAGAGGGTATATCCATTTTGAATCACTGCAAATAATATAAGCTCCAATAAACACCTTAATTATATCACCAATAAATTTAAGGGTCTGAAAAAAAAAATTGAAATAGGGTTTCAGATAAAGCAAATTGTGTTTTATATATTGAATTAATGGTACAACACAAACACAATGAGTGATAAAAATTGAGAATCTCGAATATATGAAATGAGAGAGTTATACCTGATGAAGAAGAAGAGGAAACAGAAGCTCTTCTTGCGAATCCTCGTCTCTTTCTGTTACTCGCATCTCTTCTGCTTCTATTAGCTTTAGCGCAATCCCTTTTTTACGTTTTTAATAATTTAACATTAAAGCGGTTGACACACTTAAAAACTAGACTTACTTTGCACGGATCTGATTTATTTAAATATTAATTATAACTATTATAAGTTTATAACTATAACTGGTATTTTAGAAATAAAATTATATATATATATATATATATATATATATATATATATATATATATATATATATATATATATATATATATATATATATATATATATATATATATATAGTTAATATTTAATTTTTATATGTTTATATAAAACTATTTTATAAGCCTTTAAATTATGTTTACAATTATACTATTAATTTTTTAATGAAAAATAATAAATAAATAAATAAATATTTTTTAATCAATAATGTGTGAAATTAAATTACATATATTTATATTATATCTACTTACATGACATATTCTCTAAATCTTTAATCGTAAGAAATTGTAAAATTTAAAACTTTATTTTATGTGAGATTCATTCACTAATTATATTAATAATAAATTTTAATTAATAAATAAGTTTAGTTACATTTTTTATCAACTCTTATTTTCATATTATTGTTAAAAATATATATTTTTATTACCACACCAACTCACTCACTCATTCTATTAATGTTTAATTAATAAACTAATTTAGTTATATTTTTTATTTATTACTATTTTTATAATTTTTTTAGACTATTTTTTCCATCACACCAATCTTTGATCTCCTTTTTATTAAACTCTTTTTATTATCAATATTACTCTTTTTGGAAATTATATTTATACAAAATAATTAATTAATAAATTAAATTTACAATATTAAAATTCATTTGGCATAACTTTTATTTTTACTTTAATAAATAATGAATAATTCATTAAAAAGTATTCTTATTTTGATTTGTTTTATAAATATATATTTATTTTATCATATCATTAATTCGAAAAAAGATATAGGATATTATTTTATGCGCATCATTGAATGAAATTTAGAATACTCGATAAAATAATTAATGTTTTTTTTAAATATTTTTCTCTAATAAGATATAAATAGAATTTATTGTAAGATTTATTTGATAACTAAAAAGTGATGAATTTCAATCTATTTTAAAATTAAGCATAGTAAAGTTATAAGTTAGTTATAGAAAAATAAATTTATATTATTTTTAGGAATGCCACTATTTTAAAAAATTATATTATAAACTTAATTGTATCTAAATAATTATAAATTATAAAAAAAATTAATAATAATTACTCTAATTTAAATAGTTATAAAATAAATATAAATTATAGAAATATCTATACTATAATAACAAAAATTATATAAATTAAGGTATTATTAGTATAAAATAAGTATATATATATATATATATATATATATATATATATATATATATATATATATATATATATATATATATATATATATATATATATATATATATATATATATAATTACAAACATATAAAATTATCTAATAACAAAAATAGATTATATATTTAAATGACAAATAAATCGTTATAATATCATTAATATTCTTGACCCTAACAAATTATTTTTGTAGAATATGAGACAATGGAAACTTAAAAATTGTTTGTGTGAGAATCAAGTGTGAGGAAGAAGTCTCACATTGGTTAGAAAAAGGAAGATTGAACACTATATAAGTGAGAGAACCCACACACATATCACCTTAAGGTTTTAGGTGGAGATGTGGTGTGCCTCTCACAAAGGTGCTTCTCTAGCAAAAATGCTTCCTCCTCGAAATTTCCCCCCCAACATTGGTATCATGAGCCTATGGTTGGTTTCGAGATAGAGACCGACTAGCTTGTATCGAAACACTAGTGAAGCTTTCACATGAGGGGAGCATTGTGAGCTATAAATATATACTCCTATTTCATTAATAAACAACAATCCTTATTTTCATACTCTTTTCATTATTCAATCGTTCCTACCTTTGTTCTTACTAAAAGATCTTTTACATTTTCAACATGCACAGATAACCTACAATAACATTAGATCTTTTACTAAGACAAATTCTAAAATATAATACTTCAAAGGCTTAATACTTCAAAAGACTTATTACTTTTCAACATATTTTATGTTCAACTCCTACTAAATCAGAGTTCTTTAAATATATTTCCAACATGGGAGATTTTTGAATGTTACCTTAAACAACATATATGATAAATTCTTAGAGAGAAAAATACTATAAAACTATTAGTTTTATAACTTATACATTAAAATCCGTATAAAGGTAAATTATAAAAGTCTCATACCTTTGTTGAAAAGTATATAATATTGTAGCTCATATATAATATTTGAATTGTCAAACTATTTTCTATAATGCAATCCATCTCAAAAGAGTAATTTAAAAATATGATGTCAATGATAAAGACATGAATAACAAACATAGGACATAAAAAAAATTATCAAATAAGAATCTATTTTTTCGATAAAGTTCTCAAATATATCTTCAAAACCTACACATAATGGTAGATTAAGAAAATAAAAAAGAAAACCTATAATAAAGTAGAAGATTATGAAAATGGAAAAGAAAATATAAAGAGAAATAAAGTTTTAGTGAGACAAAATAAATCTCTATAAATATTATTACAAAATCAATAAAAATTCAACCATAAATATGAATCATAATAACAATATAATGTAGATTAAATTCTACCTTAAATAATATAAATATAAATCAAATAGTAACGGTCATAATTAAATATTTTAATATTAAAAAATGATCAATATAAATTTATTTAATTTAATTTATACTAATATATTGTGTAACTTATAATTTAAATTTATTTAATTAAATAGTTAGTTTTAAATAATTTCTTAAAATCGAACATCCTTTTAATTTTTATTTATTAATTAATATAAACTTTGATTTATTCAATCCTCCTTTAATTTTAGTTTAACTATATATATTCTCTCATTTTTAATAACTTTAATATTAAGTTATTTTACCCATGAGTTTATATATATTCTTACTCTTGTTTTACAAATATATTATGTTCTTACTCTAAACTTTCATAATTCTTTTTGTTTTAAAAACAGTTAATGTTAATTATATTAATTTATCACAAATATATTAATTGTAATGTCAACCATTTTTAAAGGAAAAATTATTTGGAGGTTACATTTTTAAAAAATTTAATACTAAACTATAAAATTATATTTTTTTTAAATTTTAAAACGTTTCTTATAACTTATTTTATTATATAACGTTAATGAAATTAATAGTCTAAACTCTAATGACCTTTTAATTTTGTAACTTACATGGATAACCAACTTCATTATTTCATTAAACAAATTTTTTTATTTTATTAACCAATTTTATTTTACTATTAAAAAAATATAAATTTTTTATAAAAAAAAATATTGTTAGAATAATATATTACTGTTCATAAATATATATTTGTTATTAAAAAATATTATTCACCGTATAAATACGATTAATAGTGTTTGATATAAGTATTGGGGTAGGATTTTAGTGTATGAATAGCATTACTCATACTAATATGATATGCGCATATGATAATGATATTAAGCTATTGAATTCAATATTAAATAATAACAAGAATAGTTAAGTGTTGATTTAAATATTTTATAAATAATTCCTAAACAAAAAATATTTATATATAAGAATACGTTAATTCAAATATATTTATATATTAAAAAAATTATAGAAATTGATTTATTATATCTTTTAAAATATAAATTATAACAGGAATATGAAGTTACTGATCAAAATATTGAATAATAACGGGAACATTAAGTTACTTATCAACATATTGAATATTAGCATAAACATGAAGTTACTCATCAAAATATTGAATACGAATGAAAATATGAAGTTAATGATCAAACTGTTGAAAATTATCGGGAACATGAAGTTATTGATCAAATTATTGAATATTGCAGGTAACATGAAGTTACTAATCAAAATATTTAACATTAACGGGAACATGAAGTTAATGATCAAAATATTAAATATTAACAGAAATATTAAATTATTGATCAAAATATTAAAAATTAATGGGAACATATCATATTCTTTGCCTTTATATATTTTACATATTTTTTAAATTCTTATTAAATGTATCCACCTTATAGATCTTTCTTTTATAATATTTAATTTTACATAACATAAATATTAAACAAAATGTCCAACCACCAACGGATACCCGTGCGGACGCACGGATATCACACTAGTTTATATTTATAAAGTGCGTGACAATATTTTTTCCACACGTGGATTTCTCTCTTCACAAACAATATTTGTTGATAACTTAACAAATTCTCACATTTAAATATTTGTTAGGCTATAATTACTTGGTGACAAATTCTTACATTTAAGTGTTTGTGAGGCTATAATTATTTGTTGATAAATTCTCACATTTCAGTGTTTGTTAAGCTTATAATTACTTGTTAATAACTTAACAAAGCGGTTTGTCCGCAAATTCTCATATTTAAGTATTTGTTTCATAATGATTTAGAAGAAAAAGTCATTTACGATATCTATATATAAGTCATGTATTTGGTTCTCGAATGGATCCTCATAATTTATCTTTCAACAATTTTTAAGTACGTAGGACATGTAGTACAATTAGAATCATTACACATTCCGAATTGTCTTTACCTTACCAGTGTGTAGTAAATCTTTATTGTCTACATGTCCTACTTACTTTAACGTTGTTCAGAAAAGAAAACCACAGGCTTCTACTATATTGTATCTTATGCAATAGTCTATGTTTTGTTTGTGTTATATGTATGCTTTATTTTATCACAAAGTATAGTTTGTTGTCATGTCAAGCTAAAGTTATGTTTTGATTTTGTTTGGTGCAAAAACTAACACTGTGATGCAGGTTTGGAAATGGTTTTCCATCCAAAGAATATTCTCGAATATTAACCTAAAATGATGTGCTTTCTGCTATAGCAGTTTATGTTTGAAAAGTAGATGCATTTGGTTCAATGTCATTCAAAGAAAGAATCAACTGACTTAAGAATTAAGAATCACTTGTGATTTTGGAATGGGAAGTTCCGAAATATTCATGGATACTGTATATGGTAACTTCATTATAATTGACTGTGTGTGAAATGTATATAGTAGGATCTTTATATTTATTTCATAAGATTATTGTAGTGTCATATCATGTAAGTGTAAATGGAGATAATGTTTCATATATTTGACAATGGTGACAAAGTGAAGATTTTCAACATTGGTGCAGAAGCACAATAAGATCATATAGATAGATAGAGTTACATACATCCAAATGCATTGATATTGCTCTTGTTGTTAAGATACACAAAATATCTACAACTTTAATGAATGAGTCATACTTGAATCAATCTACAAGTTGATGTGGCATCTGCTACAAGTTGATAACATGAAGTTATTGTAACCAAATTCAGATCTCAGAAAAGTGAAAAACTCAATCGAATACAAGCATCAGAAGTAATGCGCAGGAGCGTATTTAACCAATTTCCTTACTAACAGAATTGTTCCAACTTCCAAGACCAAAGGAGAGAAGAAAATCAAGATCCTGCAATCAACCACATTAATGCCCAAGCAAGCATTGTACATCCACCCTAGTCTCTCCCTGAAACATATTACAAAATCTCCTCAACAGTCAATCCATGCCTAATAGCCACAATAATCTCCACATTGTCACCAAATTTGATTTCAGGCTTTGCCAATCTTCATCATTAAACGACATTGCTGTGTCCCCTTCGTAATATGGATAGTGAATTTTGTGTAATTATTAATCAAGACACTAGTAAAACAATCAGATGTCAGGTTTTCAGGTGTTGATGAAAGAAAAAGCACACAAAATTATGCACTTCATTACACAACAATGCAACCAACACCAAAATGGTTATATTAAGGATATCATACCTTATACTGTGAGATATTTGATCAAACTCTATTGGGTCGAAGGGTAGCTTTTGGTTCGACAGGATTGAACATGTCGTCGAAGTCTATTCACATGCTGGTTTCGAAGACCTACATACTATAGTCGAAGTGTGTTCTAGTATGTAGGTATCAAAATGCTAGGGATGTTAGTATTTTGAATTGCACCTGTTTATTATGGCCAATTGTTTAAGTTAGCTTGTACCCTAAGTTAGCTTGTACTCTAAGTTAGTTTGTAATGGGTATTTGTGATAAAGTCCATTAATTTATATGTTAGGTTTATTATAAATAGCATACTAGTGTCTCATTATTGTATACTGCAAATCCTAATTTAGGGTGAAAGGGTTATTTGTTATTATTGTATACTTGTAATCTTGTTTTTGTAGATAAAGGAAAGAATAACGGTTAATAACCAATTCTTTATGTTCTTCTTGTTTTATCATCTTTTTTACCCTTGTTTGTTTCTTGATCATTAAGGAACAAATTTATACTTTGTTTCTAAGGATCTGATTCACAACATATATATCCCACAACCATAGAAGCGGCGTCCTGGGTTTGAATCAGTCAATGTTGTCATCAACGGAGCATCGAGACTGCAATGACATTCGTTTTTCAGAGAACGATTCTTGTAGCTCACATTAGAGACTGATTTTTGAGACATTTTAGAAGCACGAGATGTGAACGATGGATGAAAGTTGAGTTCAGGAAGATGAAGATGAATGTGGATTGTATGAAATTAGGGACGGAGAATATGAAATTAGGGTTCAGTTCTTTAAGTTAAGAAATAATTATTTTTAAAATGTTTTATATAATAAACAAATTATTTTAAATACTTAAAATGTAAGTCTCAATAAAAATATGAAGAAAAAAATTGATGTGGTTGTACCACATTCATGTCGGTCAACAAACGATCATTCACATGTAGGGAGATTACAAAAATCTCTACTCTGATAAACTTTAAGACTTGAAACCTGACTTTTAAATTTGGGGATGAAATTTCAAAAAATTGAAACTAGAGGAGACAAAAATGCATTTAAATTTAAAATGGAATAAGAACTTTTGTTAGATAGATATGACTATGTGGTCCACGATACTAGTTAAACTTCTTAATCCTTAATATATTAAAATAGAATACACGTTTAACCGCCAAATTTAAAATAAAATTCTGACAAGTATATCTTACCGGATGATGTACTAGTTATTGCTTACAGTAAGAAACACAGCGGAAGACTTTTGTAAACGAATAATTGACGGAATCACTTCTGTGTGTTTAAGTTGATTAATTGCACAAACAAACAAACAAATCTGGTAGTTACTATTTCTTCTCCATTTTTTTTGCCATTGATTTCAACATTGACTTCAATTCCTGTTATCTAATCCAATCGAATCAATGTTTTCATCTTCTTCGTCTTCATCTTCAAGTCCTCGATGGATACACGACGTGTTCATCAACTTCAGAGGTAAAGACACTCGTCGTAACATCGTTTCTCATCTATTTGCTGCACTCACCAATGCCGGAATCAACAACGCTTACATCGACGCCCAGCTTCACACCGGAACCGAAGTAGCACCACAACTATTGGCAGCAATAGAAAAGTCTCATATATCTATTCTTGTTTTCTCCAAAAACTACACCGAATCCAGTTGGTGTCTTAATGAGTTGGAAAAAGTCATGGAATGTCGCACAACTCATGGCCAATTGGTTGTTCCTGTGTTTTATGATGTTGACCCTTCTGTTCGTCACCAAAAGGGTGATTTTGGCAAAGCTTTGAAACATACTGCCAAAAAAGTATACTTTCGCTCCGGAGGACAAGAAAAGATGGAAAGTGTGTTGTCTAATTGGAGTACAGCACTCACCCAAGCTGCAAATTTGTCTGGTCGGAATCTCACCAATTACAGGTAAATGTAAATCATAAACCAATTAGTATATGGAAAGCACTTATGCTTTAAGTGCTTAATTATGTAATTTATAAAACTGAGTTTAGTCTTTCTCTTTCCTAATATATGCTCATTGTTTGTGTTTTATAATGATTCTCATTAAAGGAGTGAAGGTGAACTAGTGCAGCAAATTGTTGAAGATGTTTTGGCAAAACTAGACAGCACATTCTTGTCAATTACTGAATTTCCAGTTGGATTGGAATCCCGTGTGCGAAAACTGAATGACTTTATTCAAAATCAACTAAAGAAGGTTTGTGTGATTGGGATGTGGGGGATGGGTGGATCCGGTAAAACAACCACAGCTAAAGCTATTTATAATCGAATTCACCGCAACTTTGTTGATAGAAGTTTCGTTGAAAATGTTAGAGAAGTGTGTGAAAAGGAAAATAGAGGGATTATTCATTTACAAGAACAACTTCTTTCAGATATCTTGAGCACAAAGGAGAAAATACATAGCATTGCATTAGGGACAACTAAGATTGAGAAAAGATTTAGAGCAAAAAAGGCACTCATTGTACTAGATGATGTCACCACATTTGAACAATTAAAATCTCTCTGTGGAAATCCTAAATTGTTTTGTCCGGGGAGTGTATTAATTGTTACAACAAGAGATGTACGTCTACTTAAGTTATTTAAAGTCGATTATGTATGCACAATGAAGGAAATGAACGAAAATGAGTCCCTTGAGCTTTTCTGTTGGCATGCTTTTAGACAACCTAATCCAATCAAAGACTTCCATGAACTCTCAAGAAATGTAGTTGCTTATTGTGGAGGATTACCAGTTGCTCTTGAAGTCCTTGGTTCTTCCTTGTATGAGAGAACAAAAGAAGAATGGATAAGTGTACTGTCAAAACTAAAGAGAATCCCCAATGATCAAGTGCAAGAAAAGTTGAGAATAAGTTATGATGGTTTAAAGGATGATATGACAAAGGATATATTTCTTGACATATGTTGTTTCTTTATCGGCAAGGACAGAGGTGATGTTACAGAAATATTAAATGGAAGTGGACTTTATGCAGGTATTGGAATAACTGTCCTTGCCGAGAGGAGCCTTGTAAAAATCGAAAAGAATAACAAGCTTGGAATGCATGATTTAATTAGAGACATGGGAAGAGAAATTGTTCGTGAAAGTTCAGTAAAAGAGCCTGGCAAGCGAAGTAGGTTGTGGTACCGTGAGGATGTACATGACGTGTTGACAAAAAATACCGTAAGTACTTTCTCAAAATAAATTTGAAACTTTTGATCCTCGTCCAAAATCTTTTCAAGATCATAGGATCTGTTTGCTTCTGAATTATTTTTCTCTTATAAAAATAAAGGCCGAAAATTCTTCGCTGCATGATTAGAGTGTGTTTTCCCTGTCATGCTCATTACAAGTGTTCTGGAGCTGCACCTCTGCAAGTTTATGTATCATTATCATCTTCTAGCAAGCAAACAAAAATGGTTTATCCTTACATTTTTCTTTTTGTTTTCCTTCACATGTAGGGAACAGCAACTGTTGAGGGATTAGTTTTGAAGATGCAGAGAACCAATAGAGTCATCTTAAGTACCGACTCTTTCAAGGATATGAAGAAACTGAGACTTTTAGAACTTGATCATGCTGTCCTCACTGGAGATTATATGTATCTTTCCAAAGAACTAAGGTGGGTCTACTGGCAAGGATTTACCTTCAACTATTTACCCGACGACTTTTATCAAGGAAATCTAGTTGTTCTTGTCCTAAAATACAGCAGTATCAAACAAGTGTGGAAGGAAGCCATGGTATAATATTTTCTTCTCGAACTCAAAGTTTTATTACAGTAGTATTTGGTCCCGTCTCTCTAATTTTTCTTTTGAACATTTATCTTTTTGTAGTTGTTGGATAAACTAAAAATTCTCAATGTCAGCTATTCTAGATACTTGAAAAACACCCCTGATTTTTCAAAATTGCCAAATCTGGAAAAGCTTATTATGAAGAATTGTCCAAGCTTGTCCGAGGTACACCCGTCCATCGGAGATCTCAAGAATATTCTTCTGATAAATTTGAAGGACTGTACAGATCTTAGAAACCTCCCAAGGAAGATATATCAATTGAAAACTTTGAAAACTCTCATACTTTCTGGTTGTTCAAAGATTGACAAGTTGGAAGAAGACATTGTGCAGATGGAATCCTTGACAACACTGATTGCAAATGGTTCATCGGTAAAACAAGTTCCCTATTCAATACTAAGATTGAAAAGCATTGGATATATATCCTTGTGTGGATATGAAGGATTATCTCGTAATGTTTTTCCTTCTCTCATTTGGTCTTGGATGTCATCAACTATAAATTCCCTACCCCGTACTTCTCCATTTGGAGGCATGTCATTGTCTTTAGTTTCCTTGGATGTAGACAGTAATAATATGATGGGCTATCAATCATCAATTCTGACCAACTTGTCAAAACTTAGAAGTGTTTGGGTTCAATGTCAGTCACAGATTCAACTAACTCGAGAATTAAGAAAGTTTCTTCATGATCTATATGATGTAAACTTTACCGAGTTGGAAACAATATCACATGGATCACAAATCTCAAATATTTCTTTTAGATCACTTTTGATTGGAATGGGAAGTTTCCAATTAATAATTGACACTCTTGGCAAGACCATATCACAGGTTTTTTTTTCTATGATTCTCCTCACTTTGCTAATAATTAAGAGAACGTGTTACATTTGCATTTTTTTTAATTTGAAGCTAAAATCCCCTAAAGATGTGGATTTATTCAAGTATCGATCAAATAGGCTAGATAAAATTATAAGTTTAGTCAGGGAAAAATAGAAGTGAAATAAGGTTTTTTATATAATTATATCAGTTCCATTTTCAGTTTTTCTACATTCTATATTTCTATCTTCTTTCTTCATTCATACCTTCTCTACTTTGTTTTTTGAATGTCTATATTTTGTTATATTAGTTTTTGTCTTGACTCTTTATGTTTATTTGTACACATGTTTACTTGTTTTTGTGTTATAATATATAACTTACAATCACACCAGAAATAGGTTGCTAGACAATTCTTTACAATTCTTGGTAAGCATTCTTACGTTTTAATAGCTTAAATGCTTAATGATAAGTTAATTACGTAATTAACTGATCATATATGCTCATGATACAGGGATTGACGACAAATTGTTCAAGTAGCTTTTGTCTCCCGAATGACAATTATCCTTCTTGGTTAGCCTATAAAAGTGAAGGAACTTCTGTACTATTTCAAGTTCCCGAGGATAGTGATGGTGGTATGAAAGGGATAATCTTATGTATTGTTTATTCGTCAACATCTGAAAACATAGCAGCTGAATGTCTTACTAGTGTCTTGATTATTAATTACACAAAGTGCACCCTCAAGATATACAAGCGAGACACGGTAATGTCTTTTAATGATGAAGATTGGAAGGGTCTAATATCAAATCTAGAGCCTGGTGACAATGTGGAGATATTTGTAGTTTTTGGGCGTGGGTTGACAGTTAAGGTGACAGCTGCCTATCTAATATATGACCATTCAGTTATTACAGAAACTGAGCCATCTAACATGAAAATGGAGCCATCTCAGGAAGACAACTTGCAACCATCACCTAATGCAAAAATGGAGCTATCACCAAATGTGAAAAGGGATCCATCTCATAAGGTAAATAAAAATAAAGATATCTTTACAAGACTTGCGAAAAGAACAAGACAATGTTTGTGCTTGAAATAATGTAGAAGTTTCAACAATTTTTGACTTGGCATACATTGTCCTCGTATGGTACTGTCTTTGGTGTATGTGTTTTGCAATGTTTTTCTGGGAGTGAGAATAATTGTACTATTTTATATACTGAGAGGAGACTTGATGCCGTTATTGTTTGCTTCAATCAATGTCCTTCAGAAAACTCTTGTTAAAATTTCATTTCTCTATATTCCTGTAAGTGTTTTGTGTTGGCTGCAATTTTTGGTAAAACCAAATTGGTGTGCCAATGTCTTGACTGATGTCATGACATTCTGTTATGAAGACAAATTCTGCAGAAGGAGTGTTTTTACAGGTGCAACTCAGAATCTTTGCATAACAGATGATTATGCTATAATTAGAAGTACAGGTTCTGCAAGAACAATTTGCTGGATGTGTGATGTCACACCCAATGTTAAGACATCATGTACTGTATAAGTGGATTATGCTTTTAGCAGGAGTGTTTTCAGTGACTCAATCTTTGCATAATGATGATTATGCTATAATCAAGGTGTTGTTCGTAAGAACAATATTGATGTGGATGTCACACCCAATGTTACATCATGTCTTGGATAAGTGGATTATGCGTTTTATATTTCCGAGAGTTTTAGGATTCGTTAGTTTATTCCTACTTGGATTGTGTGAAGTTCTATGTGCACTATATTGGTGTGTCAAGGAGACTTTGTAGAGAATCATTGCGTGTGTAACAACTTATTTGTTGTTACTTGGAGCATTATGAGATATATTAGGATTCAAGACCTATTCTTGTGGAGAATATCTTGGAGCAATTTTAGCTAGTTGTTTGTTATTATTTGATGACTCAAATCCAGTTGAGTAATAGGTTATAAATAGAAGTATTGTAACCTAGGTTCCGCACTAGCCGTGATTTATCATGATGTAGTTTTTAGGGTGGTTCAACCACCTCTAGGAGAGTTGGAGAGTGAACCTCAAGGGGTCACCAAGTTCAAGCCTGTAGGCAAGAGAGTTGTTCTCACTCAAAAGCTGTGAAGCAATGAGTTGAGTTATGTTCTTGGAGGAAGTTGTAAAGTAACTCCAAAATTTACCCTCCTTATCAGGTTTAAGATGATTGAATAGGGGCAACTGTCGCACCCCAAAATTTACCCTCCTTTCCGTAATCTCTTTTTGGAATATTTGTTCATGTCCCTTTCTCTTGTGTCCACCCAAAATTATTTGAAACAGGTAAGTCGTCAAGACCAATCTTGTACATCCAAGTTTATATCAATTACAAGGTACCAGGATTGTGGTTGGTGCAGATCCATCCAATTTCAACACGCTATAAATTTTCTCAAGCCCAAAAGGAAGTTCAAATTCTCGAGCCAATCGGAATGTTGGTTTATGTTTTAGCAGGTTGATCACGAATTGGAGTTCAAAAGAAATTTTGAATTCTATTGGTGAAACAAGGCTAAGTAGAATTGTCGGATTTTACAACAACTCGAATGTTCAAGATTATAAGTTCGAATTCTAAGTCTTAAATTTACACCAACATTGGCAGATTGAAATTTTGAACACTTTTCAAATGCAAGCTTCATTCAGATGTTCTAAACACACTACAAGAATTCTTGCAAGCTTTGGAAATTTTTGCCGGGATTTGTTTCATTCAAGGTTCGCTACGAGAATAAATTTATCAATGATTCCAAGTTATTACAAACATGGAATGTTGGTTTCGCAATTCAAGGATCAAAAGAAATATTCAAACCAAACTTGCTTTCATTCAAATTACCAAACTTGTGATACAAGAATGTTACAAATTGTAAGTACACAAGCGCATAAAATGTTTGAAACTTATTATAATTGCGATTCTAAGTTACAATTCAAGCTCCTAAGAATTGATGCCTAAACTACAAAGATTTGTTACAAATTCATATGTTTCATCCCAAATTTACAAATCCTAAAGCTATTCTATGAAGTTCTCGTGGCCGAACTTTCAATCTCCATAGCCATGTCCTCTTTGCCTTCTCCATCTTCTCAAGGTTTTCTTCTTCAAGCTTCACCCGTGTTCTTCATCGCCATGCCATCTTCATCATCTCGCCACATGAAACAAGAAAAAAACACGAGTTAGAAGTAACAATGCATAAATTGAAACATAAGCAAAAACGCGAGAAATTATCAGAAGATTGTTTCTTTTTGTCAATATCATCATTAGGCGTTAGGCGGGAATCAGGATTTTCATTAAAGCCTCAGAATCTCATTTGGAGATTAATCATCGGCGGAAACACTTGTTCGCAAATCACGGGCTGACCCGGTTCACGAACAAACATACGACGGGCAGCATACAACGAATAAGCATACGAAGCGACAGTTTAAGAATTCCGGACAGCAAGCATAAACCGAGTCTAATATCCAAAAGGCAGCGAGTATTTATCAGTTCACAGCTTAAAATATCCAACAGGCAGCCAATCATACATCGATTTATAACACTTTTCCAGCAGGGCAACAAGTATAGTATCATAGTTCAGCATAACAACAGCAAGGCATACATAGCAGCATGTATCAAGACATGACAAGGACAATTTGAGAGAGAAGATAAGTCAAGAAATCAGAGCAGGCCAAATTCAGAGCAGAAAGTATGGCTAAGTTAGAAAAACTCAGAAAATATCATGGCTAAATGTAGGGACAGTATGGTATAAACCCAAAAAGTCAAGAAACTCAGAGGAATTCAGAGCAGGACATCATTAAAGTATGGTGTTAAACCATAAAGCAGAAGCAACTGAGACAAAGGGAAGGGACAAGCTAAGACCAAATGATATATCTGTTCAGGATATAAAATACCAAAAAAACTGAGACAGAGGGGAGGAGACTAACATTGAAGAAAGAGAGGCAGAGAGAAAAAGAGATCAAGTTCAGATACATAACCAAAACCAAACGAAAATCAAAGGGTAGTATCCATTTCTTATCATCCAAAACCGACAGGCAACAGAGAAAAAGAAAAGGCTTCTTGTTGTTTCAAAACCATTTTCGAAACCAGAAAAAAGGTAGTATCAGTTCTCACAAAAATAATTCCAACACCGACACAGTTTCTATATTCAAAACCCAAACTAGAGAAACTGACATAGTTTAAGAACACAGAATAGCAACATACCAAAACTGAAATCCCGGCAACACAAAACAAAAACGCGAGCTGAACACAAAGCATCAAAACATAGCAGATTCATTCATCATTTTCTACGCCTAACGCCTTCAGAAACCATTTTTTCAGAAAATTATGTTCTGAAATTAAGAAAGAAGAAGAAGAGAAAAGAAGTCGGAACTGTCTCACCCGGAACGAGAGGAAGAGCAAACTTTCACACCGACGCGTCTCCAAGGTCAAGCCGAAATCGCGTGAAGGGTAGGGTTTCGCAACCCTTTTCCGTTTTCGCCCTTTCCAACAAACCTGTGACAAACAAAGCGAATCAAACAAACGAATCAAACACAGAAATCAAAACAAATATCAGAAAATCCACATGCAAACAGATTGCAATCGGCGAGAGAGGAGGGAGAAGAGAGACGAATCGACGGCGAGAGAGTTTCCGTCGCGACGGGGAGTCCGGCGAGAGAGAGAGAGAGCGGCCGGTGAGGGTTCGAGAACGAGAGTGAGGAACGCGTTTGAGAGTGACAATGAGAGAAGAAACCAGACCGGGTTCGCGAGAGAGATGAAGGAGAAAACACGATGAAGACAAAACATGAGTTTTGTTTTTTTTTAGAATTTCCCTTTCCCTTTTTCTTTTCTTTTTAAAATAAATATATATTTTGTTTATTTGTTTTCCATGTAGGTGTCTGGTGGTGACAAGTGTCACCACCTGGTGTTTTTTAAAATAAAAATGAAAATTTCTTTTTCTTTTCTTTTATTTATTTACGTATTTCTATTTCATTTATAAAAAATAATAATATGGTTTAATTAGAAATTTGTAAATAATATGTCACTTGGGCCGGTGGAATATTTATCTCAAAGAAGAAAGATCCGACGCACCCGAGTCGCCAAAGAATACGACGTTTTTGCGGAGTATTCGAGTTCGATGGATTTCTTCGCATTGTCCGTAATCACGACATTCCGTGCTATTTACGAACTTATTCTATTTCGATTAATTTATTTATCGTAATAATTTCATTATATGTACTAAATAATTATTGGATACGATAGTTTTTATTTGATGATTGATCGATTAAACTGTTAGCCGATTCTTCATCAAACAGAAAAAATCATCTCTAAAAATTATTTAAATTTCCGATTGTATTGCGTGGTATTCTTTGTCTGTTTACTTATTTATTCAGCATCTATTCACCAATGTACACATTGCACACAACGGAAACTAAAATCAACTCGATTTCATCTTGATTGGCTCATACGCCGATTTCTTAAAGGGTCTCATGGTTGGGGATGGGCATGGCCATCCTCACGAGATTGGTTAAAGCCCTTGTTGCTTTAATCGATCATAACCCGAAAACAACATTGGTCTATATACCAATTACCATGCACCAGGGTCTCATGGTTGGGGATAGGAGCACCTATCCTCACGAGGTTAATTGAGTCCATATACTTGATTAACCATAACCCGCTTCCATTTCATCCCAAAGACGCGTACGATTACTTTCGCAATTAACATTTCAAACCTCGATCCAACGTCGAGTGCATTTTCGAAACCTTTTTCATAATAAAGTACAAGTTTTTTAGTCGTTAGACGATAGCCTAGTTGCTAAAAAACTTGTAACCAAATAAACTTTCGGTCTTTAAGTCATCGGACGCTAGACCAGTGGCTTAAAGACCTTTAAACAACGTGAAACTCGTTTCACCTCACTCTTTCATAAGAAAACCTTTTTGGGTGATAGACGACTCGGACGAACATTCGTTCCTTGGGTTTCTAGTATTTGAATCGTGAGACGCTAGTCTCGTTGTTCAGTACTTTTTCATCCACCTAAAAACAATTCAACTCACTCAAACTCTTTTGTCGCTCATATGCGATCATTAAACTCTTTTCGGATAAAGAGGGTGCAATAGTCGTTTCAGATACGAACGAGGACTTAAGCTTTTCAAACAAACAAAACAAGTCCTAGTTCAAAGCATTTGAAACGTCTAAACGCACGATTTTTCAGATAAAATCAATACAACCAATTAAAGCCTTTTTAAGAGGAACTACAGAGTTTTGACTTTCCCATTGCACGAGGGAATATGTAGGCACACGGTTCTGAAACCGTGCCAAACTCAAAATAATAAGAAACAAATTCTGTTTTCTTTTCGGCATCCATAACTTAGTAAACACACACAAACGCGTAGAATTAAATGGGTCCCATCGAGTACGATGGATGTAAGGGGTGCTAATACCTTCCCCTTACATAACCGACTCCCGATCCCACTTTTTGGTCGCGAAGACCGCCTTATCCGCATCTTTGGGGTTTTATCTATATTTTCCCGTTCTTTTTGGAACGAATAAAATTAGGTGGCGATTTCACCTGTTTTCGAGAATTGAAAAGATTTTTGAAAATCGAGTCGCTTCAGTTGGCGACTTCACTGGGGACTATTTTTAAAAGCGAGTTAACCCTAATTTAATTCTTCGCTTGTGTGTTTATTATTCCTTGCCTATTATTTCTTTATATCCTGTTGATGTATTTTGATATTGGGGCATTGTTTGGTTATGGTTCATAGATTAGCCCAATACCCAGGCTTCTAGGAAACATAAGTTTAGAGTGGTTGAGTAGCTTAGGTCCATTGGACATCCGTGTTCCTTGGATCGACGTGAAGACCACGACTTAGAGTTGGTCTTTTTAAGGGAATTATTGCATCGTACGATAGTGCGGTATGATAATTCTTGGACAAAGGGCCTATAACTCTAAGTTTTAGGATGTCCAAAATAAGCCGACCGCTCAAAGGATTTTTGAGTATCCCTTTAAGAGCCGTTTCTTGGAGTATACTTTTGAAAATGCTATCGTCATGGCGATATTATTTTTAAAAAGGGGATCTGAGTCTCCGAGAAACATTTAGCAAAAAAACACTAGAACCAACCTTGTTTGGGGGAATTTTTGAGTGGGCGTCGAAACCATGTCCGACCAACCAGTGACTTTTATGAGATCTACAGCTACACTGTCATTGAATATCATCTTAACTCATTTACATTGCATTTTGCATTAATCATTCATTTTTTATCATACGTGTTGCCATTTTCAGGTATCTTGAAAGGACTCAATCTTGGAAACAATTGGATCACACATGGATTTAATCAAAAGGCATAACCCTCATCTCAAATTCAAGATCCCAGATACTCAAACTCTGTTGAAGCTCAGGAGGAAGGTGAAATCAGTTCAGTTGAATAACTTTCATGCTAGATATGGGTGGATATTGGAACTGTTGGATACTATGGTTGATCATGATGCTCTGAAAGCCTTGGTGAAGTTTTATGATGCTCCTCTACGGTGTTTCACATTCCAGGATTTTCAGTTAGTCCCGACGATTGAAGAGTTGGAAAGGTTATTGAATTGGCCTTTGAAAGATGATGTTCCTTTTACCAAGTTGGGAGAACGTTTGGATGCAAAGGATATAGCAGCTGCTCTGCACCTCCCTATCAGAGAAATAGGACCGAAATTGGTAGAAAAAGGTATCTCAAGGAGGTTTCTAGAACAAAGAGCTGAAGAATTGGCAGTGTCAGAAGAAAATTGGATGTCGTTCAGCGCTGTGCTAGCCTTGCTAATTTATGGAGTGGTTTTGTTTCCTAGCAATGAGGATGATTACGTAAGTCAGCCGGCCATTGGTGTTTTCCTCTCAGATAACCCCGTGCTTGCATTGCTTGCAGACATGCTCCTCAACATCCATATCCGATACGAGAAGAAGAAAGGGGTTGTAATGTGTTGCTCCGCTTTGCTCTGTTCATGGTTAAAATCCCATATCCCGTAGAGAGGACCGTGGGTCAGAATCTTAGAAAATTTGAGTTGGTCTCAAAAATTGGCCTCCCTCACTGCTAATGGTGTATTTTGGTACTCTCTCCGGATTGGTACACGTGGGAGGTCATCACACATTGTGGGGCATTTCCTAACGTTCCACTAATCGGATCCCAAGGCTGCATCAACTACAATCCGAGGTTGGTTCTCAAGCAACTTGGTTGTTATATGGAAACCGCACCAAGGGAGGAGTTTCTGAGGGAGTTTATCTTATTAGATTTTGGAAGGGACGATCCGGGTTTTTTGAAGCAGATACAAAAGGCGTGGACTCAAGTTCACAAGAAAGGGGCCGAGCTCAGAAAGAGGGGGAATGACGATGAAGAACCATATGAATCCTGGATACTTAGGAGGGTTATGGAAGTAAAATTGCCGTTTGCTGTGGAGGTTCCGTTTGATGTGCCGGAACTTGAGATCACTCACATCCCAATTGATGAGTTCAATAAACTTAAACTTACCATCACAGAAATGCAAGTTGAGGAAGGTCTACAACAGCCGCCCTTACTCGTAGGAAAGAGATGAGGCGATTCAAAGCCTCAGAGAAAGGGATGATGAGTTGCTAAGAAGTCAAGAGCAAGTAGAAACAGAGAGGAAGGCAAAGTTCCGGGTAAAAGACAATTTGAATGCGGCAAATTTTGAACTAAGGGAGTTTAATCGAAAGTTGGCGAGCAAAAGCGAGGGAAAAGCCGCGGACGAGGAAAAGGCGATCCGTGCAAAGCTAGATCCGAAACAACCCTTAACACTCAAATTAAGAATTGAAGGTCAGAGAAATGTTGAATCTAGCTTAGCACATGAAACTCGCCTCAAGGAAAAGGCTCGCCTAGCACGTGACTTAGACTCATGAGCTATCCCGAAAGATTCGTGAATTGGACACCGTAAGGATTTGGTGGTCCGATGGGAGGCATCGTATGGAGAGTTGGAGCCCAGTGAGGGTTGAAAAGAAGAAGCTACCATCAAAATGAACTTTGGGTAGACAGAGGGAAACTATTTTTATCTTGGAAGAATGAACCGAATTTATACGACAATTATTCCGGTTTGGTGGAGTTTTGCAGCATGGTGGAAGTCCCTTGCGGCTTCACCACCGTGGAGGACCTAGAAGAAAGTCGAGTGCCTTCACCGTGGAATACTTCATCGATCCGCGTAAGTATGGTGGAGCGGTTCCAACATGAGATAAGAAACTTCAGCCGAGAGGGCAATCGATCCGCTTTTGATTTTATGTTGTCTTCAACTCTGTACTTGGTTAACTAAAGCGGACCTACGAGTCCCGCTCTTTATTTTGCCTTCAAGAACTAATGTTTGTACTTTGATTATGTTTGAATGAAGGAGTTGATTATCTATTTGTGTGTGATAATTGTTTACAAAGTGATTGGGTCCGATAAAGATTCATAAGAATGGGAACCAATCATAAATCATTTTGCATCAAATCATACATAATCATGCATATTATTAAAACAAACACCAAGCTCATTGCACTTTTCTCTCGATTCAAGTCGACTACTAGAAGTCCGCACAAACCGAGTCAACGAAGAAAAGCAATGGATCAATATGCGACGAAACAAACGGCTATGCAAGATGATATTGATACACTGAAAGCAAAGATGGATCAGTTGGTGGAAATGCTTACAGCTCAGCATGTAAGAGAGGAAGAAAGGGCTACCACCGCCGCCGCCGCCGCCGCCGTTGTCGCCGCTGTAGCTACAGCTAACAACACGTCTAACAACGCAGCTGCTGTTGTTCCTCCTGTCATCACCGAAAACATGAGAGCTCTCCGAGGCGATACTCCATTCCCAAGAGTGCATGCATCTAATACTCCATTCTATGGAATGCCATTTGATTCCTTCAACGGAGCAGAGAATCTAGGAAACGCTGCTGCCTCTCATGTCGCTAACCGAGCCATGGGAAATGACGAGCAAAGGCAAGAAGAGGATGAACAAGAGCATCTGTGGTCGACAGCTCCTCACGGTGAGGAAGAGCAACAAGATGACTATATGAGGCAGTTTTACCAGAACGTGGAGACTCCAGGTAATCCAAATCCTTTCCAGGATGTGGCCGCTCAAAAGATGTGTAAGGAATTGGCCGAACAAATGAAAGAGCTAAGAGGGAAGAACGTTGTTAGGTTGAGCGCTGCAGACATGTGTCTTGTGCCCGATGTTGTCATTCCGCCAAAGTTTAAAGTGCCCGATTTCGAGAAATATAAAGGGGTGAGCTGTCCAGATACTCATCTAAGAATGTATTGTCGCAAAATGGTAGCACATGTCAAAAAAGAAGTCGATGATCCACGCTGTGATGCCTTGGAGCTTTAGACCGGTATATGCAACTCGAAAAGACAAACATTCGCTCTGGATGATCTATCCCTTTCTTCAAGCAATACCATTTCAATACTACTTTGGCCCCAACCGAGTACAACTTCGTAACATGTCACGAAAGAAAGGGAATCGCTTAAGGAATACGCCAGAGGTGGAGAGAAGTTTTTAGGGTGCAACCCGCTAAAGGGAGTTGAATGATTTATTTATGGGAACATTGCCCGCATAATATTATGAAAGATTGATCGAAGCACTTTCTCCGACTTCTAATTTAGTAATGGTGGGTGAAAGAATTGAAGAAGGATCAAGACCGAAAATTCCGGGAACGAGGACCGCCCACGAAAGAAGATGTTCAATGGTTTCAAAAGGAAAGAGGCTGAAACCAATGCTGTATATGGAGCCAGAGGAAGAGGAAGAGGTAGATCACCAGCTAGATCTGCTCCTGTCCAGGTCCCCTATATGCCATATCCCTATGTGGCTGCCATGCAATATCCGAGTATGCCATATCAACAACCAATGCAAGTGCCAATGCAGTATTCAACTCAGGTTCCGCCGAACCAAGTTCAACAACAACAACAACAACAACCAATCAGAAGTCAGAACAAGGGTTTAGTCCAACAAAGGAGTCCGCACTACCACGAATATACCAAAGAAGAAATTCAGCCTATTCCTATGACATACTCGAGTCTTCTTCCGTGTTTAGTCCAAGATGGAAGGGTGATACCAAGAGAATTGAAGCCTATTCCAGGGCCTCCCAAGCCTTGGTTTAACGAGAATGCCAGATGTGCTTTCCATGCTAACTCTCCAGGACATACTACAGAGGATTGCTTCGCTTTCAAATGCAAAGTCCAGGAATTAATTGACCGGAAGTTGTTGACTTTCACTGATGTTCCTAACATAGCTAACAATCCATTGCCGAAGCATGTGACATCATCAGTGAATGCTTTAATTGAAGAAGGAGGTCTTGTTATGGAAGTAGGGCAATTGAAAATGTCCTTAAAGAAGGTGTTTGAAGAATTAAAGAACGCTGATTCATTGGAAGAAGGTCATGATGACTGTTTGGTTTTCCAGGACGATCCCGAACGTTGTGTAAAGTTCAAAAATTACTTGCAAGGATTGATGTATCAGCATTTGGTCCAGTTTAACCGAGCTCCCGCTGAATTGGAAGTGGATGTAGTGGTTCCGCTCATCAATAATAGGAGGCTTCATATATCTCCTATCCAAGAAGAAGAGCCGGTTACGGCAGTGGAGCCAATGACGGTTTATCCTCCTATCCGAATCCCCTATGAAAATACAAGAGCTGTGCCTTGGAGTTATGAACCTGAAGTTGTCGTAGGTGGCAAGCCAATGGTGTTGGAAGAAACTACTGTTGAAAACATCACCGGTCCTAGTGGTATGACCCGTAGCGGTCGAGTTTATCATCAAGATCTAATGAAGAATAGAGGTGCAGAAAAGGTGTCAGATATTCCTCCAAAAAAGGTCGGAGCTACCGATTTGGGTGCAGAAGAGCTGAAAGATATCTTTAAGTCAAATGATGAGACCTTGAAAATAATCAAAAGGAGTGACTACAAGGTAGTGGATCAACTTAGTCAGACTCCAGTGAAAATCTCAATCTTGTCTCTATTAAGAAGTTCTGAAGCCCACAAGGTGGCCCTGTTGAAATTTCTTGATAGCTCGTACGTAGCTGAAGATATCACCATCAATCAGTTAGATGCTGCAGTTTCAAACTTAAACGATGGTAGATGTTTGTCATTCACTGACGCCGATCTACCTCAAAATGAAGGCAGTCATAACATGGCTCTCCATATTTCTGTCACATGTGGTGGGACAACTCTTGCCAGAGTTCTAGTTGACACAGGCTCGGCCCTGAACGTAATTCCAAAGATAACATTGGCTCAGCTACAGGTAGAGGGGGCAATTATGAAACCCAGCTCTCTAATTGTGAAGGCTTTCGATGGATCGCGTAGGATGGCAGTGGGGGAAATCGATCTTCCAGTACTAATTGGACCCCAACTCTTCAATATCACCTTTCAAGTAATGGACATCTTCCCAGCTTATAGTTGTTTGTTGGGACGACCCTGGATCCATAGTGCAAAGGCGGTCACCTCAACTTTACATCAGAAACTGAAGTTCTTGTTAAACAACCAGATTGTGGAAGTTAGTGGTGAGGAGGACTATCTAGTTAGTCATGTGTCTGAATTCAAATATGTGGACGTTAGAGATGAAGTGCACGAAACCCTCTTTCAAGCTCTAGAAATTGTCGGAAATGTACAAAAGGAAGTGAAGACTGCTGAAAGGCCCAGAGGTAATATAACACGTTGGCAAGATGTTAAGGCTCTTATTGAGGCCGGAAACCCTGAAGGTTGGGGAACCGTGATAAGTGTAGAAGAAAAGAAGGTTAAGTGTGGGCTTGGTTATCAACTATCCTCTAGGATCAGTGGAAGTTCAGAGATGGGAAAAGGAAAGATCCCTCATCTAGAGGATACTTTTGTGGCAAAGGGTTTCTGCTCCGAGAAGGCTATCAATGCCCTTGAAGATGATGAGCGCACAGTGGAGATTGCTCAAATGGTGTTTCGTACCCCTCCCGGTGCAGTCCTCAAGAACTGGGTTATCAAGGATGTTACCCCTGTCATTTCGTTTTCAAAGTAATTTCTTGTTTTAAAACTGAAAATCCTGTGCTCTGCCTAAAGCACAAAGGATTGTTTTGTAGGGCTCTGTATATGAATGATTTTTTGTCTGCAATGAAAAGCTCATTTTGTTATTCACTTTGAGATCCCTTTTATTGTCTTTACTTTATCTTTCCAATGCATATAAATAAAAGCAACAACACTTTCATTGTTTTTCTGCTAAATAAACATGCATATCTAAAAATAAAATCAATCATTTACGCAGATTACCTGACATTGAGCCTATTGAACGTAGCCATGCTATAACTCTTTCCGACTTTGATTTCCCGATCAACCAAGCCGAAGAGGATGGTGAAGAAGACTATGAACTCCCTGAAGAGTTAGCACGTCTGGTTGAACACGAGGACAAGATGATTCAACCTCATCAGGAACCAGTGGATGTGATCAATCTGGGTACTGAGGAGGATCAGAAAGAAGTCAAGGTTGGAACCGCCTTGGGGCAAGAAATAAAAGATGAGTTGGTCAACTTATTGCGAGAATTTGCGGATGTGTTTGCTTGGTCATATCAAGATATGCCTGGACTAGATACGGATATTGTGGTGCACAAGTTGCCATTAAAGCCCGAATGCTCACCTGTGAAACAGAGGCCGAGGAGGACGCATCCCGAGATGGCTAAGAAGATCAGAGATGAAGTCAAGAAGTAGTTTGATGCCGGTTTTCTCGCCGTGTCCGTATATCCAGATTGGATTGCTAACATCGTACCTGTCCCCAAGAAGGATGGAAAAGTTCGGATGTGTGTAGACTACAGAGACTTAAATCGGGCCAGCCCGAAGGACGACTTTCCTTTGCCTCACATTGATGTTTTAGTCGATAGCACAGCAGCACAGTCTTCAGTTTTCTCTTTTATGGACGGTTTTTCCGGATACAATCAGATTAAGATGGACCCGGCAGATATGATGAAAACAACGTTCACCACCCCATGGGGCACCTTCTGTTACAAGATCATGCCTTTTGGACTGAAGAATGCGGGGCCAACTTATCAAAGAGCTATGGTAGCTCTTTTCCATGATATGATGCATAAGGAAATCGAAGTATATGTGGATGATATGATCGCCAGGTCTCAGACTGAAGAGGAGCACATTGTCCATCTCAGAAAACTATTTGAAAGATTGAGGAAGTACAAGCTTCGATTAAATCCTAACAAGTGTACTTTCGGAGTCCGGTCCGGGAAGTTACTTGGATTCATAGTAAGTCAACGAGGTATCGAGGTGGACCCCGACAAAGTAAAAGCTATTCAAGAGATGCCAGCACCGAGAACGGAGAAGGAAATTCCGTGGTTTCTTGGGACGCATAAATTACATTTCCCGGTTCATATCGCATTTGACAGCTACCTGTGAACCTTTGTTCAAGTTGTTAAAAAAGGATCAAGCCATCATATGGAATGATAATTGTCAGCGGGCATTTGATAAGATCAAGGAATACTTACAAGAGCCACCTATCTTGATACCACCTGTGCCCGGGAGGCCTCTTATAATGTACCTCACCGTACTCGAAGGGTCGATGGGTTGTGTTCTGGGGCAACACGATGACACGGGAAGGAAAGAGCATGCAATCTATTATTTGAGTAAGAAGTTTACAGAATGTGAAAGTCGGTACTCTATGCTAGAAAAAACTTGTTGCGCTTTAGCATGGGCTGCTCGTCGTTTGAGACAATACATGGTGTGTCACACTACAATGCTAATATCCAAGATGGATCCTATCAAATATATCTTCGAAAAGCCAGCTTTGGTTGGAAGAATTGCACGTTGGCAAATGTTACTATCTGAATATGATATTCAATATGTAACTCAGAAAGCTATCAAGGGAAGTGTGGTATCAGAATATCTCGCCCACCAGCCTATGGAGGACTATCAACCGATGAGGTTTGACTTCCCGGACGAAGATGTCATGTTCATTAGAGAATGCAATATTCCTGGACCAGAGGAGGGACCCGAGCCAGGATCCCGGTGGACACTTGTGTTTGATGGAGCATCCAATGCAGTGGGGCACGGAATAGGGGCAATTATAACCTCTCCAACAGGTTTTCATATTCCATTCACTGCCAGAATCTGCTTCGATTGTACCAACAATATGGCAGAGTATGAAGCTTGTATCTTCGGGATTGAAGCAGCCATTAATTTAAGGATCAAAATCCTTGAAGTTTATGGAGATTCAGCACTCGTGGTGTGTCAGGTCAAAGGGGAGTGGGAGACTCGCAATGAAAAGTTGATTCCATACAGAGATCATGTTTTGAAGCTGATACCGTACTTCGATGAGATTACTTTCCATCACATTCCTAGAGAAGAAAATCAGTTAGCTGACGCTTTAGCCACGTTATCTTCAATGTTCAAGGTCAAGTGGGCCAATGAAGCACCTTCCATCATTATTGAGCGTCTAGACGAACCTGGCTACTGTATGTTGATCGAGGAAGAAACTGACGGCAAACCCTGGTTTTATGACATCAAGCAGTACATAGAAAAGGGCGAGTACCCAGAAGGGGCATCTATTACTGATAAGAAGACTTTGAGGAAGTTGTCTGCCAACTTTTTCTTGAGTAGTGGGGTGCTGTACAAGCGAAATTTTGATTTGGTCTTGCTCAGATGCGTGGATAGACACGAAGCAGATCAACTCATTATTGAAATTCATGAAGGTTCTTTTGGTGTTCACGCAAATGGGCATGCAATGGCGAAGAAGATCCTCAGGGTTGGTTATTACTGGATGACCATGGAAACCGACTGTGTTGTCTATGCAATGAGATGTCACAAGTGTCAGATTCACGCTGATAAGATGCATGTGTCACCCTCACCTCTGAATGTTTTGACTTCTCCATGGCCATTCTCTATGTGGGGAATTGATATGATCGGAATGATTGAACCGAAAGCTTCTAACGGGCATCGATTCATACTAGTCGCCATAGATTACTTCACTAAGTGGGTTGAGGCTGCCTCGTATGCAAAGGTGACACAACAGGTTGTTACCCGGTTTATCAAGAACAATATAATTTGTCGCTACGGCACTCCAAGCAAGATTATCACCGATAATGGGACAAATCTGAATAACAAGATGATGAAGGAGCTCTGTGACACGTTCAAGATTGATCATCACAACTCATCTCCCTACAGACCGAAGATGAATGGTGCTGTTGAGGCAGCTAACAAAAATATCAAGAAAATCTTGCAAAAAATGGTGAAGACGTATAAGGATTGGCACGAGATGTTGCCTTTCGCTTTACACGGGTACAAAATGTCTATCCGCACTTCGACCGGAGCAACACCTTACGCTCTTGTTTATGGCATGGAAGCAGTACTTCCGATAGAGGTGGAGATTCCTTCTCTCAGAGTTTTGATGGAGACAGAGTTGGAAGAGGTGGAATGGGTTCAGAATAGGTATGACCAGCTCAATTTGATTGAAGAAAAGAGGCTGACGGCCATCTGTCATGGTCAACTATACCAGAAAAGAATCAAGAGGGCTTTCGACAAGAAAATTCGACCCCGCATGTTCAGAGTGGGCGAGTTGGTACTGAAAAGGATAATATCTCAACATAGAGACCCTCGGGGGAAATGGGCACCAAATTATGAAGGACCATACGTGGTGAAGAAAGTTTTCTCGGGAGGAGCTCTTGTTCTCACCAACATGGATGGAGAAGACTTGGCACACGCTATCAACTCAGACGCAGTCAAAAAGTATTATGTCTAAAAATATAAAAAAAAAAGAAGAAAAGAAAGGAGAAAAAAATTAAGCCCGGTAAGCTGAAAACCCGAAAGGGCGGCTTAAGCAAAAAGGGGTAAAAATCCCGGTGAACTAAGATCTTCAAAAGATGGTTCACGCAAAAATTAGGGAATGTATAAAGACATAATGCTACAACGGATGTCTCCGGACCACTACAAAGGCTCAGATGGAAAGGATTACTTCAATCACTATCTTCAGAGACGAAGTGATGAAGAATAGCAGTCAGGAAGGGGGATAACATGTTTAGGTTCAATAGCGTTCAATTCCAATTTCGTTGTTGTTTTAAGAGACGTGTATAGATTAACTTTCCCTGTGTGTTCCTCATAAAGGAATGTGCATCTTTATGTACATCATCCCTGCTTATGAGTTATTTTTCTCATATTTTAATTAAAAAAATTGTTCAATTGAACTTCATTTTTTGTCCTTGTTTTTTATCTTTTCTGCGTGATTAACTTAATGTCGCTGCTATTCTAGATAAATTTAAAAATCATTCATATGATAGAATCATGAAATTTTGAAGCTTAAAATTGTTTTGATTCACGGAATGTCAGGGGTGACTGGCTTTCTAAGTATTACGTCTGTCCTCTGATTTGGAAGTATCTCTGTATCCAGACGTTGTCTCCCCTGTGAGAAGCTCATTGCAAAGACATTGGTGACTTGAATTATTGACCATTGCTCTCCATTGATCCCCAGTGGCGTCAGGCATTCAGTTTGATAACCAATACTTCAACCAGTATATTCATGCATAATTCATTCATTCATTCATCCATTCATGTCATATCACGGCATATTCATGACCGAGCCTTTGCCAGAATGTGAAATCTGTTCAAAAATATTGGATGTGAAAGCCAAAGATTTCATGACAATCTAGCTTTTCTCCCCAGTGCAAGGAGAACGCCTGAGCGACAGACAATTGATAATAGTATCAACTCTCCAATGAAGTCTCTTCCCCAAAGAATCGATCCATCATCCCCAGTGAACTCTTATGACAACAAGATCGTTCAATTGGATCCCCCGGTGATGTCTTCCTTCTCTCAACAGTCAGGAAATCATACACCATTTGCATTAGAAAAAAATCATATCATGCATATCATACTCATGCATTAGCTTCGGCTATTTGTTTTGCAGGTTTATCAACTGAAACCGTAGATATCCTCGTAAGGATCAAATTTGAAGGATTGATTCTCAGACGACAAATTATCCTCTTTTCTACAAGCACAGGTCATATACTTGTATGGATCTTCATAACTGATGGTTTCTTCAAATCGAGATGTTTTCCCCAGCGAAACAGTTCTCTCTTTCAGATGGACTCTAATGTCAGCAAAATTATTCAACCGAACTTCGTGAATTTTCCACACGGTTTTCTTACGAAGTTGTCCCAGAGAATCTTATTTCTCTCCCAAGTGAATCTCCTTCAGAAAGGATTACTACAACATTATTCTTGGTATTTTCAAAGATTTCTTTCAGACAAGAATCTTCTCAGCAAGTACTATTGGCGGTAGCTTCCAATTTACTACTATGAGCGGTTCTCAAAAAATTACATCAAACTTCTGGTGCGTTTATTTCCCCAGTAAGTCATCAACTACTCAACAAATAAACGTCCACCTAGTGGAGTGTTTATTCAATCTCAAGATATTTCTCCAACTCAGACGTTAATCTACATATCCACTTGCTGCAACGCATTGTCCATACAATGTCAGGAAATTGAAGCTCATTACCCTAGAAGTTTTCACAGACGCTGAATCTGGTTCTTCTATCAACGGTAAAGCTATCTCGCATACAAATTGAAGATCTTGTCAACTCGTGGTTGTTCAACATGTCCATACATGTTCAGTAAGATCTCTCATCAGCAGAAACGTCGGAAACAAGATTTACTGACTTCATAAACATCTATATCGCACCGGTGTGCTAGATATTGTTATGTTTATCCCAAGAGAATTGTATTCTTGGGTGCGCTACTGAATTCGTTCTGCTTGTAACTCGGAAGTTACACGGTCAAAGACATTCAGCATGCCAGGGCTCCTTGCACCTTCGTGCACCAACAATTCTGATATTGTTCTAGCCAATTATCAGGGAACTCTTTGTTAAGTTCCCAATCATGTCATTTCAACTTTGTCAATCAGAGGACTCTTTGTTAAGTTCTCAATCGTGTCGTTTTTCAACTTAGTTTAAGGTCTCCAGGTAGTCCTTAGTTCAGAGAACTCCTTGTTAAGTTCTCAGTCATGTCAAATTTCTCAGTATATGGTTTCGCTTGAGAAGTTCGTTTCCCTTCTCATAGCATTGTCGCTAAATTTGTTGTCAAAACCATTTCGGTTACACGGTTATCCCCAGTGTTGTTAAAATCTCCTGGTACTTGTGCAAGCATTCCGTTGATGCTTAGCAAGTTCTCTCTTCAAGTGTTGTTCCTTGACTCTGTAGTCAAGATTTGTTATCTGTTTTATTTTGTGGCTTCGGTTTCCCGCATCGGGCAAATTTTCGGGATTCTCTAGTATTCAATCCTCTTCCACCTTGAACGTTCGAAAGCTGTCGCTTTGTCTCGCTTATCAGGTTTAAGATGATTGAATAGGGGCAACTGTCGCACCCCAAAATTTACCCTCCTTTCCATAATCTCTTTTTGGAATATTTGTTCATGTCCCTTTCTCTTGTGTCCACCCAAAATTATTTGAAACAGGTAAGTCGTCAAGACCAATCTTGTACATCCAAGTTTATATCAATTACAAGGTACCGTGATTGTGGTTGGTGCATCCATCCGAATTTCATACGCTATAAATTTTCTCAAGCCCAAAAGGAAGTTCAAATTTCGAGCCAATCGGAATGTTGGTTTATGTTTTAGCAGGTTGATCACGAATTGGAGTTCAAAAGAAATTTTGAATTCTATTGGTGAAACAAGGCTAAGTAGAATTGTCGGATTTTACAACAACTCGAATGTTCAAGATTATATTCGAATTCTAAGTCTTAAATTTACACCAACATTGGCAGATTGAAATTTTGAACACTTTTCAAATGCAAGCTTCATTCAAATGTTCTAAACACACTACAAGAATTCTTGCAAGCTTTGGAAATTTTTGCCGGGATTTGTTTCATTCAAGGTTCGCTACGAGAATAAATTTATCAATGATTCCAAGTTATTACAAACATGGAATGTTGGTTTCGCAATTCAAGGATCAAAAGAAATATTCAAACCAAACTTGCTTTCATTCAAATTACCAAACTTGTGATACAAGAATGTTACAAATTGTAAGTACACAAGCGCATAAAATGTTTGAAACTTATTATAATTGCAATTCTAAGTTACAATTCAAGCTCCTAAGAATTGATGCCTAAACTACAAAGATTTGTTACAAATTCATATGTTTCATCCCAAATTTACAAATCCTAAAGCTATTCTATGAAGTTCTCGTGGCCGAACTTTCAATCTCCATAGCCATGTCCTCTTTGCCTTCTCCATCTTCTCAAGGTTTTCTTCTTCAAGCTTCACCCGTGTTCTTCATCGCCATGCCATCTTCATCATCTCGCCACATGAAACAAGAAAAAAACACGAGTTAGAAGTAACAATGCATAAATTGAAACATAAGCAAAAACGCGAGAAATTATCAGAAGATTGTTTCTTTTTGTCAATATCATCATTAGGCGTTAGGCGGGAATCAGGATTTTCATTAAAGCCTCAGAATCTCATTTGGAGATTAATCATCGGCGGAAACACTTGTTCGCAAATCACGGGCTGACCCGGTTCACGAACAAACATACGACGGGCAGCATACAACGAATAAGCATACGAAGCGACAGTTTAAGAATTCCGGACAGCAAGCATAAACCGAGTCTAATATCCAAAAGGCAGCGAGTATTTATCAGTTCACAGCTTAAAATATCCAACAGGCAGCCAATCATACATCGATTTATAACACTTTTCCAGCAGGGCAACAAGTATAGTATCATAGTTCAGCATAACAACAGCAAGGCATACATAGCAGCATGTATCAAGACATGACAAGGACAATTTGAGAGAGAAGATAAGTCAAGAAATCAGAGCAGGCCAAATTCAGAGCAGAAAGTATGGCTAAGTTAGAAAAACTCAGAAAATATCATGGCTAAATGTAGGGACAGTATGGTATAAACCCAAAAAGTCAAGAAACTCAGAGGAATTCAGAGCAGGACATCATTAAAGTATGGTGTTAAACCATAAAGCAGAAGCAACTGAGACAAAGGGAAGGGACAAGCTAAGACCAAATGATATATCTGTTCAGGATATAAAATACCAAAAAAACTGAGACAGAGGGGAGGAGACTAACATTGAAGAAAGAGAGGCAGAGAGAAAAAGAGATCAAGTTCAGATACATAACCAAAACCAAACGAAAATCAAAGGGTAGTATCCATTTCTTATCATCCAAAACCGACAGGCAACAGAGAAAAAGAAAAGGCTTCTTGTTGTTTCAAAACCATTTTCGAAACCAGAAAAAAGGTAGTATCAGTTCTCACAAAAATAATTCCAACACCGACACAGTTTCTATATTCAAAACCCAAACTAGAGAAACTGACATAGTTTAAGAACACAGAATAGCAACATACCAAAACTGAAATCCCGGCAACACAAAACAAAAACGCGAGCTGAACACAAAGCATCAAAACATAGCAGATTCATTCATCATTTTCTACGCCTAACGCCTTCAGAAACCATTTTTTCAGAAAATTATGTTCTGAAATTAAGAAAGAAGAAGAAGAGAAAAGAAGTCGGAACTGTCTCACCCGGAACGAGAGGAAGAGCAAACTTTCACACCGACGCGTCTCCAAGGTCAAGCCGAAATCGCGTGAAGGGTAGGGTTTCGCAACCCTTTTCCGTTTTCGCCCTTTCCAACAAACCTGTGACAAACAAAGCGAATCAAACAAACGAATCAAACACAGAAATCAAAACAAATATCAGAAAATCCACATGCAAACAGATTGCAATCGGCGAGAGAGGAGGGAGAAGAGAGACGAATCGACGGCGAGAGAGTTTTCCGTCGCGACGGGGAGTCCGGCGAGAGAGAGAGAGAGAGCGGCCGGTGAGGGTTCGAGAACGAGAGTGAGGAACGCGTTTGAGAGTGACAATGAGAGAAGAAACCAGACCGGGTTCGCGAGAGAGATGAAGGAGAAAACACGATGAAGACAAAACATGAGTTTTGTTTTTTTTTAGAATTTCCCTTTCCCTTTTTCTTTTCTTTTTAAAATAAATATATATTTTGTTTATTTGTTTTCCATGTGGGTGTGTCTGGTGGTGACAAGTGTCACCACCTGGTGTTTTTTTAAAATAAAAAATGAAAATTTCTTTTTCTTTTCTTTTATTTATTTACGTATTTCTATTTCATTTATAAAAAATAATAATATGGTTTAATTAGAAATTTGTAAATAATATGTCACTTGGGCCGGTGGAATATTTATCTCAAAGAAGGAAGATCCGACGCACCCGAGTCGCCAGCAATACGACGTTTTTGCGGAGTATTCGAGTTCAGATGGATTTCTCTTCGCATTGTCCAGAATCACGACATTCCAGGCTATTTCTGAACTTATTCTATTTCGATTAATTTATTTATCGTAAATAATTTCATTGCGATGTACTAAATAATTATTGGATACGATAGTTTTTATTTGATGATTGATCGATTAAACTGTTAGCCGATTCTTCATCAAACAGAAAAAATCATCTCTAAAAATTATTTAAATTTCCGATTGTATTGCGTGGTATTCTTTGTCTGTTTACTTATTTATTCAGCATCTATTCACCAATGTACACATTGCACACAACGGAAACTAAAATCAACTCGATTTCATCTTGATTGGCTCATACGCCGATTTCTTAAAGGGTCTCATGGTTGGGGATGGGCATGGCCATCCTCACGAGATTGGTTAAAGCCCTTGTTGCTTTAATCGATCATAACCCGAAAACAACATTGGTCTATATACCAATTACCATGCACCATGGTCTCATGGTCAGATAGGAGCACCTATCCTCACGAGGTTAATCGAGTCCATATACTTGATTAACCATAACCCGCTTCCATTTCATCCCAAAGACGCTGTCGATTACTTAATTAACATTTCAAACCTCGATCCAACGCGAGTGCATTTTCAAACCTTTTCATATAGTACAAGTTTTTAGTCGTTGGACGATAGCCTAGTTGCTAAAAACTTGTAACCAAATAAACTTTCGGTCTTTAAGTCATCGGACGCTGACTGGCTTAAAGACCTTTAAACAACGTGAAACTCGCTTCACCTCACTCTTTCATAAGAAAACCTTTTGGGTGATAGACGACTCGCGAACATTCGCCTTGGGTTTCTAGTATTTGAATCGTGAGACGCTAGCCTCGTTGTTCAGTACTTTTCATCCACCTAAAAACAATTCAACTCACTCAAACTCTTTTGTCGCTCATATGCGATCATTAAACTCTTTTCGGATAAAGAGGGTGCAATAGTCGTTTCGATACTGAACGAGGACTTAAGCTTTTCAAACAAACAAAACAAGTCCTAGTTCAAAGCATTTGAAACGCTAAACGCACGATTTTTCGATAAAATCAATACAACCAATTAAAGCCTTTTAAGAGGAACTACGAGTTTTGACTTTCCCATTGCACGAGGGAATATGTAGGCACACGGCTCAAACCGTACAAACTCAAAATAATAAGAAACAAATTCTGTTTTCTTTTCGGCATCCATAACTTAGTAAACACACACAAACGCGTAGAATTAAATGGGTCCCATCGAGTACGATGGATGTAAGGGGTGCTAATACCTTCCCCTTACATAACCGACTCCCGATCCCACTTTTTGGTCGCAAGACCGCCTTTATCCGCATCTTTGGGGTTTTATCTATATTTTCCCGTTCTTTTTGGAACGAATAAAATTAGGTGGCGATTTCACCTGTTTTCGAGAATTGAAAAGATTTTTGAAAATCGAGTCGCTTCAGTTGGCGACTTCACTGGGGACTATTTTTAAAAGCGAGTTAACCCTAATTTAATTCTTCGCTTGTGTGTTTATTATTCCTTGCCTATTATTTCTTTATATCCTGTTGATGTATTTTGATATTGGGGCATTGTTTGGTTATGGTTCATAGATTAGCCCAATACCCAGGCTTCTAGGAAACATAAGTTTAGAGTGGTTGAGTAGCTTAGGTCCATTGGACATCCGTGTTCCTTGGATCGACGTGAAGACCACGACTTAGAGTTGGTCTTTTTAAGGGAATTATTGCATCGTACGATAGTGCGGTATGATAATTCTTGGACAAAGGGCCTATAACTCTAAGTTTTAGGATGTCCAAAATAAGCCGACCGCTCAAAGGATTTTTGAGTATCCCTTTAAGAGCCGTTTCTTGGAGTATACTTTTGAAAATGCTATCGTCATGGCGATATTATTTTTAAAAAGGGGATCTGAGTCTCCGAGAAACATTTAGCAAAAAAACACTAGAACCAACCTTGTTTGGGGGAATTTTTGAGTGGGCGTCGAAACCATGTCCGACCAACCAGTGACTTTTATGAGATCTACAGCTACACTGTCATTGAATATCATCTTAACTCATTTACATTGCATTTTGCATTAATCATTCATTTTTTATCATACGTGTTGCCATTTTCAGGTATCTTGAAAGGACTCAATCTTGGAAACAATTGGATCACACATGGATTTAATCAAAAGGCATAACCCTCATCTCAAATTCAAGATCCCAGATACTCAAACTCTGTTGAAGCTCAGGAGGAAGGTGAAATCAGTTCAGTTGAATAACTTTCATGCTAGATATGGGTGGATATTGGAACTGTTGGATACTATGGTTGATCATGATGCTCTGAAAGCCTTGGTGAAGTTTTATGATGCTCCTCTACGGTGTTTCACATTCCAGGATTTTCAGTTAGTCCCGACGATTGAAGAGTTGGAAAGGTTATTGAATTGGCCTTTGAAAGATGATGTTCCTTTTACCAAGTTGGGAGAACGTTTGGATGCAAAGGATATAGCAGCTGCTCTGCACCTCCCTATCAGAGAAATAGGACCGAAATTGGTAGAAAAAGGTATCTCAAGGAGGTTTCTAGAACAAAGAGCTGAAGAATTGGCAGTGTCAGAAGAAAATTGGATGTCGTTCAGCGCTGTGCTAGCCTTGCTAATTTATGGAGTGGTTTTGTTTCCTAGCAATGAGGATGATTACGTAAGTCAGCCGGCCATTGGTGTTTTCCTCTCAGATAACCCCGTGCTTGCATTGCTTGCAGACATGCTCCTCAACATCCATATCCGATACGAGAAGAAGAAAGGGGTTGTAATGTGTTGCTCCGCTTTGCTCTGTTCATGGTTAAAATCCCATATCCCGTAGAGAGGACCGTGGGTCAGAATCTTAGAAAATTTGAGTTGGTCTCAAAAATTGGCCTCCTCACTGCTAATGGTGTATTTTGGTACTCTCCGGATTGGTACACGTGGGAGGTCATCACACATTGTGGGGCATTTCCTAACGTTCCACTAATCGGATCCCAAGGCTGCATCAACTACAATCCGAGGTTGGTTCTCAAGCAACTTGGTTGTTATATGGAAACCGCACCAAGGGAGGAGTTTCTGAGGGAGTTTATCTTATTAGATTTTGGAAGGGACGATCCGGGTTTTTTGAAGCAGATACAAAAGGCGTGGACTCAAGTTCACAAGAAAGGGGCCGAGCTCAGAAAGAGGGGGAATGACGATGAAGAACCATATGAATCCTGGATACTTAGGAGGGTTATGGAAGTAAAATTGCCGTTTGCTGTGGAGGTTCCGTTTGATGTGCCGGAACTTGAGATCACTCACATCCCAATTGATGAGTTCAATAAACTTAAACTTACCATCACAGAAATGCAAGTTGAGGAAGGTCTACAACAGGCCGCCCTTACTCGTATTACTCGGGAAAGAGATGAGGCGATTCAAAGCCTCAGAGAAAGGGATGATGAGTTGCTAAGAAGTCAAGAGCAAGTAGAAACAGAGAGGAAGGCAAAGTTCCGGGTAAAAGACAATTTGAATGCGGCAAATTTTGAACTAAGGGAGTTTAATCGAAAGTTGGCCAGAGCCGAAAAGCAGAGGGGAAAAGCCTACGCGGACGAGGAAAAGGCGATCCAGGCAAAGCTAGATCTGAAAACAACCCTTAACACTCAAATTCAAGAATTGAAGGCTGCGCTGAGAAATGTTGAATCTAGCTTAGCACATGAAACTCGCCTCAAGGAAAAGGCTCGTCTAGCACGTGACTTAGACTCCGCGGAGCTATCCCGAAAGATTCAGGAATTGGACACCGTAAGGGATTTGGTGGCCCGATGGGAGGCATCGTATGGAGAGTTGGAGGCCCAGTGTGAGGGTTGAAAAGAAGAAGCCAGTCATCAAAATGAACTTTGGGTAGACAGAGGGGAAACTATTTTTATCTTGGAAGAACAGAACCAGAATTTATACGACAATTATTCCGGTTTGGTGGAGTTTTGCAGGCAGTTAATGGTGGAAGTCCCTTGGCGGCTTCAGTCAGCTGTGGAGGACCTAGAAGAAAGTCGAGTGCCTTCAGCGGTGGAATACTTCATCGATCTGTGCAGAAGTATGGTGGAGCGGTTCCAACATGAGATAAGAAACTTCAGGCCCCGGAGAGGGCAGCACTTCTGATCTGCTTTTGATTTTATGTTGTCTTCAACTCCAGTGTACTTGGTTAACTAAAGCGGACCTACGAGTCCTGCTCTTTATTTTGCCTTCAAGAACTAATGTTTGTACTTTGATTATGTTTGAATGAAGGAGTTGATTATCTATTTGTGTGTGATAATTGTTTACAAAGTGATTGGGTCCGATAAAGATTCATAAGAATGGGAACCAATCATAAATCATTTTTGCATCAAATCATACATAATCATGCATATTATTAAAAACAAACACCAAGCTCATTGCACTTTTCTCTCCTCAGATTCAAGCTGACTACTAGAAGTCCGTACGAAACCAGAGTCAACGTAAGAAAAGCAATGGATCAATATGCGACGAAACAAACGGCTATGCAAGATGATATTGATACACTGAAAGCAAAGATGGATCAGTTGGTGGAAATGCTTACAGCTCAGCATGTAAGAGAGGAAGAAAGGGCTACCACCGCCGCCGCCGCCGCCGCCGTTGTCGCCGCTGTAGCTACAGCTAACAACGCAGCTAACAACACGTCTAACAACGCAGCTGCTGTTGTTCCTCCTGTCATCACCGAAAACATGAGAGCTCTCCGAGGCGATACTCCATTCCCAAGAGTGCATGCATCTAATACTCCATTCTATGGAATGCCATTTGATTCCTTCAACGGAGCGAGAATCTAGGAACGCCTTCTCATGTCGCTAACCGAGCCATGGAAATGACGAGCAAAGGCAAGAAGAGGATGAACAAGAGCATCGTGGTCGGCCTCACGGTGAGGAAGAGCAACAAGATGACTATATGAGGCAGTTTTACCAGAACGTGGAGACTCCAGGTAATCCAAATCCTTTCCAGGATGTGGCCGCTCAAAAGATGTGTAAGGAATTGGCCGAACAAATGAAAGAGCTAAGAGGGAAGAACGTTGTTAGGTTGAGCGCTGCAGACATGTGTCTTGTGCCCGATGTTGTCATTCCGCCAAAGTTTAAAGTGCCCGATTTCGAGAAATATAAAGGGGTGAGCTGTCCAGATACTCATCTAAGAATGTATTGTCGCAAAATGGTAGCACATGTCAAAACAAGAAGTCGATGATCCACCGCTGTGATGCCTCTGGAGCTTTAGACTGGTATATGCAACTCGAAAAGACAAACATTCGCTCTTGGGATGATCTATCCAGTGCTTTCTTCAAGCAATACCATTTCAATACTACTTTGGCCCCCAACCGAGTACAACTTCAGAACATGTCACAGAAAGAAAGGGAATCGTTTAAGGAATACGCCCAGAGGTGGAGAGAAGTGGCTTCGAGGGTGCAACCCGCTTTGGCCGAAAGGGAGTTGAATGATTTATTTATGGGAACATTGCCCGTACAATATTATGAAAGATTGATCGGAAGCACTTTCTCTGACTTCTCTAATTTAGTAATGGTGGGTGAAAGAATTGAAGAAGGATTGAAGACCGGAAAAATCTCCGGAGGGAACGTAGGACCGTCCACAGTAAAGAAGATGTTCAATGGTTTCAAAAGGAAAGAGGCTGAAACCAATGCTGTATATGGAGCCAGAGGAAGAGGAAGAGGTAGATCACCAGCTAGATCCGCTCCGTCCGTGTCCCCTATATGCCATATCCCTATGTGGCTGCCATGCAATATCCGAGTATGCCATATCAACAACCAATGCAAGTGCCAATGCAGTATTCAACTCAGGTTCCGCCGAACCAAGTTCAACAACAACAACAACAACAACCAATCAGAAGTCAGAACAAGGGTTTAGTCCAACAAAGGAGTCCGCACTACCACGAATATACCAAAGAAGAAATTCAGCCTATTCCTATGACATACTCGAGTCTTCTTCCGTGTTTAGTCCAAGATGGAAGGGTGATACCAAGAGAATTGAAGCCTATTCCAGGGCCTCCCAAGCCTTGGTTTAACGAGAATGCCAGATGTGCTTTCCATGCTAACTCTCCAGGACATACTACAGAGGATTGCTTCGCTTTCAAATGCAAAGTCCAGGAATTAATTGACCGGAAGTTGTTGACTTTCACTGATGTTCCTAACATAGCTAACAATCCATTGCCGAAGCATGTGACATCATCAGTGAATGCTTTAATTGAAGAAGGAGGTCTTGTTATGGAAGTAGGGCAATTGAAAATGTCCTTAAAGAAGGTGTTTGAAGAATTAAAGAACGCTGATTCATTGGAAGAAGGTCATGATGACTGTTTGGTTTTCCAGGACGATCCCGAACGTTGTGTAAAGTTCAAAAATTACTTGCAAGGATTGATGTATCAGCATTTGGTCCAGTTTAACCGAGCTCCCGCTGAATTGGAAGTGGATGTAGTGGTTCCGCTCATCAATAATAGGAGGCTTCATATATCTCCTATCCAAGAAGAAGAGCCGGTTACGGCAGTGGAGCCAATGACGGTTTATCCTCCTATCCGAATCCCCTATGAAAATACAAGAGCTGTGCCTTGGAGTTATGAACCTGAAGTTGTCGTAGGTGGCAAGCCAATGGTGTTGGAAGAAACTACTGTTGAAAACATCACCGGTCCTAGTGGTATGACCCGTAGCGGTCGAGTTTATCATCAAGATCTAATGAAGAATAGAGGTGCAGAAAAGGTGTCAGATATTCCTCCAAAAAAGGTCGGAGCTACCGATTTGGGTGCAGAAGAGCTGAAAGATATCTTTAAGTCAAATGATGAGACCTTGAAAATAATCAAAAGGAGTGACTACAAGGTAGTGGATCAACTTAGTCAGACTCCAGTGAAAATCTCAATCTTGTCTCTATTAAGAAGTTCTGAAGCCCACAAGGTGGCCCTGTTGAAATTTCTTGATAGCTCGTACGTAGCTGAAGATATCACCATCAATCAGTTAGATGCTGCAGTTTCAAACTTAAACGATGGTAGATGTTTGTCATTCACTGACGCCGATCTACCTCAAAATGAAGGCAGTCATAACATGGCTCTCCATATTTCTGTCACATGTGGTGGGACAACTCTTGCCAGAGTTCTAGTTGACACAGGCTCGGCCCTGAACGTAATTCCAAAGATAACATTGGCTCAGCTACAGGTAGAGGGAGGGGGCAATTATGAAACCCAGCTCTCTAATTGTGAAGGCTTTCGATGGATCGCGTAGGATGGCAGTGGGGGAAATCGATCTTCCAGTACTAATTGGACCCCAACTCTTCAATATCACCTTTCAAGTAATGGACATCTTCCCAGCTTATAGTTGTTTGTTGGGACGACCCTGGATCCATAGTGCAAAGGCGGTCACCTCAACTTTACATCAGAAACTGAAGTTCTTGTTAAACAACCAGATTGTGGAAGTTAGTGGTGAGGAGGACTATCTAGTTAGTCATGTGTCTGAATTCAAATATGTGGACGTTAGAGATGAAGTGCACGAAACCCTCTTTCAAGCTCTAGAAATTGTCGGAAATGTACAAAAGGAAGTGAAGACTGCTGAAAGGCCCAGAGGTAATATAACACGTTGGCAAGATGTTAAGGCTCTTATTGAGGCCGGAAACCCTGAAGGTTGGGGAACCGTGATAAGTGTAGAAGAAAAGAAGGTTAAGTGTGGGCTTGGTTATCAACTATCCTCTAGGATCAGTGGAAGTTCAGAGATGGGAAAAGGAAAGATCCCTCATCTAGAGGATACTTTTGTGGCAAAGGGTTTCTGCTCCGAGAAGGCTATCAATGCCCTTGAAGATGATGAGCGCACAGTGGAGATTGCTCAAATGGTGTTTCGTACCCCTCCCGGTGCAGTCCTCAAGAACTGGGTTATCAAGGATGTTACCCCTGTCATTTCGTTTTCAAAGTAATTTCTTGTTTTAAAACTGAAAATCCTGTGCTCTGCCTAAAGCACAAAGGATTGTTTTGTAGGGCTCTGTATATGAATGATTTTTTGTCTGCAATGAAAAGCTCATTTTGTTATTCACTTTGAGATCCCTTTTATTGTCTTTACTTTATCTTTCCAATGCATATAAATAAAAGCAACAACACTTTCATTGTTTTTCTGCTAAATAAACATGCATATCTAAAAATAAAATCAATCATTTACGCAGATTACCTGACATTGAGCCTATTGAACGTAGCCATGCTATAACTCTTTCCGACTTTGATTTCCCGATCAACCAAGCCGAAGAGGATGGTGAAGAAGACTATGAACTCCCTGAAGAGTTAGCACGTCTGGTTGAACACGAGGACAAGATGATTCAACCTCATCAGGAACCAGTGGATGTGATCAATCTGGGTACTGAGGAGGATCAGAAAGAAGTCAAGGTTGGAACCGCCTTGGGGCAAGAAATAAAAGATGAGTTGGTCAACTTATTGCGAGAATTTGCGGATGTGTTTGCTTGGTCATATCAAGATATGCCTGGACTAGATACGGATATTGTGGTGCACAAGTTGCCATTAAAGCCCGAATGCTCACCTGTGAAACAGAGGCCGAGGAGGACGCATCCCGAGATGGCTAAGAAGATCAGAGATGAAGTCAAGAAGTAGTTTGATGCCGGTTTTCTCGCCGTGTCCGTATATCCAGATTGGATTGCTAACATCGTACCCTGTCCCCAAGAAGGATGGAAAAGTTCGGATGTGTGTAGACTACAGAGACTTAAATCGGGCCAGCCCGAAGGACGACTTTCCTTTGCCTCACATTGATGTTTTAGTCGATAGCACAGCACAGTCTTCAGTTTTCTCTTTTATGGACGGTTTTTCCGGATACAATCAGATTAAGATGGACCCGGCAGATATGATGAAAACAACGTTCACCACCCCATGGGGCACCTTCTGTTACAAGATCATGCCTTTTGGACTGAAGAATGCGGGGCCAACTTATCAAAGAGCTATGGTAGCTCTTTTCCATGATATGATGCATAAGGAAATCGAAGTATATGTGGATGATATGATCGCCAGGTCTCAGACTGAAGAGGAGCACATTGTCCATCTCAGAAAACTATTTGAAAGATTGAGGAAGTACAAGCTTCGATTAAATCCTAACAAGTGTACTTTCGGAGTCCGGTCCGGGAAGTTACTTGGATTCATAGTAAGTCAACGAGGTATCGAGGTGGACCCCGACAAAGTAAAAGCTATTCAAGAGATGCCAGCACCGAGAACGGAGAAGGAAATTCGTGGTTTCTTGGGACGCATAAATTACATTTCCCGGTTCATATCGCATTTGACAGCTACCTGTGAACCTTTGTTCAAGTTGTTAAAAAAGGATCAAGCCATCATATGGAATGATAATTGTCAGCGGGCATTTGATAAGATCAAGGAATACTTACAAGAGCCACCTATCTTGATACCACCTGTGCCCCGGGAGGCCTCTTATAATGTACCTCACCGTACTCGAAGGGTCGATGGGTTGTGTTCTGGGGCAACACGATGACACGGGAAGGAAAGAGCATGCAATCTATTATTTGAGTAAGAAGTTTACAGAATGTGAAAGTCGGTACTCTATGCTAGAAAAAACTTGTTGCGCTTTAGCATGGGCTGCTCGTCGTTTGAGACAATACATGGTGTGTCACACTACAATGCTAATATCCAAGATGGATCCTATCAAATATATCTTCGAAAAGCCAGCTTTGGTTGGAAGAATTGCACGTTGGCAAATGTTACTATCTGAATATGATATTCAATATGTAACTCAGAAAGCTATCAAGGGAAGTGTGGTATCAGAATATCTCGCCCACCAGCCTATGGAGGACTATCAACCGATGAGGTTTGACTTCCCGGACGAAGATGTCATGTTCATTAGAGAATGCAATATTCCTGGACCAGAGGAGGGACCCGAGCCAGGATCCCGGTGGACACTTGTGTTTGATGGAGCATCCAATGCAGTGGGGCACGGAATAGGGGCAATTATAACCTCTCCAACAGGTTTTCATATTCCATTCACTGCCAGAATCTGCTTCGATTGTACCAACAATATGGCAGAGTATGAAGCTTGTATCTTCGGGATTGAAGCAGCCATTAATTTAAGGATCAAAATCCTTGAAGTTTATGGAGATTCAGCACTCGTGGTGTGTCAGGTCAAAGGGGAGTGGGAGACTCGCAATGAAAAGTTGATTCCATACAGAGATCATGTTTTGAAGCTGATACCGTACTTCGATGAGATTACTTTCCATCACATTCCTAGAGAAGAAAATCAGTTAGCTGACGCTTTAGCCACGTTATCTTCAATGTTCAAGGTCAAGTGGGCCAATGAAGCACCTTCCATCATTATTGAGCGTCTAGACGAACCTGGCTACTGTATGTTGATCGAGGAAGAAACTGACGGCAAACCCTGGTTTTATGACATCAAGCAGTACATAGAAAAGGGCGAGTACCCAGAAGGGGCATCTATTACTGATAAGAAGACTTTGAGGAAGTTGTCTGCCAACTTTTTCTTGAGTAGTGGGGTGCTGTACAAGCGAAATTTTGATTTGGTCTTGCTCAGATGCGTGGATAGACACGAAGCAGATCAACTCATTATTGAAATTCATGAAGGTTCTTTTGGTGTTCACGCAAATGGGCATGCAATGGCGAAGAAGATCCTCAGGGTTGGTTATTACTGGATGACCATGGAAACCGACTGTGTTGTCTATGCAATGAGATGTCACAAGTGTCAGATTCACGCTGATAAGATGCATGTGTCACCCTCACCTCTGAATGTTTTGACTTCTCCATGGCCATTCTCTATGTGGGGAATTGATATGATCGGAATGATTGAACCGAAAGCTTCTAACGGGCATCGATTCATACTAGTCGCCATAGATTACTTCACTAAGTGGGTTGAGGCTGCCTCGTATGCAAAGGTGACACAACAGGTTGTTACCCGGTTTATCAAGAACAATATAATTTGTCGCTACGGCACTCCAAGCAAGATTATCACCGATAATGGGACAAATCTGAATAACAAGATGATGAAGGAGCTCTGTGACACGTTCAAGATTGATCATCACAACTCATCTCCCTACAGACCGAAGATGAATGGTGCTGTTGAGGCAGCTAACAAAAATATCAAGAAAATCTTGCAAAAAATGGTGAAGACGTATAAGGATTGGCACGAGATGTTGCCTTTCGCTTTACACGGGTACAAAATGTCTATCCGCACTTCGACCGGAGCAACACCTTACGCTCTTGTTTATGGCATGGAAGCAGTACTTCCGATAGAGGTGGAGATTCCTTCTCTCAGAGTTTTGATGGAGACAGAGTTGGAAGAGGTGGAATGGGTTCAGAATAGGTATGACCAGCTCAATTTGATTGAAGAAAAGAGGCTGACGGCCATCTGTCATGGTCAACTATACCAGAAAAGAATCAAGAGGGCTTTCGACAAGAAAATTCGACCCCGCATGTTCAGAGTGGGCGAGTTGGTACTGAAAAGGATAATATCTCAACATAGAGACCCTCGGGGGAAATGGGCACCAAATTATGAAGGACCATACGTGGTGAAGAAAGTTTTCTCGGGAGGAGCTCTTGTTCTCACCAACATGGATGGAGAAGACTTGGCACACGCTATCAACTCAGACGCAGTCAAAAAGTATTATGTCTAAAAATATAAAAAAAAAAGAAGAAAAGAAAGGAGAAAAAAATTAAGCCCGGTAAGCTGAAAACCCGAAAGGGCGGCTTAAGCAAAAAGGGGTAAAAATCCCGGTGAACTAAGATCTTCAAAAGATGGTTCACGCAAAAATTAGGGAATGTATAAAGACATAATGCTACAACGGATGTCTCCGGACCACTACAAAGGCTCAGATGGAAAGGATTACTTCAATCACTATCTTCAGAGACGAAGTGATGAAGAATAGCAGTCAGGAAGGGGGATAACATGTTTAGGTTCAATAGCGTTCAATTCCAATTTCGTTGTTGTTTTAAGAGACGTGTATAGATTAACTTTCCCTGTGTGTTCCTCATAAAGGAATGTGCATCTTTATGTACATCATCCCTGCTTATGAGTTATTTTTCTCATATTTTAATTAAAAAAATTGTTCAATTGAACTTCATTTTTTGTCCTTGTTTTTTATCTTTTCTGCGTGATTAACTTAATGTCGCTGCTATTCTAGATAAATTTAAAAATCATTCATATGATAGAATCATGAAATTTTGAAGCTTAAAATTGTTTTGATTCACGGAATGTCAGGGGTGACTGGCTTTCTAAGTATTACGTCTGTCCTCTGATTTGGAAGTATCTCTGTATCCAGACGTTGTCTCCCCTGTGAGAAGCTCATTGCAAAGACATTGGTGACTTGAATTATTGACCATTGCTCTCCATTGATCCCCAGTGGCGTCAGGCATTCAGTTTGATAACCAATACTTCAACCAGTATATTCATGCATAATTCATTCATTCATTCATCCATTCATGTCATATCACGGCATATTCATGACCGAGCCTTTGCCAGAATGTGAAATCTGTTCAAAAATATTGGATGTGAAAGCCAAAGATTTCATGACAATCTAGCTTTTCTCCCCAGTGCAAGGAGAACGCCTGAGCGACAGACAATTGATAATAGTATCAACTCTCCAATGAAGTCTCTTCCCCAAAGAATCGATCCATCATCCCCAGTGAACTCTTATGACAACAAGATCGTTCAATTGGATCCCCCGGTGATGTCTTCCTTCTCTCAACAGTCAGGAAATCATACACCATTTGCATTAGAAAAAAATCATATCATGCATATCATACTCATGCATTAGCTTCGGCTATTTGTTTTGCAGGTTTATCAACTGAAACCGTAGATATCCTCGTAAGGATCAAATTTGAAGGATTGATTCTCAGACGACAAATTATCCTCTTTTCTACAAGCACAGGTCATATACTTGTATGGATCTTCATAACTGATGGTTTCTTCAAATCGAGATGTTTTCCCCAGCGAAACAGTTCTCTCTTTCAAGATGGACTCTAATGTCAGCAAAATTATTCAACCGGGAATCCCCTGTGAATTTTCCACACGGTTTTCTTACGAAGTTGTCCCAGCGAATCTTATTTCTCTCCCAAGTGAATCTCCTTCAGAAAGGATTACTACAACATTATTCTTGGTATTTTCAAAGATTTCTTTCAGACAAGAATCTTCTCAGCAAGTACTATTGGCGGTAGCTTCCAATTTACTACTATGAGCGGTTCTCAAAAAATTACATCAAACTTCTGGTGCGTTTATTTCCCCAGTAAGTCATCAACTACTCAACAAATAAACGTCCACCTAGTGGAGTGTTTATTCAATCTCAAGATATTTCTCCAACTCAGACGTTAATCTACATATCCACTTGCTGCAACGCATTGTCCATACAATGTCAGCAAATTGAAGCTCATTACCCTAGAAGTTTTCAGTCACAGACGCTGAATCTGGTTCTTCTATCAACGGTAAAGCTATCTGCATACAAATTGAAGATCTTGTCAACTCAGAAGTTGTTCAACATGTCCATACATGTTCAGTAAGATCTCTCATCAGCAGAAACGTCGGAAACAAGATTTACTGACTTCATAAACATCTATATCGCACCGGTGTGCTAGATATTGTTATGTTTATCCCAAGAGAATTGTATTCTTGCGCCATCGAATTGCTCGCTTGTAACTCGGAAGTTACACGTCAAAGACATTCAGCATGCCAGGGCTCCTTGCACCTTCGTGCACCAACAATTCTGATATTGTTCTAGCCAATTATCAGGGAACTCTTTGTTAAGTTCCCAATCATGTCATTTCAACTTTGTCAATCAGAGGACTCTTTGTTAAGTTCTCAATCGTGTCGTTTTCAACTTAGTTTAAGGTCTGTGTAGTCCTTAGTTCGAGAGAACTCCTTGTTAAGTTCTCAGTCATGTCAAATTTCTCAGTATATGGTTTCGCTTGAGAAGTTCGTTTCCCTTCTCATAGCATTGTCGCTAAATTTGTTGTCAAAGCCATTTCGGTTACACGGTTATCCCCAGTGTTGTTAAAATCTCCGGTACTTGTGCAAGCATTCCGCTGATGCTTAGCAAGTTCTCTTTCATGTTGTTCCTTGACTCGTAGTCAAGATTTGTTATCTGCTTTATTTTGTGGTTTTGCTTCCGATCGGCAAATTTTCGATTCTCTAGTATTCAATCCTCTTCCACCTTGAACGTTCGAAAGCTGTCGCTTTGTCTCGCTTATCAGGTTTAAGATGATTGAATAGGGGCAACTGTCGCACCCCAAAATTTACCCTCCTTTCCATAATCTCTTTTTGGAATATTTGTTCATGTCCCTTTCTCTGTGTCCACCCAAAATTATTTGAAATGTAAGTCGTCAAGACCAATCTTGTACATCCAAGTTTATATCAATTACAAGGTACCGTGATTGTGGTTGGTGCATCCATCCGATTTCAATCATTATAAATTTTCTCAAGCCCAAAAGGAAGTTCAAATTCTCGAGCCAATCGGAATGTTGGTTTATGTTTTAGCAGGTTGATCACGAATTGGAGTTCAAAAGAAATTTTGAATTCTATTGGTGAAACAAGGCTAAGTAGAATTGTCGGATTTTACAACAACTCGAATGTTCAAGATTATAAGTTCGAATTCTAAGTCTTAAATTTACACCAACATTGGCAGATTGAAATTTTGAACACTTTTCAAATGCAAGCTTCATTCAAATGTTCTAAACACACTACAAGAATTCTTGCAAGCTTTGGAAATTTTTGCCGGGATTTGTTTCATTCAAGGTTCGCTACGAGAATAAATTTATCAATGATTCCAAGTTATTACAAACATGGAATGTTGGTTTCGCAATTCAAGGATCAAAAGAAATATTCAAACCAACCTTGCTTTCATTCAAATTACCAAACTTGTGATACAAGAATGTTACAAATTGTAAGTACACAAGCGCATAAAATGTTTGAAACTTATTATAATTGCAATTCTAAGTTACAATTCAAGCTCCTAAGAATTGATGCCTAAACTACAAAGATTTGTTACAAATTCATATGTTTCATCCCAAATTTACAAATCCTAAAGCTATTCTATGAAGTTCTCGTGGCCGAACTTTCAATCTCCATAGCCATGTCCTCTTTGCCTTCTCCATCTTCTCAAGGTTTTCTTCTTCAAGCTTCACCCGTGTTCTTCATCGCCATGCCATCTTCATCATCTCGCCACATGAAACAAGAAAAAAACACGAGTTAGAAGTAACAATGCATAAATTGAAACATAAGCAAAAACGCGAGAAATTATCAGAAGATTGTTTCTTTTTGTCAATATCATCATTAGGCGTTAGGCGGAATCAGATTTTCATTAAAGCCTCAGAATCTCATTTGAGATTAATCATCGGAAACACTTGTTCGAAATCACGGGCTGACCCGTTCACGAACAAACATACGACGGGCAGCATACAACGAATAAGCATACGAAGCGACAGTTTAAGAATTCCGGACAGCAAGCATAAACCGAGTCTAATATCCAAAAGGCAGCGAGTATTTATCAGTTCACAGCTTAAAATATCCAACAGGCAGCCAATCATACATCGATTTATAACACTTTTCCAGCAGGGCAACAAGTATAGTATCATAGTTCAGCATAACAACAGCAAGGCATACATAGCAGCATGTATCAAGACATGACAAGGACAATTTGAGAGAGAAGATAAGTCAAGAAATCAGAGCAGGCCAAATTCAGAGCAGAAAGTATGGCTAAGTTAGAAAAACTCAGAAAATATCATGGCTAAATGTAGGGACAGTATGGTATAAACCCAAAAAGTCAAGAAACTCAGAGGAATTCAGAGCAGGACATCATTAAAGTATGGTGTTAAACCATAAAGCAGAAGCAACTGAGACAAAGGGAAGGGACAAGCTAAGACCAAATGATATATCTGTTCAGGATATAAAATACCAAAAAAACTGAGACAGAGGGAGGAGACTAACATTGAAGAAAGAGAGGCAGAGAGAAAAAGAGATCAAGTTCAGATACATAACCAAAACCAAACGAAAATCAAAGGGTAGTATCCATTTCTTATCATCCAAAACCGACAGGCAACAGAGAAAAAGAAAAGGCTTCTTGTTGTTTCAAAACCATTTTCGAAACCAGAAAAAAGGTAGTATCAGTTCTCACAAAAATAATTCCAACACCGACACAGTTTCTATATTCAAAACCCAAACTAGAGAAACTGACATAGTTTAAGAACACAGAATAGCAACATACCAAAACTGAAATCCCGGCAACACAAAACAAAAACGCGAGCTGAACACAAAGCATCAAAACATAGCAGATTCATTCATCATTTTCTACGCCTAACGCCTTCAGAAACCATTTTTTCAGAAAATTATGTTCTGAAATTAAGAAAGAAGAAGAAGAGAAAAGAAGTCGGAACTGTCTCACCCGGAACGAGAGGAAGAGCAAACTTTCACACCGACGCGTCTCCAAGGTCAAGCCGAAATCGCGTGAAGGGTAGGGTTTCGCAACCCTTTTCCGTTTTCGCCCTTTCCAACAAACCTGTGACAAACAAAGCGAATCAAACAAACGAATCAAACACAGAAATCAAAACAAATATCAGAAAATCCACATGCAAACAGATTGCAATCGGCGAGAGAGGAGGGAGAAGAGAGACGAATCGACGGCGAGAGAGTTTTCCGTCGCGACGGGGAGTCCGGCGAGAGAGAGAGAGAGAGCGGCCGGTGAGGGTTCGAGAACGAGAGTGAGGAACGCGTTTGAGAGTGACAATGAGAGAAGAAACCAGACCGGGTTCGCGAGAGAGATGAAGGAGAAAACACGATGAAGACAAAACATGAGTTTTGTTTTTTTTTAGAATTTCCCTTTCCCTTTTTCTTTTCTTTTTAAAATAAATATATATTTTGTTTATTTGTTTTCCATGTGGGTGTGTCTGGTGGTGACAAGTGTCACCACCTGGTGTTTTTTTAAAATAAAAAATGAAAATTTCTTTTTCTTTTCTTTTATTTATTTACGTATTTCTATTTCATTTATAAAAAATAATAATATGGTTTAATTAGAAATTTGTAAATAATATGTCACTTGGGCCGGTGGAATATTTATCTCAAAGAAGGAAGATCCGACGCACCCGAGTCGCCAGCAATACGACGTTTTTGCGGAGTATTCGAGTTCAGATGGATTTCTCTTCGCATTGTCCAGAATCACGACATTCCAGGCTATTTCTGAACTTATTCTATTTCGATTAATTTATTTATCGTAAATAATTTCATTGCGATGTACTAAATAATTATTGGATACGATAGTTTTTATTTGATGATTGATCGATTAAACTGTTAGCCGATTCTTCATCAAACAGAAAAAATCATCTCTAAAAATTATTTAAATTTCCGATTGTATTGCGTGGTATTCTTTGTCTGTTTACTTATTTATTCAGCATCTATTCACCAATGTACACATTGCACAACTAAACTAAAATCAACTCGATTTCATCTTGATTGGCTCATACGATTTCTTAAAGGGTCTCATGGTTGGGATGGGCATGGCCATCCTCACGAGATTGGTTAAAGCCCTTGTTGCTTTAATCGATCATAACCCGAAAACAACATTGGTCTATATACCAATTACCATGCACTGTGGTCTCATGGTCAGATAGAGCACCTATCCTCACGAGGTTAATCGAGTCCATATACTTGATTAACCATAACCCGCTCCATTTCATCCCAAAGACGCGTCGACATTTCCAAAATTTTCAAACATTTCAAAACCCCGATCCAACGCCGAAAATTTAAACTGAAACCAAACATAAGTCCATAGACCTTAAACATTCGGGGTTTCTAGTATTTGAATCGTGAGACGCTAGTCTCGTTGTTCAAGACTTTTCATCCACCTAAAACAATTCAACTCACTCAAACTCTTTGTCGCTCATATGCGATCATTAAACTCTTTTCGGATAAAGAGGTGCAATAGTCGTTTCGATACTGAACGAGGACTTAAGCTTTTCAAACAAACAAAACAAGTCCTAGTTCAAAGCATTTGAAACGCTCTAAACGCACGATTTTTCGATAAAATCAATACAACCAATTAAAGCCTTTTAAGAGGAACTACAGAGTTTTGACTTTCCCATTGCACGAGGGAATATGTAGGCACACGGTTCTGAAACCGTGCCAAACTCAAAATAATAAGAAACAAATTCTATTTTCTTTTCGGCAGCCATAACTTAGTAAACACACACAAACGCGTAGAATTAAATGGGTCCCATCGAGTACGATGGATGGGTGCTAATACCTTCCCTTACATAACCGACTCCGATCCCACTTTTTGGTCGCGAAGACCGCCTTATCCGCATCTTTGGGGTTTTATCTATATTTTCCCGTTCTTTTTGGAACGAATAAAATTAGGTGGCGATTTCACCTGTTTTCGAGAATTGAAAAGATTTTTGAAAATTGAGTCGCTTCACTTGGTATGCCCCCAGATGTAGGTTGGTTAGAACCGAACTGGGTGAACAATTTCTTGTGTTCTTTTGTTTCCTGCACAGTTAATTGTATATTCTACCTTGTCTGTTTTATAATGTCGGATCAGATGTCACGACATCTTGAATCTGGCTGTCACCAGAATTTCAATTCCTAACCCCATCATTGTTTGATTTGGTCTTACTTCTTTGTTGATCCTTGCTTTCTCTTCTCTTAATATTGATCCTTGTTCACTTTCGATTTTCTAGTATGTTTTGAGAGAGAAGTCATTGTTTGTTTCATAATAATACCTTTGCACTTTCAATTTTGCTTATAAAAATAAAATGACAAGACGACATTGTGCAAAGAAAAAAAAACAAGTAAAAAATTACTACAAAAATAACCTAACAATAATTATAATCTACCTACCACATCACTTGATCTTACCGGTGATTGGAAAGAAATATGGTCGGTCTAATGTCGGTTGATTCAAAGCGTTCTACAGAGGAGGTTGTACATGCAAGGCACTCTGATACTGAAGTCGAAAAAAGTTAGAGATAAGTAAGAGTTAGAGAGTATGGAATCGAATCCTTGACTCTCTTGTATAGGAGAGTATTCATAGAGCCCTCAGCGCTGGGCCAATGGTCTCCATTGTGGACTGAGTATTCAGGCCCATAATGGATGACTGCCAGGATTCCCACGTGAGAGTGAGGATGAGCAGCACGTGCTCATCATCCTAGGTAGCGTGCTTCGAATTTCGTGGGTAGTGGGTTGACTGCGTCTGTTACGAAGAGTGTAACGGCTCTGAAGTGTGCAGAGCACGCTGATGACGTGTTCTCGAGTGAGGAGCACGTGGAGCGTGGGTCCTCAGATTGGACCATGATGGATTGGGTCATAATTTGAACCATCCTTGACGTGGGGACAACTTGGGCCGTGCCTGACAGTGGGCCAGCTCCAGGCCCAGTCCAGAACACCACTTGAAGTGGGAAGGGACCTCAAACACACCAGTGAACAAATACAAAATCCTTATTCTTTTGAAAATTTGATTTTATACTCTGAAAAAGGGAGGAAGCAAGTGGTTTATAGAATAGAAAAATGCTACTGTGAAAAGTAGTTATAAGGCCATAGCTTGAACCGTAAGTTCTTCATAATGTAGTGACATAATTACAATTGCAAAAGTGTTGAGAATTGCAATCTCATAAAAGTGATGGCTAATAATGTCGTTGTATCTGGTTCATTTCTTCCTTTTCAGTCACCTTTCGTTATACTTCTCAAAAAAGTTATGAAGTGATTTCTGGTTTGGATTCTAGTTACTTAAGTACAACCTCAAGGATTTGCCATTATAAGTTAATATGACAGGAATTTGATTTTTAAACTTACAGAAGCCTATAAGCTATGTATTCCTCAACGTGATTGACAAATCAAAGATACAAAGGAAATTAACTCACTTATTTGAAACTTTTATTCATCCAAAAACAGTGAAATGTTCATAAGCTTCGTTCCATTCATTCCTCAATGATAGAATGTACATTCTTGTATTAATAAGGAGATACCAATAACAGATGCAAGTGAAATTTCTACGAAGCGATGACTTCAACCAAGCAGCTCATCCAGGAAGTGAAACGTACAAAGTGAATCATACAGAAACCATTAAAAATTTACAACAACTTACTACCATTACAGCAGCAAGCAACAGAGTTTACGTAAACAGATTTTATTACATAAACTAATTTGATATACAACACCAATAAAATACCATAAGAGCACCAATCCTAGCCTCTCATTTCAGATCAACTAGATCAATTGCAGCTGCTAGTCTGTTACATTTCCAACAACATTCATGTGAATGTCAAAACGACTTCTTGAAGTTTGTGGAATCCTGCAAGTAATTCAAAATCCTTTCAACGGATTAGAAGCCTAATTCTATTTTGCATGTTCTAGAATATTAACTATATCTACCACATATTTAGAAATACCAACAAAATATTAAAAGGAAAATGCGTGTGCAAATATTAACCATGTACACCCAAAACCTGTTAAATATGAATATAAGTATATTACAGCCATGGATAACAATGTACAGAAACTTTACAGCATCAACTGAGTTTGAATAAAATAACATTGCAAACACTTTTTCAAGATACAGTAACTTAAATGGCACAAGGTGTGCCAACAATACTTGTACGAAGCTCAGCTCAAATAGCCAAAATGACTATAACACCAATAACAGCTATAAAAGCAATAGTGAACCATGAATTGACTTAAGCATTAGCAAGATAACAATTATATGACTCTAAAAGCATTAAACTTAGCAGTGCATTTTAATCATATTAGAATCATAACATTCTTCGAATAAGAGACATATAGTATTGGTCAAACATTGACAATTCAATTATTCTTCCATGACTTCAACAATTACATATTTCTTCTTCAAGCCTAGTTCACCTTTCAACAAATGCAATAGTAAAATGTGAGACAGTATGCTGACACATATTTACCAAAAAATTGGTGAACAACGGTATTGAAACTAACAATAAGTCATCTTTTTATGATAGAAAGAAAATCAATCTCATGGGACATTAATGCATATCTAACTAAGCCATTTACAACTAATGGAAGCTCTTTACTTTTTAAGTTCTACACAATCAAACAACAAACACCAAATAAATTTAGCAAGTGGTTTTAAGAGAATGTGGGTACCTGTAATAAGAACATCACTTAAAGATTATGTTTGGGATGTGAGCAATTTTGGGCCATGTTGCACTTGTTTCTGTACGGCATTCTTCAATTAAGAGGGAACTTCTAGTGATTGTAAGGGTTTGTAAGTTGGTAAGACGAGGCATTCCATCAGGCAGGGAAACTAAATCTTGACATTCTGAAATGGTGATATGCTGAAGTGACGAGAGGTTGCAAATCCAAGCTGGAAATGCCTCTAGGTCGGAACAATGTGATATTTCAATATTTTCCAAGGAAGGGAGATAGTTGAGTTTGTCCTTGAACCAAATTTCAATTTCTTGAAATGTTTGATTTGGAAGCCAATAAAAAACAAGATGCTTTAGAGAAGTCAGATTTTGCATCCAATCACTTGGAAGTGTTTTAACGTGCAGCTCATGTCCGCCAAGAAACAAGTGATTTAACATGGAAAGTGGAGGGAATTCAATCGAAGAATTTGATTTTACCATGTTTAATGTTGCTTCCAATGTGTTCATATTACAATCCCAGAAAACCAATTTCTTGTCGAGGTTTGGAAAAGTGGGCATGTGAGTCAACAATGGACAATCAATGATAGTTAAGTAAGAAAGAGAAGGCAGAAAGGAGAGATGATGTGATTGTGAAGAGTTATCATCCCTTACCCTCCACCATCCTTTCAACTTTTCACATCCACAAATGCCAAGGTACTCCAAAGAAGGGAAGATTGCTTGGGATAAAAGAGGCTCTTCATAATAAATGTACTCCAACTCATGAAAGTCACCTATAAAAAGATAGGTTAGGAATGGGAGACATTCCATTGGTTGGAGATATTGTACACCTTCACAGTTCTTAAGAAATATTCTAACAATGTTTTTGAGTGAAGAAAGCCAATTAGAAAAAAATAAATCCTTATGCCGCTCCCTCAAGCTTAATTTTCGAAATCCGGATGTTTTCTTCTTCTCTTTAAATGCTTTTAAGTTTTCAATTTGAAGATGTCTCAAATTGATTAAACTTAAGACATTTTTTGTAGAAAATTCAACTATTTCACACCCATCCAATATTAGTGTTTGAAGACAAACAATGTTACTTATGGATTTGAAAAGGCCTTCTAGTCCTACACAGTGCCATAACTGAAGATATCTTAACTGCTTCAAATTTCCATCTGAATCACACAACTCACTTATAGAACAATCTGAAAGCTTCAAAAAGCGTAAATATTTGAATTTTGAAATAACAGACAATTCCTTTTCATTCCAATTCTCTGAATTATTGGCCTCGAAAATTAAAGTTCGCACACAGCTTGCATCCAATGACTCTAACAAACCAATAGCACCACTTTTCAACATTACATGGATGGGACTTCCAACAAGTCTTTTTGTTTCACTATCCAAGTAACAACAATCATTGCCGGCTACTTGCATTGCAAGATCATGTATTAAATCATGCATTTTAAAACTATATAAATCACCAACACGAACTTGAGCATCTTGGAAAAATGACTTCATCAAGAAGATATTTATGAATCGGTTACCGATATCTTCCATGATCTCCTTTTCATCTAAAAATTCAAGATAACCTTGTGCCATCCACATTTGAATCAACTCATCCTTTTGTATTTCCCAATCCTTAGGATATAAAGAGCAATAAGCAAAAAATTGTCTTAGTTGAAGCGACAAGTTTTGGTAACTTAGTTTCAACACCGGCATGATGCTATCTTCATCTTCACATAATTTCCAAAGGTCATCTTGTAAAATAGCAATCCGTTCCTTTTTTTCACTTTTACCCTGTAATAGGCCTCCCAACGTTCTGATTGCTAGTGGAACACCCCCACACTTTTCTGCTATCTTTTTACCAAATGGTTCAAGAATTTGATTCACTCCTTTAGTCTCATCCCCATATGTAATAATTTTCTTCAACAAACTCCATGAATCTTTTGGGTTCAAACCATTCAGAGTATAGGGATCACTTACACCCATTGTCTGTGCTACAGTTTTTGTACGAGTTGTCACTACAACCTTACTATCTTGAGCCCCACACATCAAATAAGTCCTCAATTGAGTCCATTTTTCAAAACTCTCGTTCCAAATGTCATCTAGGACTAACAAGAATCTCTTATTAGTTAAGTTGTGACGAAGCATATTTTGCAAGTTTTCTAATGGTAACTTATCATCAATTTTGCTTTTGGTTACTAACTCCAACATTTTTTTCACAATAGTTTTGACATCAAAGTTATCAGAGATACATACCCACATCCTCTTTTCAAAAATCTTTGCTACTTCACCATCATTGTATACCAATTGGGCAAGAGCTGTTTTTCCCAAACTACCAATCCCCACAATAGCAATCACAGAGACATTCTGATCCATATTTGGTTGTCTTAACAAGCTTATAATCTTGATTTTATCATCTTCTCTTCCAATGATATCAGATTCTAACACATAAGAACTAGTTTCCCTCTTTACACTCTTACTATGTTCAACCACCACAACATTTGAGTTCAGATTCAACCCAGACATATCTTTCGCAACATCATTAAATTTCTTTTGTATTTCATCAATCTTACGAGCCATTTTGCGGCGAAAAGCAATTCTAGTTGGAGATAAGGAATGAAGTACCTTGGTCACTTTGTTCTTATTAGTTTCATCCATTTTGTATCTCATATCTTGAATAAGAAATTCATCTAGCAAGTTATCAGCAGGATGAAGCACATCATCTTTGAGTCTTTTTATCCATATCTGTATGGCCCGGTTTTGTTGTTGTTTGTCCTCGGCATCAAGAAGCACAACTCTGATGGCCTCAACAGTATTCTTCAGTCTTTCCAATTCATCCATAACACCGTAAATCCTTCCAAATTCATGAAAGGCTGCTGAAGCCAACCTGTTAACAATAACTAACCTTGATCATATGAAAAACAACAGCCAAATGTTTTCACTTTGACTATAATAATAAGCAACTATGTATGATATGTATTGATTTGAATGGAAGGAATAACAGAAAAAGAGTTGAACATGAATTCACCTGTTAATGAGGCTAGTAGCAACACCATAGGGAATTTGCTCAACCATTGTTCAGAAATAGTTGCAAAGTAAATCAAATCGATTAAGTGGAACTTCAGAGAGATGCAGATAGAAATAAACTATAGGAAAAGCATAGGTATGTACATGATTGTAGTTGACCAATGGATGGCACAAAATTGTAATTAGCCTTTAAAAAATACTAGTGGGCATGTTGTACAAATAGAAAAAGAAATGGTGAATCAAGTTGGATTTTTTAAATTTTTTTGTTGATAGCATTCCTAGTATGTCATATATACCTGATTAGGAGTGTTCAAAAAATCCATAAACCAAACCGAACTGCTAAACTGAACTGAAGTTAAAAGAACTGAACTATTATTAATGGTTAGTGAACTGAACTTATATTTTGGTAATGGTTCTAGAACCGAACCGTTAAGCAATTAACCAATTTCAAAATAGTTTCGAACCGAACCGTTAATACTTTAGTATCTAAATTAAATTTTATTTTAGAAAATAAAAAATATTGTTTTTTTTTAAAAAAATTGAAAATAATAAAATCAGTTTTTTTTGGAAAATAAAAAATAGTCGATTTTTTTTAAAAAAACATTATATTTTTCGAAAATAAAAAAGAAATTTTTTTTCAAAGTATAATTGATTTTTTTCAAAGTCAATAAAAAAAGTCAATTTATTAAATAAAAAAAAGTCAATTTTTCTGAAAAAAAGTTGCAGAAAAAAAATCAGTTTTTTTAAAAAATAAATAAAAACAATTTTTTTGAAAATAAAAAAAAAATCAATTTTTTTCGAAAAAAAAATACAATTTTATCGAAAATAAAAAAGTTATTATTTTTCGGTATGGTTCGGATACCCTTATGTAATGGTTCGGTTTGGTTCAGTTCAGTTTTCTAACAAAACCATACCATGAACAACCCTATACCTGATACAACAAGGTTCATGGGACACCTTTGATCATGTATTTTTCAAAGGTTATCAAAACCTCTCAAAAAATCATCACACTATCAATCTCATTTTTCACTCAAACTCAACATTCTTGTGGTGCATTATATCAGAAAGAGTTAAAGAAAATTGAATTTAAAGTAAAGTTTCCTCATTTCAATCTACATTAATTACATTTGTATGTTCTTTGGCTTGGAACATTGTCACGTTAAAACGGAAAGTATATTTTCAGTTTTGCAGATGAACGAAATAGAAAATATACTTTCGGTTTTTGGGTCTGTTTTTTCCAGCAAATTCTATTTTATTAATTACATAGAATATTTCTTAGTTTAATCTTTTTTTACCTATTAGGTATGGTGCATCTGTTAGATTAATTTTGGATTAACAATAATTAATTATTATTTATTATTATTAATATATTATTATGGTCTATTGTTATTAAACACTTATTGATGAATTTATCTAATTGAACTATTGTCTTTGAATAGACTGTGATGGGTTGGATTATTCAGTTAAAGCCTAATGAGAGGTTCATGCCCTCACCCGTTTAGTTATTTAAGCGTTGTCTCATTAAACGATTAACTTAGTCTGAAACCATAAACGACAATGAGATAATAATCCTCTCATACTCTCTGACGGTAATCCCTATAATAATCCTAAAAGGTACATCGATAGTCTCTTCACTCCTACAAGATACAATGTTTTTATTATAATTATTATCTTTTGGTGTGTGATATGCTATAATTTGTGTTCATATGATTTAGTTAAATTCAACAATTAGTATCAGAGTCTGATTTAAATACATTTTATGGCTATTATATAAATATTATCATCGAGTATAGAAAATGATATTCACTTCGTATTATATACCTTATTATATTACGTAAAACTTTTGGAATAAATCTTTAGTATTATACGTGGATTTGCTTTGTCAATGACTAAACACTGAATTTTACGTCTTTTGTTTTAATTTATACATGATGTAATTGGAAAACTAATTCAATTGTAAATGTTTTAAATGGCTTATACCTTTATTGAATCATTATACCTTTATTGAATCAAATTACGATCAATTCCTTATTTTCAATGTTAATCTTTCTAATAATAAAATAAAAGATGGTGATGTTAATCTTTTGATATAAAATTATGTGCATCAGATGGATTGTTGCCTCAAATTTGTAGAGATATCTAGGTTTTATATAAAAGTAGGGCATATCTCAAATGAATAGTCGTTTGGTTCTAAGATTATATTCTTAGAATTTATTTTATGGAATCTGATTTATTTTATGAAATCATCATTTGGTAATTAATTTATATATAGTTTTGCCAAATAATTAATATCAACTACTATCCTTATAAATTTGGCATGATTTTTGGATCAATTCTGAAAGAATATAAAATGTTACATCTATTAAGCAAATCATATCAATACTTGCATATGATTTAATCTTTGATCTTTGTATCAATTGTTTATCTGGTATTTTTTCCGTATGTTCGGTTGTGGGTTACTATATTAACTATGAACCTGATAAGTGTCAAAATATCGATATTTTTAGTGTAAATTTGTAACACTTATCATTCTATTTTTGTGTAATAAATCCAAACTTTTGTGTAAATAATAGTATAATCTCATTCTTTTATAACTAATATTCTTTTGATATTTTTATACCATTTTTGTAGGATTTATCACATGGTTGAAGCACGGAGCATTCGAGATCGAATAAGGCTTCAAACACACGATTTTGAGCAATTGATCAACGAACAAGGCTCAAATCAAAGAATAAAAAATCATCAATTAAGTTGATATTTTGTCATGGTTAGATAGGTCATTGAATAAGTTTTCCAACACTTCAAACTGTGCGCGAATCAGAATTACGGTTCTCAAGTTATGGCCGAAATAATGTTGGAATTTTCTTGTTTTTTTTTTAGCAGCGTCCCGAGCTCGCCCAACGGTGGAGAGGCGCTTCGGGAGCGTGAAAATACAATAAAAACACATTTTTGAGCGTCCGACGATGGTTTTGGACCGCCAGACAGTCCAGGCTGGGCAGAAACTCATATTTAGGCAAAAAAAAACATATTTTTTTAGGTTATGATTGGGTATTTTTGGTCCCAATTCATCAAAACTTCAAATTTTGGTCTAGATAGCTTAGATAACAACTATGGAGCATGCATCTTGATGATTATGAGTCGAATTCCTCATTGATCAATGCTGACAACCCGTGAGATGTTTGGTTTTTCTCCATTTCTTCTCTATGTATTTCTCTATTTGTTGGGTTTGTACGTATATTTTCTCTTAACTCATGTATATTTGTCGCCAATGGCATTATATAGAGCTTGCTTTACAAATCTATGTTGGTTGTTGTCTAAGGTTCTTACTCTACGTTAGGGATTTGAGTTGTTATAGACATATATTGCTTAGATTCTTACCTAGGATGATTATATGTTAGTTTCTGAACGTTAGACATAGATTTATAGCTGACATTCACCGTGGGTATCTAAGATTAATGCCTCTGTGTCAGGTGAGGGATCGTCGATGCGAGTGACACGGTTGACTTCTGTGTTGTTAAGGTGGGTGAGAGATCACTACCGATGTGACGCAATGAGATTCTCAATTTGGGTTATGAATAACTTAGGTTGTGAGAGATACATGATGACATAGACGAGTATTGTAGGTTGAGCATAATTGGATGATAGGTTTAAGTCTGTTACGGGTAGTGTACATTCGTTCCATATAAGTTGTCTATCCTTTTTACTTTAGTTTACGTTTATTTTCTGTTGATACTTTTCTTTACAACCCATTTAACTTCAAACTCATTAACGTTATAATTGTCGAATGGCGAAGCGATAACCAATCTCTGTGGACACAATTCGATATAACATATATCACATGGTAAAAATAATACTTTACTTTTTACTAGCCGCTTTACCGCTTCAATAAAATGGTGTCGTTGTCGGGGATTAGTTTTATTGTTTTTGCATCGCGATAATTCTTTTGTTTTTGAGTTTTGTAATTAGTGTATATGTTGTATAGACTTTGTATATGAACTTGTATATTGTTACTTGTACGTGTTGTGTTTACTTTCCATACTTGTGCATATTTGTGTTTTTCATTATTTTCACGTATTGTTGTGAATTGTATCGGTATCATAATATTTGTTGTGTGAATGTTAGGACAATTTTTTTAGGTTTGCGAGGTGTGAAAATACCATGGCATGACGAGATGAGGTTACTAGCTTGCATAATAAAGGCGTCGAGCTTACGACGTAAAACAAGCATGTTTGTTTGTGTTTGTTAATGTGTGTGGTGACTTGTGTTTTAACAAATTGAAATAGGACATGTTCTAAATTTTAAATCTTCACAATTGAACTTGTTAATTCATTTTCACCCGGTTTTCGTATCGTTATGTATTTGTTTTGTTGTGTCAAAATTGTAATTTCCACAAGCTTGTCGTGTTTAACTTGAAGAATTTTGTTGGTTGTAAATATTGTAAATTTTGTATATTTTGTTATCCTAATTCTTTTGTTGTTGTTTGGACTTAAATTTTGGTCTGGTAGCTTGAGGTTGCATTTTATGATTTTCCGAGTTTGAGTGTTTCAACTTGCGGATGTATGGTAATGGTAATGTTTTCAAAGTTGATACATGTCAGGTACTTGTTTATCGTTTTCTATAGCATAACATGTTTAAGAAACTTTTCATTTGTATAATTACTATACCATTCATTCTTTTTGCATTGCTTGCTCATGACTTGAATCATAGTAGTTCCCTTTTTATCCCAATTGTGAGGAAGCTCTCCATTGTTCATATATGTTGGAGGCCATAATTCTTGTTTTAGATGGACTTTATTATGCTTAATTTTTTGTTTGTATTGATTGTATGAAAGCATGAAAGTGATCAAGACATTTTTGTTTGATTTTGAGCACAACTACCTAACCAAATAGTCAATTCACCTTGTGAGTGTGTGAACCTTTGTAACCTCCTTTGAGCCTTTTTGGTTAATGTCCATGTTATTTTTGAACTTAATGCTTGTCTAAGAGTGTTTGATTTTCCTTTTTGAGTGGATGTTGATTATTTGTTTTCTTGAACCCTCAACTATGATTTTTAGTTGAATTTTTACCTTGCCTTAGAAAGTAGGGAGTATTCACTTTAATGTTGGTTTAATTCAAGTTGGGAGAGAATTATTTATGTGCTTATGTTGTGATTGTTATGAGTTTGAGAAATAGAAAAATAAAGAGAGAGAAAATGTGAAAAAGAATGAGAAAAAATAAAGAAAAGAAAAAGAAAAGAAAAGAAAACATTTGAAAAACAAAAACAAAATAAAAAGTATGGAATAATGTTGTGTTAATAAGTATTGTGATTGGTTTGAAATTTGGGATGAGAAAGAAGTTTGATTGAAATTCTATTGTTTAAAACTTTGTGAGTCGATCACTCCCTTAGGTTTAGGCAAGTTTTTGTTTCGATTAGCTTTAGGACTTATCACTTGTTTGTTAACCAAGTCACATTACAACCTTGAAAAGCCCTTGTGATTCTTGCATTTGTATATTCAATATGAATTTTTGGATGAATGCATAATTTAGCTTATTGTTTGCAAGATTATTGTTTGCAAGTTATGAACGAAACAGTGCTGGAATTTTCTGTTTTTTTTTTCAACAGTGCCCCGAGCTCGCCCAACGGTGGAGAGGCGCTCCGGGAGCGTGAAAATGCACTAAAAACATATTTTTGAGCGCCCGACGGTGGTTTTTGAGCGCCCGACAGTGGAGGCTGGGCAGAAACTCATATTTAGGCGAAAAAATATATTTTTTAAGCTATGATTGGGTATTTTGTATTAGTATATAAATGACACATATAATTGTTGGTTATAGAGTTGGTAAAAGTAGTAAAATAATAGGGCTAGTATTAAAATAATAGAATTTTTAACCGATAAGTAATTAATTGAAAATAGCTGAAATAGTCTGAATAATTACGTGGTTGTTTGTAACTTATTTTGGTTGATTCGATGTATTGTATGCCTTGTTGTAATTGGTGAATTGTAGGTGATAAATTGTGTTGTGTTGCTTCTGTTGAATTATGAGTATTAAGCTGCAGGCTTACACCAATGTTATAGTATTTGTTGTTATTAAATTGTTGATAAGTTGTAGGCCTCGCGCCAACGTTGAATAATTATTTTGAATTGCTATTGAGTTGCAGGATTTTAGCCAGTGTTGAATTATGATGAAGTTGTTATTGATTTGTTGTTATGTTGCATCACGTTGTCGCATATATTGCATAACACGTTGGCCTGGATTGACAAAATATTAAGTTGGGAGCTTTGCTTTGTTTACGATGGCTTGGATTGACAATACGTTGATGTTGAATGCTTATTCCTTGTTGATGCCTTGAGTATTGACAGATTATTACGTTGGGAGTTTTGCTCCGATTTTTATGTTGGGAATTCAACTCCGCTTTTTACGTTGGGAGTTCTGCTCCAATTTTTACGTTGGGAGTTCTGCTCCATTGGTACCACATGCATGTTCATTGTAATGAGTCACATTCTACGTTGCATATTTGAGTTGTTGTGTTGATAAAGTGTTGTTGTTATACTAGTCGATGATTATATTGTGATTGAAGTCGTTTAAAGCTTTGAAACGGTGATTTTACATGGACTGATTCTAATATATTGTTTATCATACGTCCTTTTATATTGTTAGATATCTCACCCCTTTTGTTGGGTAACGTACAAATAATCCAGGATGAAGGTTGTTTACCTTCATTAGTTCGAGTTTGTGTCGTTGCTCTGATACGCAATACTCAGGGGGATGAACGAATGTTGTTTATTGTTATTATTACTTCCGTTGTTGAATTTTATGTTGCTTCGAAGTTGTTTTAGTTGAACAAAAGATTTCATGTCATTAAGTTGAATAGTATGATTTTATCGTATGATCTTCATTGATAAATTAATTTTTATTTTAATATTTTGTATGGATAATGTAATATTCTGGATAAACAATATAATTTGTAAACAAATTATTTTATTAATTTTTTTTATGTAAATAACATAACGAAATTTAATTAAAAAATAATATATTTTATTTCTCTATTTTATTGATTAACCAAAGTGTACGAGACATTAAATTTATAAATAATAAAAGTTCAAAAGATAATGAGGTTGGAATTCATGCACAGATAAATAAAAAAAATGTTATAGAAAAAAATATTTGAAATACTAAAAAATATAATTTCTTAAAAGACCCTTGAGACCCTTGAGGCATGGTCTTTGGCTCCACCGTCTATCTACCACCCAATTACTATGAGCAAAGCTGTCCATGCTCAGACTTCTAATCTCTAAGAGTTGACTTGAAAACATCTCACCCAAGAAGACGAAGATCAATGCCTTCTTCATCCTCCTCCTCCACTCCTCAATTCCTCTACGACGTCTTCCTCAACTTCAGAGGCGAAGACGTTCGTCGTAGCTTCGTTTCTCAGCTCTACAAGGCCCTATCAGATGCCGGAATCCGCACTTTTCTTGACGACGAAGAGCTCGAAAAGGGAACAAATCTCGAACCAGAACTAGTGCGAGCAATTGAAGCTTCTCGCATTTGCATACTGGTTTTCACCAAAGCTTACATCACATCTAGTTGGTGTCTTAAAGAGCTTGTTCACATCATCAACTGCCGCAAAACTACTGGACAGATTGTTCTGCCTATATTTTACGACGTTCAAGCGTCTGAGGTGCGTCATCAGAACGATGGTTATAGAAAAGTTTTGCATTCAACTGCGAAAAGAAGAATCTCCGGTGGGGAAAGAATGGAACTTGTGTTATCCAAGTGGACCACTGCACTAACTGAAGCTGCCAATATACCTGGATGGGATTACAAAAATTCCAGGTTACTTTCTTATATTGCAAAATGAAGCATAGTTTTCAGCTTATAGTAATCTTTCAAATAATTTATTTATATTCATTCTTTGAATCTTTATGTTTTATTGAAGGAATGAAGTTGAGTTAATTTCTGAAATAGTTATGGATGTTTCGAGAAAGCTAAAAAGTAGATTATTGAAAATTACAGAGTTCCCAGTTGGATTGGATGCGCGCGTGCAACAAATGATTCAGTTTATTGAAAATCATTCGAGCAAAGTTTGCTTGATAGGGATCTGGGGTATGGCTGGCTCTGGTAAAACAACAACAGCCAGAGATATCTACAACAAATTTAATGAAAAGTTTTTAGATCATTGTTTTATTGGAGATATTAGAGAAGTTTGTGAAAGAGGTGTTGGAGAGATTAATCGTTTACAAGAACAACTTGTTTCAACTGTCTCGAAAACAAATGAAAAGATACATAGCACTCCAGACGGGATAACCACAATTGAGAAAAGATTTATGGGAAAAAAGGCGCTCGTTGTGCTCGATGATGTGAGTACATTTGAGCAAGTAGAAGCCCTATGCGGAAACAGTAAATGTTTTGGTTCGGGAAGTGTATTGATTGTTACATCCAGGGATTTGCGTATACTTAAGTTACTTGAAGTTGACCGTATCTATAGTATAAAGGAAATGGACGAAAGCAAGTCCCTTGAGCTTTTCTGTTGGCATGTTTTTAGGAAACCAAATCCAAAAGACGACTTCACTGAACTCTCAAAAAGTATAGTTGCTTACTGTGGAGGATTGCCACTGGCTCTTGAAGTCATTGGATCTTACTTGCGTGACAGGCCAGAACAACATTGGAAATATGTACTATCACAATTAGAGAGAATTCCAAATGATAAAGTGCAGGACAAACTCCAAATAAGCTATGAAGGTTTAGAGGATGATCTTCAAAAGGATATATTTCTTGACATTTGTTGTTTCTTTATTGGGAAGGACAGGGCCCATGTTTCAGAGATTCTAGATGGCTGTGGACCTTATTCGGATGTTGGAATAACTGTCCTCATAGAGCGCAGCCTCCTAAAAGTCGAAAAGAATAACAAGCTTGGAATGCATGGTTTGCTACGAGACATGGGGAGAGAGATTGTTCGTAAAGAATCAAAGAAAGAGCCTGAGAAACGTAGCCGATTGTGGCTTCACAAGGATGCACATCAAGTATTGACAGATAATAGTGTAAGAATTTTCTCTGTAAATAATTGTAAACTTTTGATCATCTTCCATCACCGTACAAAGATTATTTGTTCATTTGTACCTGTACCACTCTATTATTAATATAGACTGCAAATTGTTAAATGCATGATCTGAGTATGTTTGGATGGTAATGTTCAATTGCTCATTGCAGGGAACAAAAACGGTGGAAGGATTGGTTATGAATTCACAAAGCACCAGCAATGTTTGCTTCAAAACTGATACATTCAAGGAGATGAAGAATTTGAGACTTTTAAAACTTCATCACGTTGATCTTATCGGAGATTTTAAGCATCTTTCTCAAGAACTGAGATGGCTCCATTGGCAGGGATTTACTGGTGAATGTATACCCGGTGACTTTTATCTGAGAAATCTAGTTGCTTTTGAGTTAAAGCACAGCAATATTAAACAAGTTTGGAATGAAACAAAGGTGATATGTAGATATTTATTTTGAAACTAAAATTTGATATCAATAGTGTTGAAAACTCTCAATGAAAATTTCATTTTTATTTTAAACATTTATCTTTTTGCAGTTGATGGAGAAGCTGAAAAATCTCAATCTGAGTCATTCCAAGTACCTGACAAGCACTCCCGACTTTTCAAAATTACCAAATCTAGAAAAGCTCATTATGAAGGACTGCCCAAGCTTGTATATAGTACACCAGTCAATTGGGGATTTGAGGAATCTTCTTCTGATAAATTTTAAAGACTGTACAAGTCTTAGCAATCTCCCAGAGAAGATGAATCAATTGAAGTCTTTGGAAACTCTCATCCTTTCCGGTTGTTCAAGGATTGACAAGTTGGAAGAAAGCTTAGTGCAGATGGAATCTTTGACAACATTGGTCATAAAAGATACAGGTGTGAAAGAGGAGATGTATTCAGCAGTAAGATCAAAAAGCATCGGATATATATCTCTTTGTGGATATGAAGGATTATCATTTGATGTTTTTCCTTCTGTTATTTGGTCCTGGATGTCACCGACAATGGCTTTGTCTTTTGCTTCCATCAATGTACAGAATAATAACCCGGGCTTTCTAACACCAATCGTTAGGAGCCTTTCACAACTCAGAACTGTTTGGATACAATGCCACTCAAAGAATCAACTAGCTCAAGAATTACAAAGAATTCTACATGATATTAATCGTACAGATTTGGAAGACTCGCTAGTCTCAAATCATTCCTTGAAATCACATTTGATTGGAATGGGGAGTTGCCACACAGTCATGGATACTCTTTGCAAGCGCAAACCCCAGGTCCCTTCTCTATCCTTTTGGCTGTTTCATTTCAACTAGCTTCCTAGTTTTAATAGCATAATTGCATAAATAACTACACATATGCTTATGATACAGGAATTAACAACCAATGATTCAAGCAATTTTTTCCATACGGGTGGAAATTATCCTTCTTGGTTAGCGTATACAAGTGATGGACCTTCAGCACCATTTCATATCCCTAAGGATATTGATTGTCCCATGGAGGGAATAGTCTTACGTGTTGTTTATTCATCAACATCTGAAACCATGGAAGTTGAATGTCTCACTAGCGTCTTGATTGTTAATTACACAAAGTGCACCATCCATATATACAAGCGAGACACAGTTGTGTCCTTTGTTGATGAAGATTGGAAGAATGTAACATCAAATCTAGAACCTGGTGACGATGGCAAGATTTATGTGGTTTTTGGGCATGGATTGATTGTTAAGAAGACAACTCTTTGTCTAATATATGGCCAGTCAGTTATTATGGAAGTAGATTCATCAATTAAGATGGAATTGAACGTGCAGCCGCAGCCGTCGCCTGAAGTGGACATGCAAGCATCATTTAATGTGAGTGTGACAGTACCAAAGGCCAATAAAAGTTTATTTTCAGGATTTGGAAAAAGAATGAGTGCATGCTTATGCTTGAATCAGCAGAGATAAAGATTTGAACAATTTTTGAATGGATATGCCTTTGCCACAATGGAGATTCCTTTGTTTCAATGAATGAGGAAGGAGGGAAGCATTGTGTTTTATATGCATAAAAGGAGGGGAATTCATGTGCTTACTATTTGTTTTAATTAATGAGGTTATAAAGCAATAATGGATATCTTCTTGCTTGAGCACGATAAATTTGGGTCCTTATTATTTCTTTTACATGTCATTGGTGGTGGCATTTATTTTTCTATAATTCCAATTCATTTACATTGTTTGGTTCATTAATAGATTTTGTAAGTTTGACTTTACTTTAGGTGAGTTGAATATATAATTATAGTAATTTATGTTTAAATATATTTAACTTAAAGTGAATTAAAAGTAAATTTTCATGTAAAAACTACATATATATTCAAAATCTATAAATTTTAACTTCAAATTAAAATCAATTGAAGGGTGGAAGGGTAACTCAACTTAATTAAGCTAAGAGTTCAAAAAAAATACTAAAAATTTAGAGGGTATCTTAACCCATCCCATGAGATAATATTAAACCCCATAAATTTTTTAAAATATTTTTCTAAAATTGAAAATATATTTCTGGTGTGCACTTTTTTTAAGTTATACATACGTAAAACCGGAAATGTACTTCCGCTATAAATTTGAAGTATATTTCCGTTTTCTAGTTGACAATTTACAAGATAATGAAAAATGTCAAGATAATGAAAAATGTCAATGGTGCAGAAACATAATTTTGGTAATGAAAAGTGTCAATGGATTGATGTGTTTATCTATAATATATTGAAAAATGAATAAATGTGATGTACAAAAGTTGGGTGCTGCAAAAGCATTTGAAATAGAGATTGAAAAAGTGAAACACAGACTTGAATTTGGCCAACTATGTAGAATGTTAAATGGTGCAGGATCATAAGCCTTACTCCATTTCAATACTGGAAATATATTTCCAGTTTATATCAGAAATGCAGTTCTGGAATAAATTTTATTTTAAAATAAGTGTTGAATATAATTCTTTGTGTCAAAAAATATTTGGTTATATTTGATTTAGGAGTGTGAAAACAATTTGTTACATACATATTTGATTTTAGATTTAAATAGATTTGATTTTAGATTTAAATAGATTTGATTTAAATCTAAAATAAAATATATTTGATTTGACTTAGGAAACAAATTAAATATATTTGATTTGGCTTAGGTAGCAAGCTAACCTAAATCTATAATTAGCGGGAGTAACCCCTATTTTTTGCAAAGTGAATAATAAAGTTTTCCACATTTTGTAGACAGATAGAAACTCTGCAGAAAATAATTCTTTCTTTTTTCTTTAATTGTTCATTATCATTGTGTGGTGATATCAATCTTGATGGGTTTCCAACAATAAGGTGAATCTCAACACAAATGAATGAATTATATGTGGGTAGGAGTGTAAATCATGTGCGAACCGGAAATAAATCTCTGATTTTTAAAAGTATTTTTAAAATTTCGCGTGGTGTATGAGAAAAACATGAGATGGATTAAAAAATCTTCAAAATTACTAATAACAATCTGCCTATAAAAGAAATTAGAATAAGATCTTGAAAGATAATAAATTCTAATCGAGAGCAATAAAACAAGTCAAAATCAATTTTACATATTTATAACTAATTCAAATGATTTTGAAATGTAATTCAACATGAAAGGTGTAGGTTACTTGCTCTTCAAGTAACAAGTTAATTGAATTAGTTATATTACTTGTTGTTCATACTTCCCTTCAGCAAAAATATGAGAACTTAACTTAATATCCTGTTTTATCCTGACCCCCCTCTCCAAAACATATAAAAAGACTATAATAATCCAAATGGCCCCCTCTCCAAAAACATATGAATGACCATAATAATGGAACTCAAAATTTTCACCATTTTTCAAAATTCACAACTGAGAATCAAAAGTTTCAAAAATCCAAGATGATATCGAAAATTTCACCTAGATGTTAGATATCAGATATTGTCTAGTATTTCTTATCGGAAATTTCAAAATTTCTGGTATTTTTTTAGGCTGTATTACCGAAAATTATGAAAATTTCAGAAAATCATTTTTTATTGAAAATTTCCGAAAAATTTTAAAATTTTCGGTAGTTCATATTTTGAGAAAGAGACGCTTTTTGAGACATCCTTCTCTATAACTTATGCCCCTATTTATACAACTTTATATTCATTCTAGACCACACATATTTGTCGGTGCAATCACAATCCTACAAAGTTGTCGATAAAATCCTGAACGTTAAATTTTTTTGGTTCATTTACACTACCGGAAATTTCATGAATTAATAACATTGGTAAAATCCTTGACCCGACTTGCCTTTTGATAAAACAATCTCTTGTCACTTGAGTTTTTCTAGGCTGATCCTAACTAGAAAAACCCAAAAAATCCAATAAAATTTCCTCTAGAAGAATCATTCTTTAACAAAACTGAACAATCCTTACAGACTTAATCTAAGATACCAAGTTTTTAGGATTAATAGAATCACTTCACCTTGCAAGTCATAGATGGTAGACAAATTTTCATTCTCTTAAGACATAAGATCAGAAATAAATTACCTCATACTCATTCGTAGTTGATAACACTTTTTATTCTAGATATACAGATCTTTGAATAAAACATCCAGTACATCATGAGATATTTCTTCTAAACAGAAATCTTCATAGAACTTCTTCTTTAACTCAAATCAGAAATAGAAAGAACCACACAGTTGCTCATTAGGATACGTGGGGAAATCTGTTCCACACGAAATCGAAGGCCTTCACACTAAAATTATTCAATGATTGACATTATTTGGATTTAACTCCAGCTCCAACATGTCTTGAGCATCACAGACTTGTTGATGTTAGTACAAATGTCCTAAACATTTGGTCTAGACATTTTTTTCATTCTTCTCAAAAATCGAGTAGATTACCTTTCAAGGAACATGATAGCAACAAGAAAACCTTTATTAGAGACCAAAGCATAAAAAGAAAACCTTTATTAGAGACCAGAACACAAGCTCCTATAGAGTTGAAAGCAAAAATAAATTACCCTTGTCTTTCTTCAATGGCTTGTCACTTTTTTTTTTGTCAAACCTCTAGAGTAGAGACATGAGAATCTTCTTCTTGATCAACCTCACATCTGAACACTTTTTCTTTCAAACACACTTAGACATGCCTTTATGAGTGGACTTGAGAGATTTCCCAAGTATCTTTGACCACAATACAAGCGATGAACAATTTGGACTAAAAACACTTATCAATTCCATAGATTATGGTATTCAAAACTTCAAATTCATAAAGACCTAACTTGAGCTTTTTCCTTCTGTTTTCTAAAGTATCAAGATTCTTCCAACCTGATAGACTTCATAGTTTTATAGTCCATTGGTTACCAGAATAGTATCACTCTAGCTTTCCTAAAAGACACATAGTACCAAAAATATATCTCCCAAAAACTCACCCAATAGACCATGGCACATTCTCTGATACCAATTGCAATTCTGGTACAGACAACACATATTAACAAAATTGTCTTAACAACATACAATGTTAAGACAGATGTTACAACATCTGGTAGTAAACCAGATCAATTAAGTTATAAGTGATACAAAATAAAAACAGCAAAATAATAAATAACACAATGAGTTGTTAACCCAGTTTGGTGCAAACTCACCTACTCTGGGGGCTACCAAGCCAGGAAAGAAGTCCACTATCGGCAGTATTAGTTCAAAGCTAAACTCTGTCGCTTACAACTTCCCCCCTAATCACTACCCAATGCAACTTCTACCTATGAACCTCCTAAATATGAGAAATCGCCATCTCACTTCCTAAATCACTTTAGTGATATCTAACAGTCTCAATCCTAGTGACCGCAACAAATACAACTCAAAGAGAATATCATACTTCCATTACAATAACTCAAACTCTTGCTTAAAAGCTTCGAGTGAGAACAATTCTCTACTCATTACCTAAAGGTTTTCTGAGTGAGGACAATAACTTGACTAACAGTCAAGTAACAAACAGTCTACCACATAGTATCAAAAGATACATGGACGACTCACAAACTACACAAGAGACTCTCAAAACCTAAGATTTATATTTCCCTTAATTTTATAATTGTTGAAAACTTAAATTACATTAGGTTAAGATTCCTCTTTAAATACACATCTGTAGTCCATGGCCTTCGATACTCTGAATCTAGAAGTTTCTTGATCTACAAGTTGAGTGATGCACCAATTATGCAGCCAATATCCTTAAATCATGGAACAAACGATACAAAATTTCCTAAATCATCTCAAGGTCTAATTTAATATCTTTTGTACAGATGGAGATATATTTTAAAACAAATCTTCTTGACCTGTGAAGATCCCTGAAATATATCCAAATGAAATAAAACAGAAACGAATCAAATCTGTCAAGATTTAAAATCAGCAGTGCTTGCCTGCGGCATAACAGAACAAGATGTTATGACATTATGTTCGACATCTGGTCAAAACCATGTTTTAACAAAATGTTGTCAATCCACAAAACCATGATACCAACACTTATTATAAAAAATAAAAAGTTTACTTTTTTAGATGCAATGAATCATTAATGTAATTGATCTATAAATGGATCAAATATATTATTTATTCAATGTATCTAAGAAATGATTTTTTATTTTTGTAATAGAGTAAAATAATTGTTTCTCCTACCAATCTGTGCACCTTGGGTCACAGTAAGAAATTTTCTAAATAAAATTATATTTAACTGTTTTTCAAATAATGTAATATTGATCATATTTCCATATATACAAATCTCAACAAATATTTATACTCTCTAATTTTTGTTTTCTTACTTGCAAGTATACTTTTTTTGCATTTTATCCTACTTGTTTTGTTTAAGTTTATGCTATACTGGTCCTTTCAGTATGTAGACCATATTGATTTGAATATGTATATACTAGAAGGAATATGACTTTTTTATATATATAAGGAATGTGAATGAATTGAATCTATCTAAAAAGGTTTCATCAGTTAACCAAATAAATGCAATAACTACTGAAAGGTCAAGAAAATAAGGGGAAGAACAGAAACAAAAAGTGAAAAAGTGTTCCTAGAGGTTAGGGGTACCTTTCTAATGAACAGATGATAAGATTATCTTTGGGATTTTACAAATTTTGTCTTCACCCGTTTGTCTCTGGCACTCTTCAACTAACAGGGGACATGCAATGATTTCTAGGGTCTGTAAGTTGGTTAGAATGGACATTCTTTTGGGCAGTGATGCCAAATTTATGCAATCATGCATCTTCAGGTGCTGGAGCGATGAGAGGTTGCATATCCAATCAGGCAATGCCTCTATGTCTTCACAATTATGAAAACCAATTATTTGTAGAGAAGGAAGACACTCGGGATTGTTCTCAAACCAACTTTCTGTATCCCGAAATGCTTGACGTGAAAACCAATTAATTTGAAGAAATTGTAGAGAAGTAAGATTTTTCATCCAATCATTCGGGATACTTTTCACATCCAGGTTCACTCCGTCAATGTGCAAGGATTTTAGCATGGAAAGAGCAGGGAATCCATTCAATGCTACTTTGTTCAGTGTTGCTACCAATGTTTCCACACTACTATCATACAATTCCAATCCGTTCTCAAGATTTGGAAAGGTAGGCATGCAACTCAACTTCAGACATCCTATGATTGATAAATGAGACAGATGAGGAAAGGCAGGCAAGGAGATATTTTGTGAACAGTCGGTATTATTGAAATCATCTCCCATCTTCAACCATCCCCGCAACTTGTAACAAAACTGCAAAGAGAGGCTCTTTAAAGATGGAAAGAACACTGAAGAAAAATCTTGTTCATAATATATGTACTCCATCTCTTCTAGGAAACCTATATGAAGTGACTTAAGGAATGGGAGACGCTCCAACGGTGGGAGAAACTGGAGACTTCCACACAAAAAGAAAGATATTTCGACAATATTTGTCAGTGGGGAAAGCCAGTTTGAAAAACTCATCCTCTTATGCTGCCAAATGCTCAATTTTACAAATCCAAATGGTGTCCCGTCTCTGGAGGCTTTCCAATCAGAGATGTGGAGGTGTCTCAAATTGATCAACTTTGATACAACCTTTGTAGAAAGCTCCACTTTTTCGTTAGGTGTCAATGTTAGTGTTTGTAACAAAACAAAACTGCTTAAGGATTTGTAAAGACGTCCCAGTCCTCTACAGTTGGACAAGTTAAGATATCTTAAATGTTTCAGTTTTCCAATTGATCTAGAAGACTTGCTTAAAGAACAATTCGACAGCTTCAAGACACGCAACTGTTTGAATTTTGAAATGACTGACAATGTAACCTCATTCAATTCTTCCTCATTGGAAGACAGGAAAATCAAAGTTTGCAACCTGCTTCCATCTAATGAGTCCAACAAATGAACTGCTTTGGGTTCCAATGATACATGCATGGGTCTTTGTACACAGCTTTTTGTCTCACTGTCCAAGTAACAACAATCATTGCCAGCTGCTTCCATTGCAAGATCATGCATTAAATCATGCATTTTGAAACTAACTATATCACCATCTTCACCCACTTTTGCATCTTGGAAAAATGACTTCATCAAAAAAATCATCACAAATTCTTCTCCAACGTCTTCCATGTGTTGTGTATCATCTGAGCATTCAAGATAGCCTTGTGCCATCCATAGTTGAATCAACAAATCCTTTTCAATTTCCCAATCCTTAGGAAATAAAGAGCAATAAGCAAAACATTGTCTCAATTGAAGCGACAAACTTTGGTAACTAAACTTCAGAATCAACATGATGCTTTCTTTGTCTTTACTTAATTCCCAAAAGTCGCTTTGTAAGATATAGATCCATTCCCTTTCTTCACTTTTACACTGTAATAGGCCTCCCAGTGTTCTAATTGCTAGTGGAACTCCCATGCACTTTCCTGCTATTTCTTTACCGATTGATTCAAGTTTTTTATTCACTCCACTAGTTTCATTCCCAAATGTAATTTTCTTTAGCATACTCCATGATACATCTAGAGTCAAACCATTCAAGACATAGAGGTAGTTTACTTCTAGTCTTTGTGACACAATTTTACTACGAGTTGTCATTAAAACCTTACTATCTTGAGCACCACACATCAAATTGGTTTTCAATTGAGTCCATTTTTCATGAGTAGCATTGCAAATGTCATCCAAGACTAACAAGTATCTTTCACCAGTTAAATTTTCACGAAGTCTTTGTTGTAGGTATTCAACTGATAACTTATCATCAATTTTGCTATTAGTTAATGACTCCAGCATTTTTTTCACAATAGCCTTGACATCAAAGTTATTAGATACGCATACCCACATTTTCTTTTCAAAATGATTTTTCACTTCCACATCATTATATACAAACTGTGCAAGAGTTGTCTTGCCTATACCTCCAATACCCACAACAGCAATTGATGAGATATTTCCATGTGATAGCTTCAGGAGATTTATGATCTCCTTTTTATCATCTACTCTTCCAGTGATTTCTGATTCTAACAAAAAAGAAATAGATTTGCTCCTTAAACTACCAGTTTGCTTAACCACCATAGTTTTTGGGCTTAAATTCAACTTGGATATTTCTTCCACTGCAACATCAAACTTTTTTTGTACCTTTTCAATTTTAGGAACCAGTTTTTGGCGAACATGACTATGGTTTGAAGATAATGAACGAAATACCGATGTCATTTTTTTCTTATCACTTGCATCCACTTGGTATCTCATCATACCTTCAGTAAGAAATTCATCTAGCAAGTCATCTGCTAGATGAAACACATCTTCAAGACTTCCTATCCAATTTAGTACATCACAATTTTGTTCTTGTTTCTTCTCGGCATCAAGGAGCACAACTTTTATGTGTTCAACAGAGTTCTTAAGCCTTTCCAACTCATCTTTAACACCATAAATCTTTCCATGTTCACCAAAGGTTGTAGAAGCCAGCCTATTAAAACAAAATTTAGTACACTAATTAATTGTTTTCTTTTTGACACTTCTCATCTTTTAAAAGATATTGATAAAAATATTTGTAGATGTTATATATACGTTGGATATGATATTTATTTTTAAAAAATAAAATTTGTTCACCTGTTGAAGAGGTTTTCAGCAACAGCATATGGGATTTGCTTGGCCATCCTACAAAGAAAGGAGAGAAGACAAAATGAAATATTTTCACTGAAACAACCAATACTCCTAAATCAACTTTAGAATATTATTATCAGTGCAAAATAAAATAAAATCAACCTTCTGTTGACATCATCATTTGCCAAAGCCCCTTTCTCATCAGCATCCTCTGATTGATTCATAATTTCTTCATGTCTTCTACTTGCTTCATCCATATCCCTTTGATTATCAAACCTCGAGGGACCACCTTTGGACTTAGCATCAACGTCATTCTTCAAAACATGTTTCTCATCAGCACCAACTTCCATAGTGATTGACTGGTCATATATTAGATACACAGCTGTCTTCTTAACAATCAACCCATGTTCAAAAGCTACAAGTATCTCCACATTGTCACCAGGATAAAGACTTGATGTTACATTCTTCCAATCTTCATCATTAAATGACGTTATCGTATCTCGCTTGTATTTATGAAGAGTGAATTTTGTGTAATTAATTATCAAAACACTGGCGAGACATTCAATTGCCATGTTTTCATTTTCATATGTTGATGAATAAACAACAGATAAAGTTATTCCCCTCATGCAACAATACCTATCCTCAGGCACTTGAAAATGTACTGACGGTCCTTCACCTGTATAGGCTAACCAAGAAGGATAATTGTCCCCCGGGAAGAAAAATTTACCAGAATCGTTGGTTGTTAATTCCTGTATCATGAGAAAATGCAAACTTAATGATGTAATTCTACTATTCAATTGGACTTTTTGTGAATGTCAATCAAAATTCTGAAAGGTTAGTATGTTTAAGAAAATACTATGTTCTCAAGCTAGGAAGCTAATTGAAAGAACTGATATGTTCTCAAGCTATACCCTTTTTCCTCTAAAAAAGATACACATCTTTCAACTTGTAAATACTATGTTAGAATATAAATTATAAAATAATAGCTCATAATATCCTAGATATATTATATTAATAGAATCTTGGTTCATGTTCTAGGATCAGTTGTAATATTTAGATATCTTAGATTATCTCTTAGGATTAGTTTCATATTTACTATCATGATTTTATTTCATTTTTCAGTATTTATTCAGGATTAGGTATCTTGATTCTTGAATCCCTATAGATAGGGACGAGTGCTTAGTCTTTTGTATCAAGTCAATTTAGTATCAATAATTTTAAAAGTTCTTTGTTATTTTTCTTCTCCTTTAATCTAGAATCCACAAGTTCAATATGATATCTAGAGCCTGTTCAATCTTTAGTGGCCTTTCTCTTCAATATTCCACTACCGAGTTCACAAATCTTTGGAATTGTAGTAATAGTTGCATTCAAAATTTATTTTAATGAACCATCTTTTTCTTTTTTGTTTCCACCGGTTTTCTCCTTCTGTCCTTGTGTCATCCTTTTTTCTGGCATGTTTTCCGGCTTCCAAGCCGTACCCACCTTTGACAAACTTTGATAATATTCTGGAATGTATCTGTATCACTTGGACTTGCTTCCAATTTTTTGTTTGTGGGTAAATTGGTGGATAACAATTGTAATGTTATTCTTTTCTAGTGAAATTATGTCATGCAAGATTATTTTCACTCTAGTTTATTTCTAGTCATTTATCGCTTACCTAGTTTTCTTTGCTCACACAGTCGATTCTAGCAAGTAAATCACTTCTTCCTAAATATAAATATTAGTAATGGTATAGTATAGCATTTCGCACGGGTAAAGGAACAGGTGAACATTAGACATTAACAGCTTAACTATTCACCACTCATAAAGAACAATCTAGCAACATATTTCTTGTGTGATAGGAACTATATACTTTAACACTCAAAAAAGGTTTAAAGGTGACAACTAATCTAAAATATTGACCATCCAAAGTTATTGAGAAGTAAAACATGATGTGCATATGCTACGTTAAGAGGTGCTTTAGATTTAACTTATTATAAAGAATAAAAGTTAGAAAAGCCAAGGGAATAGGGAAGTAACCTGTGATATGCTCTTGCTAAGAGTGTCGATGACTAATTGGAAGCTTCCCATTCCAATCAACAGTGATCTCAAGGAAAATTTAGAGATTTGTGATGCATGTGATGTCTCCACTTTGTAAAAACGAACATCATATTGATCGTCAAGAATTCTTTGCAAATATTGAGTAAGTTGAATCTTTGAGTGGAATTGTACCCCAATATTTCTCAATCGTAAAACCCTGCTAGCAATGGGTGATAGAAAGCCCGAGTTATTTTTCTGTACATCAATAGAAGCTAGACAATATGAAATGTTCCTGAATGGGGAAATACGAGGTAGAGAATTCCTGGTCGGTGACATCCAAGAAAAAATGAGAAAAGGAAAAACATCATGTGATAATCCTTCATATCCACATAGGGATATATAACCGATGCTTTTCAATCTTGCTATTGAAAAGGGCACCTGTTTAACAGCTGTATTGTCTGCAATCAGTGTTGTCAAGGACTCCATCTGCTCTATGTCTTCTTCCAACTTGTCAATCTTAAAACAACCAGAAAGGATGAGAGTTTTCAAAGATTTCAGTTGATAGATCTCCTTAGGAAGACTGCTAAGACTAGTACAGTCCTTCAAATTTATCAAAAGAAGATTATTGAGATCTCCAATGGATGGGTGTACCTCAGACAAACTGGAACAATCCTTCATAATGAGCTTTTCAAGATTTGGTATTTGTGAAAAGTCCGGGGCCCTTTTCAAATATCTTGAATGACTGAGATTGAGAATTTTTAGATTCACCAGCACCTGCAAGAAGATAATTGTCGGAGAAAGATGAAAAAGGAAAAGATGGCAACAATTGTGAGCAATTTTTAGTTTCAAAAGATTTTATATTATACCTTGGTTTCATTCCATACTTGTTTGATATTGCTGTGTTGTAAGTTGATAACAACTAGATTTCCTTGATGAAAGTCATCGGGTATATAGTTCAAGGAAAACCCTTGCCAATGGACCCATCTCAGTTCTTTAGAAAGGTTCCCATAATCTCCAGTGAGATCAACACAGTCAAGTTGTAGAAGTCTGAGTTTCTTCATCTCCTTGAAAGAATGAGTACTGAAGCAAACTCTACCAGTTCTTTGCGACTTCAAAACCAATCCCTCTACAGTTTCTGTTCCCTACATGTGAGGAAAAAATAAAAGTAATGGGAAATCTTTTTCTTTTGCTAGAAACAAAGTAATGCATAAATTTACAGTATTGCAGCCTAAGCACACCTTGTAAGGAACATGACAGGGCAAAACAGTTCAGAAACAAATAGAGTTTTATGATCTTGATAAAATTGCGGAGGGTGATTAAAGCTCTTACAGAATTTTTGGTCAAAACATCATGTACATCTTCGTGAAACCACAATCGACTACGCTTTCCAGGTTCTTCTGTTGAACTTTCACGAACAATTTCTCTTCCCATGTCTCTTATTAAATCATGCATTCCAAGCTTGTTATTCTTTTCAACTTTTAGGAGGCTCCGCTCTATGAGGATAGTTATTCCAATATCAGCATCAAGTCCACAGCCATTTAGTATCTCGGTAACATAGACTTTGTCCTTGCCAATAAAGAAACAACATATATCAAGAAATATATCTTTTGCCATATCATTCTCTAATCCATTATAGCTTATTCTCAGTTTCTGTTGCACTTGATCATTAGGAATTCTCTTTAGTGTTGAGAGTGCAGTTATCCATTCTTCTTTTGTCCTCTGATATAAGTAAGAACCAATGGCTTCAAGAGCCAGTGGTAACCCTCCGCAATAAGCAACTACATTCTTTGAGAGTTCATTGAAGTCGTTTATCGGACTGGGCTGTCTACAAGCATGCCAACTGAAAAGCTCAAGGGACTCATCTTCATCCATTTCCTTCATTGTACACACATAATCAACTTTAAATAAATTAAGTATGCGTACATCTCTAGTTGTAATAATTAATACACTTCCCGGACCAAACAATCCAGGATTTCCGCATAGCAATGTTAACTGTTCAATTGTGGTCACTTCATCAAGTACAACAAGTACTCTTTTCCCCTTAAATCTGATATTGGCCAAGGTTTTCTTTAATGAAATGCTATCTCTCATCACCATTGTGTTCAGGATGTCTGAAATTAGTTGTTGTTGTAAATGAATAATCCCTCTATCATCCTTTTCACAAACTTCTCTAATATTTTCAATGAAACTGTGTTCCACGAATTTGCGATGAATTTGATTATAAATATCTTTGGCTACTGTTGTTTTACCTGATCCACCCATTCCCCATATCCCTATCAAACAAACTTTCCTTGTTTGATTTTTAATAAATTGAATCACTTGTTGCACATGGGTATCCAATCCAACAGGAAATTCGGTAATAGACATTAATTTGATGTTTAGCTTTCTCAAAACTTCCTCAATAATTTGTGGAATTAGTTCTTCTTCATCCCTTAAATAGTAATAACAGTAAGTATAAAACACATGTGAGCATATCATATGCTAAGTGTAGTGTGTGTAGTGTACTGTAAAACACCAACACATACGTATAAATTTAATTTATTCATTTTATTTACAAATTATTGATTACCAGTATCACGACGTGTCAGTGTCGGTATGGTGTATGTGCTTAATAAATTAACACACACAAAAAGGCTACCTGTAATTGGGGACATGCCAACAAGGAAAATTAGCAGCTTCTTTGAGTGCAGTCTTCCAACTAGCCACCATCTCTCTCTTTCTAGTTCTTGAATCAAAACATATTCTTTTTGCAGTAGCTTTCAATTTTTTTCCAAAACTACCATTCTGTTGGCGAACAACAGATGGATAAACATCATAAAATACAGAGACAACCCGATGGCCAAGAGTTCTGCGGCATTCAATGATTTTTTGCAGTTCCTTAAGACACCGACTAGATTCAGTGTAGTTTTTTGAGAATACAAGTATAGATAAACGAGATTTTTCTATTGCTCGCAGTAATTCTGGCTCCAATTCGGTTCCTATGCGAAGCTGATCGTGGATGTAGGTGTTGATTCCGGCTTTTGTGAAGGCGTGAATTAGATGAGAAACGAAAGTGTTGCTAGTGTCTTGTGGTCTGAAATTGATGAACACGTCGTGTATCCATCGAGGATTGGAAGACCATGAAGAAGTAGAATCCATAGATCACAAGAATTGAAGTCAACAAAGAGCAACAGTGCCTTAGAACAATCTTCAACTAACTACTTTTATTATTTTATGGTGACATTTGGCCTAATTTTTCTACACTGGAAAATGGCCAATTTATTTATTCAAATAATTGATAATTATTGATATGTATCTATGTCTATAGCAATTAACATCTCACATTCTCACCCACCCCTATTATACTATTATACAAGTCACCCCTCATATTTCATTATTTCTAAAATGCTTCCTTTCACTATTTACTCTAAAAAAAATTATATTTGTCAAAAGAATTTATTATTGGGAAAAGTGGGTCAAAACGAAATTTTCAGTATGTTGATCAAATTTCGTGTACCCAATTTTAGTGTATACCGGAAATACTTTGCATTATGCAAATTTTCGATTGTGAAATACCATAAATTTTTAAATTTTCGGGACGATTTCCAAAAATATTACATAAATCATAAATTACGCAAATTTCAAGAAGGTAGCGTAACACCGAAAATTTCAGTTATATCAGAAATTTCCGGTATGCAAATAAAATTTTATGTATTTGTGGTTCAGAGCCGACAACTTTTGCTTCTTCTACGGATTCATGTAATGATGTTACACAGTTCTTCACCACATACATCGTATGTCATATATTGAACTTACACATTATTATTTATATGTCGACCTTAAATAAATTGATGAAGTTTACTAATTATATGTTGTTGATTTTGGAAGATTTTGGAAGATTTTTGAATCTCGACCTAAAGTTCTAGAATAGGCACAGTCTATTGGTAAAAAGCATGATATTGGTGTTGTTACAATTCGTTCCAATTCAGCTAATGGAATATGGGGGAGGGAGGATAAATTGATTATCGGTTGTGATAGAGGAGGAAATTTCAAAAGAAAAAAGGAATCTGAGTCCAACTCTGATGGCATCTATACTATGAAAGTTAGATGTCCCTTTAGGCTGAGATCTATTTCAAGTGGTATCAGTTAGAAGGTGGTGGTTAGATGCGGGATGCATAATCATAGACTAGATAAGAGCTTGGACGACCATGACATATTCGAACGTCTAAAAGATCGTGAAAAAAGTTTGTTAATGACATGACGAAGTACAATATGTTACCAAGGTACATCATTTATGCTTTGAAAGACAATGAACCAGAAAATCTCATGAGTATTATCCAGGTATTTAGAGCTAGAGTAACATATTGATTGAGCAAGAGAGGTGAAATGACTGAGATGAAAATGTTATTGAGCCTTATTCATCAAGACAAATACATGTGTTGGACTAAAAATACAGAGCGTCATTTTAGAAAAGTATAGTCAATATTAAGCATCGGTATAATATCCCATTCTATACTAAGTTGCATAGTTTTGTCTCAAGACGATGTATACAGCTCATTGAGAATGAACTAGAAAGAGTACAAATTATTGGTTCAAACAAGGAGAGATGTGGTTGTTTCATTAGAACAACACATGGATTACTGTGTGCGTGTCTACTTGCCAGTTTTCAAATTTTAGGCACCCTTATACCTTTGGAATCAGTTCATGTATTTTGGATGAAACTGCACATTTCAGAACATGGTGTGAGTCCTGAAGAGAGTAAGTGGAAACTAGAACAAAGGTGTGAAGAGTTGAAGAAATATTTCAGTACTTTGGATATTATGGGTCAGAGGATGTTAAAGAAAAAGTGTGATCTAACTTATCCATCCACAAATTCAACGTGTCCACCGCAGGTGAAGTATCAGCCAAAAAGGTGAGTTTAGAAGAGTACAAAGGGCGGGAAGAGTGATGTGCATTGTGATCCTAACTAGTGCAAATATACCGAGGCTTTGCGGGGAATCAGACTACATAGAAATTGTGTACAAAGTCAAGTGGAAGTCAATCGTCAACCATGTCGATTGGTAGGCAACCTTCTACCAAATCTTCAAGAGATAATTACTTGTCACAGTTTCCTGTTTTCTTTCATCCATACATCGATGGAATTATTGATGTTGAGAATGATGAAAACTGTGTTTTTCGTTCATTTCATCTTTATTAGGATGAGAGGAAGATTCATGTTATTTGGTTCAGAAGTAGTTAGATACTGAAGTCGATCAACACGCTAACTTGTATTCTAAGTTGTTATATGACACTGTTTATGTTGTTAGGAATTTGTTACAAGTAGAACAATCGGGTCCCCGTGGTAGAGATAAATGGATTTCGATTCCTGATATGGGTTACCCTATTGATTCTAAATACAGTGTTGTATTTGTTTCCCTTTCCATGCAACTTAACATAACATTTTTCTCACTCCCCAGTATTTTTTTTGTGTTGAAATATACTGAAATTTCTGATACTATATTGGAAATTTCTGGTATTATAATGAAATTTTCAATATTTTATTTATGGAATTTTCTCGAAATTTCTGGTAAAACTTGTAACACCCCATTTCTACCCAACGTTTATATAAAAATCAGAGTGTCAGAAATTTCAACAATATGAGGCATTACATTCATAATTCAAAACCGTCATCATAAAAAGCATATCATAGTGGATACATAGCACATATTAATTCAAAGAATTTATAACAATTAATTAGTCTTCAAAATACTTCATATTTATTCAGAAATTACGTAGCGGATTCATAATATTTCAAAACTTCAAACAAAATATAGCATCTATTAAACAACTTAATTCAAGGAAACAAATTCTTAAAGTATTAATGTCAGCAATGCAACGGAAGTAATATAAAAGTAATAAGCGTTCATTTTCCCCGAGTGCTACGTATCAGAGCGACGACGCCAAAAGCTGCTAAACTCTTTACTCCTCGTTACCTGCACGTTAACAATATAAAGGTAACGACCAACAAAATAGAAAGGATGAGATATCTACCAATATAAACAGGTGTATGATAAATAATATATTATGATTGAATCATATAAAATTATCACATCACAATTAACACGTCACAATAAATTCTCAATCAACAACAACACAACACCACTTCATTGTTAGCAACAACATATAATTACTTCACAATTAACAACGATATGATTTCAAATGAGACACAATAATGCATATGCATGTGGTACCATTACTCACACCAATACACAAGCAAAGCATTCACAAATAAACAACAACATACACAACAACCACACATACGCCTATATCACTATTATTACCAATAATCGAGGTAATTATCAACCACAACAACTATATTCATCGCTAATAATTCACAAACAATTTCACAACACGATGCATCCACACAATTGCAACAAAATAAAATAATCGTAATCACCTACTAAAATTTATGAATTATTCCGATAATTTCTAATTAATTTTGGACAATTATTTACACTGCTTATTTTACCAACTCGGTTAATTCGGTACTGTTTTTACACATTATTATTATTACGAAGAATTACGTTAACATTTTCTAACTATAAAACTGTTACTCTATTTTCCTGGTATTTAATTTACACTGCTATCAAAACCTGCTATCACTTTACGCTGCTCCTGTCAATATTACTATCTGCTAATATTATTTCATAATTAGTTCTACTAATTATATATGCTCGGCCATTTCTTGTCCCTGCTACTGTATTATCCTGCTAACCACTCATACTATTATTTCCATTGGAATATTGTTATTCCAATTGCTCACTGTTTATTCTATTATCATACATATATTAACTATTTATTCTATTGCCATACATATATGTATATACTAGGTACCTAAATCAAGTATACTACACGTGCAACAGTTAGGTAATTACTACACTTTTTTTTTTTTGCCCGAGGCGCCCACCTCAAGACAGGGATGAACGTCCCACTTCATCACCCACACAAGGGCGCCCGCCCCACCCTCCTCTTGCACATGGGGGCGCCCACCTCCACTACCTACACTATTTCTTTTCTTTTCTTTTTCTTTGTTCTGACCTGAGGCGTCCGCCTCTTCTTCCCTTGGTATAAGGAGCGCCCGTCCCACTCTTGTACCTACATCAACTATTTTTCCAATCAATCACTGTAACACTAGTTCCTTACGTAACCATTATTCTTATCCTTCGATTAACAGCAGCAAACACCAATATAAAAATCAACCATTTAATTCACACACGGTCTACGCAAACAAGGATAATTTCATACAATTTCATCCCCACATACGATTTATCATAATCCCGTTTATAGAGTTAGAACTCCACCCCTTACCTTAAATTTGATGGTGGTAATAACTCCGATCGAATTCCTATTTTTCGGTTCTAGTTGTGCACTCCTTGTATCCTCTCCTAACCTTTGTGCCTCCACCTTCTTCAATTGATTTCCTCTTCTTACGTAAAACCCTATTTCCTATTACTTCCTTCATTTATATACTACCTAATATTATACTCTATTAATAATTAAATTAATTATTTCCACTCTTTTAATAAATTAAATATTATTCTATCATATATTCTTATTGGCCAATTAAATAATGCTTCCTCATTCTATTTCTCACATTATAATAAAACTCACTAAATATCCTAGTTAATTAATTTCTACTCATAATAAAAATTCTCCAACTAAACTGATTATTCACTTAATCCTCTTAAACCGACTTATAAATCTGTTAACGTCCCTTATAATTATTCCGATAATTCATTCTTTGACTAAATTCCAACAATTAATTCCTTAATATTTCATTTAAATAATTAAGTGATTTTCCGGGTGTTACAAAACTCATGTTTTTCGAAATTCAGTGATTATTCATAAGGATATAATGGTAAAAGCTTACATAAACAGGGTGTCCATGTATAATAGAGGGTGGTGAAATGTTAATTCCTCTAATAATAGTATATAATATTTCTAAAAATTAGACCAAAAAAAATATAAAAAAGATAAATATATATACTTATCCATTATTTAAGGGAATTTCTTAGTGAAAAGAAATACCCTACAAATTTCCTAAAATGTCCCTTGAAATCGAAAATATTTTTTCGGTGTGTATCTTTTTTTGTTAAACCTTGTCTAGAAATTAAAAATATATTTGCGAAGTGAACCGAAAATGTATTTTCGACTTATGTACAAATCGTACCAAAAACACTGATGCTGGCAGTGATTCTTTTTTAGCGTTGTTTCACATTAAATACAAAGATGTATACTACAAAGCATACTACAAAGACATTTAGAAAAAGACATATATAGATAGATATCATTAAACAATACAAAAGGTGCCTATAGTCAATATAGGGGTAACCCAAAATATTATCCAAATACACTAAAAAAATGATAACCAAAATACATATACAGCATTAAAGATTATTGGGTATGACGGACTCTGAGTTGGCCCGTCACCCTCCCGACGTTCCTTTGTTGCTTCCTATAAAGTAGAGTTCCCTGAGCCTCTGCCATTATGGCATCCATAACACCTCTAACATCAGAGCCATTAGGAAACAAATCTCCATCAATACCCGGCTGCACAATGTCCATGATACAACGACACCTATGCAACACATCAGTGATATGATCGACCCGTGTCTGATCCTCCTCTAGAATTTCCTAAATCAATAATTTAATTTTTACTATTTCATATTAATGAATTTTAAAATTTATTAATGTTGTATTAAATAAATTTTTATTGGGTTATTAACATTTTATCCCCATGTCATATAGGCGATATCTGGTTTTCCCTCATGTAAAATTTATTTTTGAAAAATACCCTTGCCATTTCAAAATATTGACAATTTAGTCTCTATAGTCAAAATCCATAGGTAAATCCAAAATAAAGTCTGCAGAAACCTGCGGATTTTAACTTTAGAGACTAAATTGTTTGTATATTAAAATGACAAGGGTGTTTTTCTAAATAAAAAAATTACAGGTGGCAAAACCAGATGTCGCCTATATGACAGGGGGATAAAATGATATTAACCTATTTTTATTTAGTTTTTTAAATAAGAAGAAAATATTGGGTAACAAATGAGAGAGAAGCAATAGTAGGTTTGAAAGAAGGAAAAACAAAATAGAAGTAATGTAAGATTAATGAAAACACTTTTAATTTGAAAATAGGAGGGTGTGTAAAACAAATGAAAAAAGTCGTTTATGAAAGTGGTTAATATATATATATATATATATATATATATATATATATATATATATATATATATATATATATATATATATATATATATATATATATATATATATATATATATATATATATATATATATATATATATATATATATATATATATATATATATATATATATATATATATATATATATATATATATATATATATATATATATATATGTGGTTGTGATTAGAACTGGTGAACCTTATGGTGTTTTTGTATCAGTGTAGGTTGGGATTGCTTATGTTATTCCTGTTTTAGTTAATAGTCTCTCCGTCCTATATTATTTCTTACAATTGATTATTTGACACAGATTAAGAAACAACAATAAATAAAATAGAGAGAATGATAACTTTATCAAATTATCTTGTTTAATCATTTATTTATTCAAATTAACATTAATATTAAGTAAAAAACAATACAAACTTTCTTGGGATGGAGGGAGTACAAGTTTTCTCCAAACATGATATTTATTTGGGACTAATGGAGTATAAATTTTCTTGATTTTTCAAAAAATAAAATACAATATATTATGTGAGATTTCCAAAAAGAAAAAAGGTTTGTAACAGAAAAATAGAAGATAAAAGAAAACAATTTGAAGAAGGAGACAAAGGTTTGGTGAATAGAAAAGTAAAAGCTATCAAGTGGTAAGTTGTAGAAGTAGAAAGGTGAAATGGAAATTTCCAGAGAATAGAGTTCTTTTTATATGATAGATTAATTAAGGGAGTTTCTATGATGAAGTTGAAAAAATAGTTATTTTTAAAAAATCATTTGAAGATGGATCTAGTGTTATACGAGAGAGTATAGTTTTTATTTTTTTTAGTTAATTTAAAGTAGGGGTGTTCAAAATTTTAGTTAACTGAATTAAATCTGTTGTTTGAATTGAATTGAATTGGAAAAAACTTAAACCATTTAAATGGTTAATGAACTGAATTGTATATTTTACCAATTCAATTAATCTAATTGAATTTGAAAAACTAATTTAAACTGTTTTAAACTCTTTCCACAATTTTATCAAAAACTTAAATACTATTATTAAACAAATTCAATAAATGTAACAAATCAAATAAATATTTTAATAATATTTTTGTATTTATTATTGAGAAATTTTTACACGGTTTCTTCCCCAAATTATAATGTTTTTGTATTTATTATTGAGAAATTTGATTTCGAAAAAAAAAACTAAAAAAATTTGATTTTCTTGAAAAATAAAAAAACTAAAATTATTTTTTTCGAAAATATAAAAAACTGGAATTTTTTTTTGAGAAATAAAAAAAAATCAGAAAAATAAAAAAACTAAAATTATTTTTTTCGAAAATATAAAAAACTGGAAATTTTTTTGAGAAATAAAGAAAAATTCAGAAAAATAAAAAAACTAAAATTATTTTTTTCGAAAATATAAAAAACTGGAAAAAAATTTTGAGAAATAAAAAAAAAATTCAGAAAAATAAAAAAACTAAAATAATTTTTTTCTATAATATAAAAAACTAAAAATTCAGAAAAATTAAAAAACTAAAAATATTTTTTTCGAAAATATAAAAGCTGGAACTGTTTTTTGAGAAATAAAAAAAAATCAGAAAAATAAAAAAAAACCTAAAAATTCTTTTTTTGAAAAATAAATAAAACTGAAATTATTTTACCAAAAATATAAAAAAATAATTTAAGAAATAAAAAAAAAGGAAATTTCAGAAAAAAAACTGAAATTATTTTATCAAAAAATATAAAAAAAATTGGGATTTTTTTTTAAAAATAAAAAAATAAAATTTTAGAAAAAAAACTGAAATTTTGTTTTTTTTTTAAAATATATATTTTCAAAATAAAAATGTTTTCGAAAATAAAAAAATTTGAAAATATTTTTTACGAAATTTTTTAAAAAAACAGTAATAATTTGTTTTTAAAATTTAAGAATTTTTTTCAAATAAAAAATTTCAGAACTTTTTTTTAAATAAAAAAATTTCAGAATTTTTTTTCCTTAATACAAAAAAATCTGGAAAAAAAATATTTTAAAATTTTTTTTTAAAAATAATTTATTTTTCGTAAAAATATATATATATTTTTTGAAAATAAAAAAAACTGAAAAAAAATATTTAAAAAAAAGTTTTCGAAACAAATTTAAAATTTAATTAAAAAAAATTAAGTTTTTTAAAAAAACTAGTTTGAAACTAGTTAAATTATATTAAACTGGTTTTTTATTATAAATTGGTTTGAACTAATTATAAACTGAATTGTAACTGGTTAAACAGATTAACTACTTTTTTTTAAAATGGTTGTTAATAACTGAATTGAACCATTAATATGGTTCAATTCAATTCAGTTCATGAACCACGAACACCCCTAATTTAAAGTGATCATTAAATCAACGAATTAATATTCAAAAAATTTGAAAATAAAAAAATTACAATTTGTAATTAATTCACATGTATTATCACAAAAAAAAATCAAATAATTATTTTTTAAAAAGTAACATTTTATTTTTAAAAAAGTTGGTAAATTGAGCAAAAATTATGAATTCTTTTTTATCTAGTGGTTTTTTTCATACCCTTAAAAAATCAAAAATACCCTTCGTAAATGCACTTACGAATTCACCTACATTTAAAAGTGTTTCGTAAATACACTTACGAATTCGCTCAATATTTCAATTTTATTAGGATTTTATTTTTTCGTAAATGCACTTATGAATTCATCTATATTTCAGGGTGTTTCTAAATGCGCTTACGAATTCGCCCAATACTCTAATTTTATTAGGAATATTTTAGAGTTTCAGATAAGGTTGGAAAAAAAAATTCCTTAATTAATTGAACGAATAGAATTGTCCAACTTCACCGTACTGTCGAGTCCATGATAGATAGATGCCATAATATTGCGGATATAGATTCTTGAAGAAACCCGTTACCCTTTACTCTGCATTTACTTCTCAGAGTTGACTATTGACTTAAGTCCAAGGAATTGATGGATTCTCCTTTATCCTCCCATACTCGATCGATGCACGACGTGTTCATCAATTTTAATCCACAAGACACTAGTAAAGCTTTCGTTTTTGACCTCGATGATGCTCTTTTCAAAATCGGAATCTATTGTCACTTCGATTTCAATGAGGGAACCGATCTGGATTCAGAACAACTGGAAGCAATAGAAGATGCTCGTATATCTATCATTGTTTTCTCCCAAAGCTATGCACAATCTAGTCGCTGTCTTAATGAGTTGGAAAATATTATGGAATGTCGCGGCACTGGCCAATTTGTTGTCCCTGTGTTTTATGATCTTAACCCTTCGGTTGTTCGTCACCAGAAGGGTGATTTTGGATATGATTTGAACGATACTGCTGAAGAAGTATGCTTTCGCTCAGGAGGAGAAGAAAAGATTAGTAATGTCTTGTCAAATTGGACCACTGCACTCACCCAAGCTGCTAATTTGTCTGCTTGGCATGTCAACAATTACAGGTAAATCACCACTTTTTAGTTTGTTTTGAACTATTGCTCACTCACTTTTATAATTATTATTACAATCCAAGGTATCACCGAGATGAACAAGTGCGGCAAATTGTTGAGGATGTTATGAGAATGCTAATAATTGAATCGTGTTATATTTCCTCATTTCCAATTGGACTGGAGTCCTATGTGCAACAAGTCACTGACTTTATAGAAAATCAATCAAGCCAAGTTTGCGTGATAGGGATATGCGGAATGGGTGGATCCGGTAAAACAACCACAGCCATATCAATCTACAATAAAATTCATTTGAATTTTATCAACAAGAGTTTCATTAGAAATGTTAGACAAGTTTGTGAGAAAAATAGGGGGATTATTCGTTTACAACAACAACTACTTTCAGATATCACGAAAACAAATGTGATGATAGATAGCATTGCATCAGGGGAAATGAGGATCAATGATCTTCGTGGCACTAAAGTACTTGTTGTACTCGATGATGTGACCACATTTGAACAGTTGAAAGCGCTATTTGCAAATCCTAGATTCTTTGGTCCAGGAAGTGTGTTCATTGTTACAACTAGAGATACACACCTGCTTAAGCTAGTTAATGCGGACTATGTCTGCAAAATGAATGAAATGGAGGAAAATGAGTCCCTTGAGCTCTTCAGCTGGCATGCTTTTAGACAGCCTATTCCAAAGAATGAATTCAGTAAAATCTCGAGGAACGTTGTTGCTTATTGCAGAGGATTACCATTGGCTCTTGAAATCATTGGTTCTTCTTTATATGGGCGGCCAAAAGAAGAATGGAAAAATATGCTCTTTAATATGAACAGAATTCCCACTCCTGAGGTGCAAGAGATATTGAGAATAAGCTATGATAGCTTGCAGGATGATATGGAAAAGGATATATTTCTTGATATATGTTGTTTCTATAAACGCAAGCGCATATCCTATGTTAGAGAAATTCTAAATGGCTGCGGATTTCAGGCTGATGATGGGATACGCGTCCTCGCAGAGCGGAACCTTGTAATAATTGAGAAGAATTACAAGCTTGGAATGCATGATTTAGTAAGAAACATGGGAAGAGAAATTGCTCGTGAAAATTCAACAAAGCCTGGGAAGAGTAGTCGATTGTGGTTTCATGAGGATGTACTTCATATTTTGACCACAAATTCTGTAAGAACTTTAATCACCCTTATCAAGATCATAAGTCTCTTTATTTGTTTCTGAACTGTTTTGCCTTGTTATGTTCCTTACAAGTGTGCTTAGGCTGCAATACTATAGCTTCTTAAATCACTTTGTTTCTAGCAAAAGAAAAAGGTTTCTCATTATTTTTATTTGTTCCTCACATATAGGGAACAAAAGCTGTAGAGGGATTGGTTTTGAAGTCGGAAAATACTGGGAGAATTCGCTTCAATACTTATTCTTTCAAGAAGATGGAGAAGCTCAGACTTCTACAACTCGATGGTGTTGACCTCAATGGAGATTATGGGAACCTTTCTAAAAATCTGAGATGGCTTCATTGGCGAGGATTTACCTTGAACTATATACCTGATGAATTTTATCAAGGAAATCTAGTTGTTATCAACTTAAAACACAGCAATATTAAAAAAGTTTGGAATAAAACCCAGGTATAGTATTAACATTTTCTTTTGAAACCAGAAGTTGTTGATTCTTATAATTGTTGCCACCATTTTATTTTCCATTTTTCTCTATCTTTTATTTTAAACATTTATCTTTTTGTAGCTGATGGAGAAGCTGAAATTTCTCAATCTGAGTCATTCCAAGTACCTGACAAGCACTCCTGACTTTTCAAAAATACCAAATCTTGAAAACCTCATTATGAAGGATTGTCCATGTTTGTTCGAAATACATCCATCAATTGGAGATCTCAATAATCTTCTACTGATAAATTTGAAGGACTGTACAGGTCTTAGCCATCTTCCAAAGAAGATCTATCAACTGAAATCTTTGAAAGCTCTCATCCTCTCTGGTTGTTCGAAGCTGGACAAGTTGGAAGAAGACATAGTGCAAATGGAATCCTTGGTCGGGCTGATTGCAGACAATACAGCTATTAAAAAGGTGCCCTTCTCAATAGTAATATCAAGAATCCGTTATATATCCCTATGTGGATATGAAGGATTGTCACATGATATTTTTCCTTCTATCATTTGGTCTTGGATGTCACCGACCATGAGCCCTCTTCCATGTATTTCCCCATTTAGGAACATTACATATTATCTAGCTTCTATTGATGTACAGAAAAATAACTCGGGCTTTCTATCACCAACGATTAGCAGCCTTTTACAATTGAGAATAATTGGAGTACGATTCCGCTCAAAGATTCAACTTACTCAAGAATTACGAGGAATTCTTAATGATCACAATGATGTTAGATTTACCAAAGTGGAAACATCACATGCACCACAAATCTCAAATCTTTCCTTGAGATCACTTTTGATTGGAATGGGAAGTTTCCACATGGTTATCGATACTCTTAGCGAGAGCATATCACAGGTTCCTTCCCTATCCTCTTGGCTTTTCTAACCTTTATCTATTAGTATAATATTAGTATATACACCTCAATGCTTTACTTTTAAGCAGTTTTGTCTTCTCAATATTTTAGATTAGTTGTCTATAAAACCTTTATTTAGTTTTATTCTATATCACTACTATCACACAATAACTAGATTGCTAGATTGTTCTTTATAATTAGTGAATAATTAAACTGTTAATGTCTGTTGTTCACTTGTTCCTTTACTCTCAATATTAGTAGGAACCCACCCACAGTGAGCATTACTATTTTTTGTTTAGGAAGAATTGATTTACTTGCGAGAATCGACTCTACGGAGTAAAGCAAACAAGACATTTTACATAACTGACAACTGCACAGCTCCTAATGTTTTAAGGAGAAGACGTAACAGAAAATAAATAAATAAAATACTGGGATTCTCTATGTTTCTGATTTATGTGTTGGTTCCAACCGTAATAAAATAAAACTTCATTCACATAGAGCAGTAAGATCATAGAACTGTAGGAGGAATTGTGTACAAAGATAAACTATGACATTATTGTTAAACTACGAGTTTTTGGGCTAGAAAGACATGAGAAATCTATTAAGTATACCAAGCTGTAAATAGAATAAAATATGTAGGTTTATTAGAAAATAATACCTCAACCGGGAAACAATTAATCTGTCAATTAACATGTGATTTATACTGTTGAAAGCAAGGAAAACCTTGTAGTTTATCACCTATCACCCAAAATCAGACAAACCAATAGTAATAAATAAAGGATATAACAAGTTAATAAAGAAAAGCAAAAACTGAAACAATGATGGAGATCCAAAGATCACTATGAACCGGTTCCAAAATTTGTCTTTAGTACGACTGCTAAAAGAATTCGAAATGTAGTGCTTTCTGAACATATTCTAGAACTTCAATAAAAATTATAAAATACTTGCAGTCAAGATACTAAATCCCAAATCAGCTTTAGAATGCAATAAATGAACGATGAGTGAGCTGCAATGACTAAAGAAAACAGGAAAATGATGAGTGAGCTACATTTCTAAAAGAATTAGAAATGTAGTGCTTTCTGAAAATATTCTAGAACTTCAATAAAAATTATGAAATACTTGCAGTCAAGATACTAAATCCCAAATCAGCTTTAGAATGCAATAAATGAATGATGAGTGAGCTGCAACGACTAAAGAAAACAGAAAAAATGTCTGAAGGTGCACTTGCAGCCATTGAAACATATGGCTGTGTGGTAGAGTCAGTAGGAAATGGAGGACACAATATAAAGAATGCTCTGAAGCTATAATAGAAGATGCCCCATTTTCAACTCTTAGATGATAAAACCCTTTTAGAAATTGAATGATGTGATAATTATAGACCAATCTTATAGAGGATATGTAAGGCGAGTGGACCAACATGAGAAAATGGGCACTAACCCTATTGAAGTTATGGGTTATAGATAAAAGGAGGAAGGCCGATGTTAGTCCATTTGGGACAAAGTGTTGGGCTTGCATGAGTTATAATAAACAACAAAAGTCACCTTCAAAATGATGAACAACAGGAATAGAAGTAATCGCCAATATGATTTATTTGTGGGAAAAGAGTCAACCATGGATGATCGTCGGTGGGAATATGCCCCCCTGATATTGTGATATGATTAAATAGTGAGAAAAGAATTGCATAACAAGCACATAAGAATAGGAGGCAATACGATGGCAACAATAGTACGCCGTGAACTAAGATGCCGTACATAGTAATATCAAAGATATTTTGAGATATTAAATGTATTCTAATGTGATATTATTTTATATTCTAACATACTCATTACTAGTTGAAAAACATTTATTTGTTTTAATGGGAAAAAGGGTATCCCCGAGAGCCTATCAGTTTTTTCGACTAGCTTCCAAGTTTATAGTTTTCTTTATGCAAGACACAGTTATATTCTTAAACATATTAACCTTTTGGAATTGGGATTGACATTTAGAAAAAGTCCATTTGAATAGTACAAGTACTTAATTAAGTTAGCATATGCTCTTGATACAGGGATTAACAACCAATGGTTCTGGTGAATATTTCCTTCCGGGGGACAATTATCCTTCTTGGTTAGCCTATACAGGTGAAGGATCCTCAGTAAATTTTCAAGTGCCTGAGCTTAGTGATTTTTGCATGAAGGGAATAACTTTATGTGTTGTTTATTCATCAACATCTGAAAACATGGCAGCTGAATGTCTCGCCAGTGTTATCATAATTAACTACACTAAATTCACTGTTCATACATACAAGCGAGATACAATAATGTCCTCTAATGATGAAGATTGGAAGAATGTAGCATCAAATCTAGGACCTGGTGACAATGTGGAGATATTTGTAGCTTTTGGGCATGGGTTGATTGTTAAGGAGGCAGCTGTCTATCTATTATATGACCAGTCAATTAATATGGATGTTTATGCCGATGAGAAAGATGGTTTGATGAATGATGTTGGTCCTATGTTCAAAGGTGGTTTCTTCTGGAGTTGGGATTATAAAAAAGATACGGATGAAACAAGTAAAAGATACCAGAAAATTCTGAATCAATCAGAGAATGCTGTTGAGATAGAGGTTTTGGGGAATGACGTTGACGTCAACAAAAGGTAGAAAAACTGTTTTGCATTTGATTGTACTATTTTAAAATATATGAAGTACGGACTCTGACACAGACACCGAGACAAGACACGACACAAACATTACGGCAACCATAATGTCAAAAACATAGGACACCGGCACCGCTACATATATGATAGTATTTGAATTTCATTGATCAATCTATTATTAAAAGAGTTAATATCCTAATCAAAATTATTATCTTTAACTTTCATTGATCACATTGCTTCCGTACATGTTTAATCCTTTTAGATGTGTGTGAGATTTATCATCATATATAGCATATAGAAATATTCTTTTCATTTTTATAACAAAAAAAGAAAAGAAGAGAAGGGCCTAATGAAAACAATTAATTAGTGTACTATTTTTATTTTTGTTTTAACAGGTTGGCTTCTGCAGCAGCCTTTCAGGAAAATGGACAGATTTCTGGTGTTATGGATGAGTTGGAAAAACTTAAGAACTCTGTTGAATGCTTAAGATTTGTGCTCCTTGATGCACAGGAGAAACAGGAACAATATTATATTGTGCAAGGTTGGATAAGAAGGCTCGAAGATGTGCTTCATCTTGCAGATGACTTACTAGATGAGTTTATTATTGAAGGTATGACATACAAAGTGAATGCATGTGATAAGAAAAAAATGTCACGGGTATTTCGCTCATTATCTTCAAACCATACTTATCTTCGCCGAACACGGGTTCCTAAATTTAAAAAAATAAAAAAAATGTTTGATGATGTGGTGGAAGAAATGGCTAAGTTGAATTTAAGCCCAAAAGCTACGGTGATTAAGCAAACTGACAGCTTAAGGAACAGATCCATTTCGTTTTTGTTAGAATCAGATATCATTGGAAGAGAAGATGATAAAAAGGAGATTATAAATCTCTTGAGAAAACCAGGTGGAAATATATCTTCAATTGCTATTGTTGGTATGGGAGGTATAGGGAAGACAACTCTTGCTCAGTTTGTATATAATGATGTGGAAGTGCAACATCATTTTGAAAAAAAAATGTGGGTATGTGTATCTCGTAACTTTGATGTCAAGACTATTGCGAAGAAAATGTTGGAGTCATTAACCGATAGTAAAATTGATGATAAGTTATCCATTGAATATATACAACATAAACTTCATGAAAATTTAGCTGGTGAAAGGTATTTGTTAGTCTTGGATGACATTTGGAATGCTAGTCATGAAAAATGGACTCAATTGAGAACTTACTTGATGTGTGGTGCTGAAGATAGTAAGGTTTTAATGACAACTCGTGATAGCAGTGTGGAAACTAGCAACCTCTATTCATTGGGTGGTTTGACTCTAGATGTATCTTGGAGTATGTTAAAGAAAATGATATTTAGGAATGAAACCAATGGAGTGGATCAAAAACTTGAACCAATTGGTAAACAAATAGCAGAAAAGTGCATGGGACTTCCGCTAGTAATTAGAACACTGGGAGGCCTATTACATGGTAAAAATGAAGTAACGGAATGGATTGATGTCTTTCAAGGAGTGTTTTTGGAATTAGACGAACAAAGAGAAAACTTCATACTCCCAATCCTGAAAATGAGTTACCAAAGTTTGTCGCCTCGGTTAAGACAGTGTTTTGCTTATTGCTCTTTATTTCCCGAGGATTGGGAAATCGAGAAGGATCTATTGATTCAACTTTGGATGGCACAGGGTTATCTTCAATGCTCAGATGAAAAGGAACTCATGGAAGACACTGGTGAAGAATTTGTGAAGATTTTCTTGATGAGGTCATTTTTCCAAGATGCAAAAGTTGGCGAAGATGGTGATATAGTTAGTTTCAAATTGCATGATTTAATGCATGATCTTGCAATGCAAGTAGCTGCCAGTGACTGTTGTTACTTGGACAGTGAGGCGAAAAGCCGTGTACAAAGACCCATTCATGTATTGTTAGAATCCAATGCAGTTCATTTGTTGGACTCATTAGATGGAAGCAGGTTGCGAACTTTTATTTTGTTGTCTTCCAATGAGGAGGAGTTGAATGAGGATAAATTGTCGGTCATTTCAAAATTCAAACAATTGCGTGTCTTGAAGCTGTCAAATTGTTCTTTAAGCAAGTCTTCTAGATCAATTGGAAAAATGAAACATCTAAGATATCTTAACTTGTCCAATTGTAGAGGACTGAGAAGTCTTTACAAATCCTTAAGCAGTCTTGTTTTGTTACAAACACTAACGTTGACACCTAATGAAAAAGTAGAGCTTTCTACAAATGTTGTATCAAAATTGATCAATTTGAGACACCTCCACATCTCTGATTGGGAAGCCTCCAGAGACAGGACACCATTTGGATTTGTAAAATTCAGCATTTGGCAGCATAAGAGGATGAGTTTTTCAAAGTGGCTTTCCCCACTGACAAATATTGTTGAAATATCTTTCTTTTTGTGTGGAAGTCTCCAGTTTCTCCCACCGTTGGAGCGTCTCCCATTCCTTAAGTCACTTCATATAGGTTTCGTTGAAGAACTGGAGTTCATATATTATGAACAGGATTTTTCTTCGGTGTTCTTTCCATCTCTAAAGAGCCTCTCATTGCAGTTTTGTTACAAGTTGAGGGGATGGTTGAAGATGGGAGATGATTTCAATAATACTAACTGTTCACAAAATCTCTCCTTGCCTGCCTTTCCTCGTCTGTCTCAATTATCAATCATAGGATGTCTGAAGTTGAGTTGCATGCCTACCTTTCCAAATCTTGAGAACGGATTGGAATTGTATGATAGTAGTGTGGAAACATTGGTAGCAACACTGAACAAAGTAGCATTGAATGGCTTCCCTGCTCTTTCCATGCTAAAATCCTTGCACATCGACGGAGTGAGCCTGGATGTGAAAAGTATCCCGAATGATTGGATGAAAAATCTTACTTCTCTACAATTTCTTCAAATTAATTGGTTTTCACGTCAAGCATTTCGGGATACAGAAACTTGGTTTGAGAACAATCCGGAGTGTCTTCCTTCTCTACAAATAATTGGTTTTCATAATTGTGAAGACATAGAGGCATTGCCTGATTGGATATGCAACCTCTCATCGCTCCAGCACCTGAAGATGCATGATTGCATAAATTTGGCATCACTGCCCAAAAGAATGTCCAGTCTAACCAACTTACAGACCCTAGAAATCATTGGATGTCCCCTGTTAGTTGAAGAATGCCAGAGACAAACGGGTGAAACTTGGGACAAAATTTGTGAAGTCCCAAAGATAATCTTATCATCTCTTCATTAGAAAGGTACCCATAACGTCTACAAACACTTTTTCACTTTTTGTTTCTGTTCTTCCCCTTATTTTCTTATCCATTCCAGTATTTGAATTTTATGGACTACCCCATTGATTTGACTTACTATCTTGTTGCTATTATTAGTTTACATATGGAGGAGACACTTTTTCGTCTTTTATCAGAACGAAGCAGTGCATAAGAGCTTTCTTTTCAAGAATATGATTGAGAAGTGAGATACCAAACATTGTTTGAATTTGTTCTAAACTTCATCTGTTGCGCTTGTGAATCGTTGCCGACTTGCCGTAATTGTATATGTTCTAAACTTGTTTTGTTTCTTAGGTAAGCTGTAATTCTACCTGTTGTGAATCGTTGTAAAAATCAAATTCTATCTTCTGATTCTATTCATCTCTTTCTGGAACAGACATGGCTATTGATAATGATAAAGAAGTCGATGTTTTCAAGGGATGCCATGGACATTTTATTGGGATTGTCATTGATCTCGGTGTTTAATTGGAAGATGTCACCATTAACACTTCACCTCCATTTCTGAACCTGTATATATTTGTTGTCTCAACAAGAGGTTACTAACTTTATAATAACCTTGCAATTGAAATTAATTTAATTATAATAGCATGCATTAATAAAAACGGTAATATTTTATACTGTATCTGCTATGTTGGCTTCCCTCGTTTCCTAATTTTAGGATCATCAACTAATTAGTTCTTTGGTTACGGTTAGATTTTGACAGAAACATGAAACTTTTGATCACTGAGTTGGAACAATTTGGATCTTCCTAAAGTCACAAAACGTTTTAGAACTAATTAATTGCTTAAAAAACGAAAATTTTATACTGCATCCACTGTGTTGGCTTCCCTCTAATGTCCAAAAGTACTGAAATGCAACTATAACCTCTAATGTCCAAAAGACTGAAGGTGTAACTATAATCATTGAGCGTATGATGTTCAATGATCATCAAGGACAACACGACAAAAACTCCGCTCAAAGAAAAAATAGTATTATAGAATTGAATACCAATGATATCCTTCTTGCTCAAAACAAGTTTTTAACCCATACGATGGATGAACTAACTAAACAACTATCAAATCTGCCGCAACAACTAAAGGAAATCAAAACAAGTTTTTAACCCAGACGATGGATGAACTAACTAAACATCTATCAAATCTGCCGCAACAACTAAAGGAAATGTTGAAGTATCCTAACAAAAGCAAATTGCATTATGTGAGCTCTACAAGGAAGATCATCCAATCGGATTTTGCCACTTATTGAGGCTCCACCAGTAACTTTTGCCTTTCAGAAACAGAGAAGAGGCTCCACGTAATACCATTTCATTTAAAATGAAATAATAAAATTTACCCACCTGTCATGCCAGCTCAGCAGTCGTTAATGGTTTTTAACGTGGGGATCAATTCCTCAGACGGAAAATATTGCAGGGACCAAAACTTGAAGGAAAATATTTGAGGGACTAAAACCGAAATTTGGAAATTTTAGAGAGATCAAAAACTGATTTAACCCTTTAAATAATTGTGTTTTATGAGTAGAATATTGGTTATTTAATATTGGGCCTATATATTATGAATGAAAGTAATAGAGGAAAATTTTACTTTGTACCCCCACCTTTTAACCTGTACCCCCGCTACAGAAATTTTTTGACAAAAATACCCTCATATAAAAAGCATAAGATTTAAAAAAAAAATCATTTTTCACATCTCCTCTAAAAGTGTTCCGAAATCTCTCAAAACCTATTGCATTCCGGAACAGTTTGGGAAAGTCTTCCGGTACACAAAAAAGCACTCCGGAACACATCATGTAAGTGTTCCGAATTTTTTTCCAAACCGGAACACTTTTGGGAAGTGTTCCAGTTTTAATTTTTTTGTTGTTGTTTTTTTTTGTCTTTTTCCGGAACACTATTAGAAAGTGTTCCGGTTTGTAAAATTGCATTCCGGAACACTTTCTAAAAGTGTTCCGAAATTCATTCCGGAACACTCTCCCCTAAGTGTTCCGGTTTGGGTTTTTCTCAATTTTTTTTCTTCATATTTTGATGTTATTATTTTTTCGAATGCCTCGACGATTAGGCCCGACGACGACCTTGTGCTCGGAGAAATGATGGTGCATCTGATCACATCCTCCGGAGGTGCCTAGGAGATTCCGGTGGACCATCCGATTTATCATCGTTAGTTAGATACGACGACCGTGTTCGACATTTGTGGTACGGAGAGGTAAATGAAAATTTAATGAAATGAATTAAGTTGATTTTTGCACGTTTATTAATATGTTAAATTTTTTTCAAACATTTTTTTCCGGAAAGAGGACCAAAAACAATTAAAATGTCTGCACACGGTCAAAAACTCAAAGAATGGGTTCCCAACTCCCTAGAGAGATGGAAAGATTGGTGACAAATTCGGTCTTGCACATTTGCAAAGATCTAGTATGACAAAGGTAGATCCGAATTTAATCAGCTTTGTAGAGAGGTGGCATTCGAGACGTCGTCATTTCACATGCTATTTGGTGAGATGACGATTACTCTCGATGACGTATCTTATATTCTCCACCTCCCTATTAGAGGTATTTTCTAGACTCCCCGCCATGTCACTGAAGATGATGCTGCTGAGCTTGCTGTGACATATTTAGGAGTGTCACGTAGAGAAGCCACGACTCAAGTTCGTGGCAACAGAGGTGCCTACTATAAGTTGGAATGGTTGTATGATACCTTTGTTGCCCATAGAGGTCTTAATAATTGGGCATATGCGACCAGAGCGTACTTGATGATGTTAGTAGGTTGCACTATTTTTGCCGACAAGACGCCGCTTGTCGAAGCAAAATATATATCTCTCTTGGACTTGGAGGTCTTTGGAAGATATAGTTGGGGGGCAGCTGCATTGGTGACACTGTATGCTTCACTTGGAGATGCATGTATGTTTGGCACCAAACAACTTGCTGGTTATCCGACTCTTCTTCAGGTAATTCATTTATTATTTATTATTTATTGTTTAGATAATTTTTATTTATTATTTATTGTTTAGATAATTTTTATTTATTATTTATTGTTTAGACAATTTTTATTTATTATTAATTGTTTATTAATTTTTATGGACACAGTGCTGGATCCATGAGTATTTTTCTGGAATTGGAAGAGTCGTGGAAAACTGGCCATGTCACCTAGACTATTTCCCAACATCTGCTTTAGCTTCCAATGAGCGGATTCAACCCTAAAAATGAATGCATAACAAATATATAACATGATGTTAAATGCATAATATATATAAATGCATAATATATATAACAATATTATATAACAATATTAATATATAAATAATATTAATGCATAATATATATAACAATATTAATATATAAATAATATTAATGCATAATATATATAAATAATATTCATGCATAATATAATAATAACAATAAAATAAAATAAAATATATACCGGTTAGTCGTGGTGTTGTCCAAATGAAGTACTCGATCAATCCATGCTCCAACGAATCTATGTCTATGTGGAATCAACCATGTGTCTTTCACATAATCAATAAAGTCAAGACAATTAAACAGGCTTGCTCAAGTTGTTCCAACTTTTGAGCATACTCAACCTCGCCACTAGCCCACACAACTTCCTCCCATAATGTGTCAATGGTCTCGCATTTCTTTCACCACATATTGCTTGCATCGCATCCCAACATTTTTGTTAATATGAAAACGACATAGCAAATTTTGTGTAGTAGGGAACACAATTTCCACAGCTTTCATCAATGCTAGATCTCTATCCGTCAAAATCACTTTTGGACGCAGATCTTTCTGCACAAACAATTCCTTCAGCTTCTCCAAGACCCAACAAAAACTATCTGTCTGCTCAGACTCCATATAAGCAAATGCAACAGCAAAAGTCAACTCCGTCGACGTCATGCCAACAATTTCAAAGAGAGGTTGCCTATATTTGTTTGTCTTATATGTGCTATCCATAACTAAGACAATGGGAAAGATATTAAGCAACTTGACGGACTCTGGATGCGCCCAAAAAATATCTCTCACAATATCTGAACCATCTCTTTTTCTACTCCAGTAGACATATCCTGCATCCTCAATTAGCTTTAGCAAATGTTGTATCTCAGATCTTGGACCCCTTATCTCTTTTTTTATCACACTCTTCTGCTTATAAATTTGAGTGATCCGAGTGATATTTTCAGGATTTCTCTCTTGCAGGGAAGTCAAAATGTGTCTAGGAGGAACATGTCTCTTTGTTAAATCAAAAACATGTTGTTTTTCATCTGAGGTCAATTTGCCAACAAACGCATGCCCTTCAAGCCTATCAGGTAATCCATGATTATGAACTCCACATTTTACATCTACCTTCCATCCCAACCCATCTTTTGACGGAGTCGATCTTATTTTGAACGGACATCCACATCTCTTAGTTGCGCTCTGAGTTCCACTTTTATCCTTGTATTTTCCGCCTCTATCACACCCATAAATTATCTTATTCCTCCTTCCTCTCTTGTCAGTTTCAGTGTCCGAACGCTTAATAATAACGGTGATTTTATTTCTTAATCCAACTTCTTTGATCCAACTAATAACATTTTCTCGTGTAGCGAATGTTTCTGTTGTAGTGAATACATCTGTCGTATCTATGGAGGATTCGTTTTTTTGAATTTCCATACCTGAGAAAAAAATTAAAAAAAAAATAACAAAAAAAAATTAAAAAAAAGCGTTCCGGAACACTTTAAGAAACTGTTCCGGTTTACACTATTTACAAACCGGAACACTTTCTGAAAGTGTTCCGGTTTGTTATACAGTTTGACATTCATTCCGGAACACGTGCACAAAGTATTCCGGAATGGTTTTTTGAAATCCGGAACACTTTTTAAAACTGTTCCGATTTGTGTTTTTACATACCGGAATACTTGCTGAAAGTGTTCCGGAAAGCGTTCCGGAAGTGTTTTTCTGGACTGTAAAAATTTGTCTTTTTCGTAAATGGTAAAAATCAAATAGTAAAATAATTAAATTATAGTTAGGGTAAAAATATCATTTTTTAAAAAATGTGGGGGTACAGGTTAAAAGGTGGGGGTACAAAGTAAAGTTTTCGTAATAGAGAGGTGTTAAGTATTAAGCCCATTAAGACAATCCTAGTTAGTAAGGATTAGAAGGGAATTATAATTAGAATTTTCATTTGGAGAAAGAAGAGAAGAGGAGAGGAGAAAGAAGGAAAGTGAAGAGGAAACCCTAGAAGAGGAATCTTCAAGAGGTAAGGGTGGAGAATCCGTGTTATTGTTTGATTGTATGTTGTGGGTAATGATTAGGAACATGATAGGTTGTTCAATTTCAATTTCTAGAATCTTTGAATGTTAGGGTTTGAAAGAAAATTGTGTTTTTCAACTTAGTAATGATGACTCATGACTAGAAACATGTTAGGATACCCTTTTACGATGTTATTAGACTGTTTGGAATGAGTTTTATGTGGTAATTACGTGGGAGAAAGAATCTGGTTCGTAGCAGAAAAAGTGCAGAATCGCAGATCAAGCTTAGCGCGAGGAGGAGCCCGCTTAACGCGAAATGTTCTGACTTTTAGGGTTGTTTGTTCAGCGAGGTGCGCTTAGCGCGATAGACCAGGCTTAGCGTGACCTGGAATGAAAAATGTTATTTTTAGGATCTTTTGACATGGAATCTTATATGATTATATTTATTGTAGTATTTTCATATATGTGATTAATTGATCCAATTATGATTGAATGTGCTTTGAATTGGTTTTGAATACTATTTCAATGTATGTTTGATTACTTGAGTATAGTATGTGCTAATCTTATTTGATAGAATGTTTTGAATAACATTGGTGGAATGATATGCCATATGCAAATTGTTTTGTGTGGTGATATGTATATGCTACATGTAATGACTGATGTGGTTGGATTATGATGTTGTGCAATTGATGGAAAATTCACATGAGTTGAATGATGATGATATGCTTGGATAATTGAGGTTTTGTGAATAATCTTAATTTGCATATGTTGTCTTGATGAGTTGTACATGCATACATTTGACTCGATCAATGTGTGGATAAGTAGCGGTGAAACTGTGGGTTCACAAATTTGCTCGATCCATGTATACTCATCTATTTTGATTTGTATGATTGAGATACTATGCTGATGTGGCTTTGTTGCCGATGTATGAATTCTGATGACTTGAGTATGTTATGGATTCATCGCTTTTTCATCCGATGATTATAGTATGAGATGTAATCATTGATAGTATCTATGAATAAGAATTAATCCGCTGTGAAATGCATGATTTATTTTAAAGTATGGGATTCAAATATGTGTTATGATTATGACCAGTGTGCATGTATGATTTTAATGTTTAAAGAAATAGCATGTGACGCCCTCTTGTTGTACATTCTATTTACTCTGATTGCGCAATAATTATGTGGGAAATTATAAAGGGGTGTTACAGATCGCATTTCAAAACAAACACTCAATGTGAATTGCATGTTTGGAGTACATAGACAAGCTGATCATCACATTATTTGAAGGAATTAAACATTACATATTAATCATAATTGCTACTTGTTTTGGTGTAGAACTAATATTCACCGTCTTGATGTCATAGTGATGAATGATTGGGCAATTGTACGTGATTTACTGTAACAAAAATAAAAGTGATGGAAAATGGTGTAGAATAGAAGGATAGAAACCATAAAATAATAAAAACAATTTTGATAGGAAAAGGTTATGTTGTTTCATTGCATAAAATAGAAAAATACTACAAAACATATAGAGCCAAGCAATAAGCTTGCTTGTTGGAGTGGAAATAGTAAAATCCAAAGCAACAATATTTTAAATAGTAGATTAAATAGTAAACATCATTAGCTTGAGTCTACTTTTACTATTTTGACAAGCAAGAATTTAATTATTATAGTAATAAAAACAAGTAAAGTGATACAATAAACAAAGTGACACAACAAATAAAGTATCACACAAGTAAAGTGACATGTTAGGAAAATATCAATTTCTAATAATTACACTCATATGTCCAAATCAGTGACATTTATATATGCAAAATTAGTATTTCAACGCGGCAATAGTGGTATTTATGAGATGGTTTGGATTAGATTCTCCCGAACTTTGAGCTTAAGAATGGCCTAGAACAATTCATCCAGGCTTATTATGTCGTGTATGGAAAATCTTCTAAAGTCGGGTTGGATACACATTGTTTATGATCTTGTGTTGAACAGAAAAAGGACAATATTTCGAACGAGAATAAGGGCGTGATTTATACTTATATATAACAATTTCCTAATCCGTTAAAAAGTTGATTAAAACATGTGGCGTCCCAACCACTTCCTAATCAACATTCAAATAAGTAAACAGATGACTGATGTCTCTTCACGTCAACTTTAAGGGCTCAATTTTCAAAAATATAAATAAAAACCACTCCGCACACAGAAACTTCATCGCTGGAATCCGAGTTTTAGCTGCGAATATTGCAATGCTACTCTTTCATGGATTCAAAGCTTCAAGAATATGAATTTTTTTATTCCTTTTTATATTTCTGAAAGGTACTATATCGTAAATTAAAACACTGAAGAGCGTAAAGAATAAGGAGACTATTATACTATGTTAATATGTTCAGATTGATGGAATGAGAAGTAATAAAATTCTGTTCCATTATTTGAATTGATAAACAGATAATAGAGTGAAGAGGAACTTGATGGAATCTATTTCACTCAATTCCATCACTTATTTTGTACCCTCCAATATAGGTTGAATAGCAATTTTGTTCTATTCCAACATAAAATATCAAAACAATGAAATAGAATCTTTATTCCGGTCCTACTTTGTCCATTCCATATTGTTTCATTCATTTTAAATATTCAAATATAATCTTAGAGATGCCAACAAGATGGGAGTTGATAGTCCTCCCCTTGTCTCATCTTCAAATTGGCGCTTATCCTTATCTTTGATACTGGCCATGATAGTTTTTCTCCTCGTAGGGTAAGGATTGTCCCTACTTATAAGAACATGTTTAAATCATATATTATCCGATGTGAGACATTTAACCCACCCTCTCACGTCCAAAACTAGATATTTGAAGTGTGGAAATAAATGGTGGGTGCCCCGATAACGGAATCTTGATTGCAGGTGGCCCACTAGATGTATAACGAAGCTCTGATATCATGTTAAGAAATGTGGTTGAGCTTAACTTAACCTTACAAAACCGACTTGTAGGAAAAGAATTATCCTCACTTATAAGAACATATTCAAACCATATATTAAATATTAATTATTTAATAAGCTTTAATGTAATTCAAGTCCCTAAAATATATAACTTTTTCTATACCATCTTAATCCTATAAAACTGGTTTCAAGTCATATTTCATCTAATTTGGAATTTTCAGATAAAATCTTGTCTTGCAAATCTACTGCAAAACATGAAAAATCTTACAATTTGTGCACACTTTTATTTTTTTAATCTCTTTAAATATATTGTTGTCCACTTTCGATACTTTTTCTCTGTTATAGTCGATATAATATTTATTTAGTATATAAATAAAATTAGTCTATGACTAATACTAATTTTAGTATTTATAAAAGGGGATTTCTTAGCCCACCTCCTGGGGTTATATTAAATCACATGCATTTTCTAAAATGTTCTTCTAAAATTGGAAGTATACTTTTGATGTGCACTTTTTTTAAAAAAATGACTAAAAATCGGAAGTATTGTTTCAGTTTTAAATCGATAATATATTTACGATTTTGCTACTAACAATAGTAGAAAAACTAGTTAAATGGAATGGAACAACACTTTCGTTCTTGTTTTATCACACCACAAAGTAAAACTTAAATAAGCTCACACACATCACAAATGGAACAAAATACATATATACATATATAAATATAATGTGATAGAGTTGTACACAGTACAAAAATGTAATCCAAGTACAAAAACGATACAATACAATACCAAAAAAACTAAATCTAGAATCCAAATATATAAACTACTGAGTATGGCGGATAATGAGTCAACTTGTCACCCTCGAGGTGTCCCTCCGCTGCCTCCTGTATAATAGAGCACCCCGAACCTTCGCCATGATGACATCCAAAACACCTCTAACATCAGATCCATCAGGAAACAACCCTATGTCAATACCATCCTGCGCAAACTCCATGATACGATGACACCTAGGCAACACGTCATGAGCATGATCCCTCCTAGCCTGCTCCTCCTCTAGGATCTCTTGATGAATTGGCCTCGGTGGGTTCCCTGGAGCATCATCTACCATGTACGGATGAGACACCTTGAAGAACCATATCATGTAACCGTACTCGTAACTCCAGTTGTCCGGAGCCACGGTACTCCCGACCTCATCATGAACAAGTTGATTCTCAAAATCATCAAACAACTCATTCATATCCCTTCATCTAATAGTCGGAGAAGTACATACAATAGGATCCCGAGGGGTGGTCTAGGTAAACCCAAAATGACGCATCACCCGCTCAGGCATATAAGCAGCAGTCTTGCGAATCCCGCAAATCAACCAACCAGTAAACAGTGAAACCTCATCAAACGATATCGTCTCATGGTGGTCAACGTATGAACTGAAATGAATGTCCTCATGCACCAGTTGGTCAATGTAAACCTGAAACGACTCAATCGTCTGTTCCCTCGGAGGGGGTCGTATGCCCAGGCACATGACTTATCTTCAGTATAATTCGTAACATATGACCAACCCGAGATGTGAGGGAAGTATTGTAGGATCCATCCTTGAAATAACAAACATAAATAGTTAGTTCCAAAATCAAAATAATTGACAAAGCCCACAAAGACAAAAAATCTATACCGTCATGAGTGACATGCTGCCAGTCATCTGCTTTGTATCCCACTTAATGGCGTCATCCAACTTGGTATACAAGTTAAACAAGCAGAAAATCCCCCAGTTCCACCCATTGATCGCCTCAAAATCAGCAAAGTACCTCATGTACATGATGTCGATATAAGTGGCATTGGTGTCCACAAAGATCTGTGTGCCAACAAGATACAAGAAGTATGCTCTCATGGCATACCCCATGTGAATGGTAACCTGCTCGACATTACCAGTAGCCACTCGTGCACGCGCAATCTCATTCCTAAACACCGTAGCCAAGTAGTTATACCTCACGTGGCAACCACATGTCTTATCAATCTCTTCCAGGGCACTATCAGGGGTAACTCCCAATCTCTGAACCAACAAATCCAATGCCTTCTCTTTCCCGATCATATCATGACCCAAGAACGTGCCTTTGATCGACATATGAAATATACACACGACATCATAGAGTGTGATTGTCATCTCACTATGTGGTATATGAAACGACGATGTATCATGGTGCCACCTCTCATTAAAAGCGTTGATCATACCCTAGTTGACCATGCTGTATCCACAAAGGGCCAAATATTTCAGCCCTGTAAGTCGTAGAAGCTCGTCAAACCATGGCTCAGGAGGGGGTACGAGTTTACTGATCTTTCATCCATGGCTAATGATCTTAAGCGTAGCACGTTCCTGCATAATAAAATTCAAGTCAAAACCCATAATAAAATTCACAATAAAATTAATAATAGCAATTAAAAAAATTAAAAATTCATACATGTCCCTCCCAGATGTATCTAGCAATATGGTTGTGATATAGAGGAAGAAGTGACAAATCAGATGGTCCTCCGCCAAAAACCTGAGGGACCGCAGCGACAGGCTGAGGTGGTGCACCTCAAGTGTCGTAGATGCCTCAGGTGCAGCCTCAGCTGGTGCAGCCTCAGCTGGTGTAGCCTCAGGTGCCTCGGATATCGCCTTTGTTGTCTGGGATGACTCAGGCACATCCTCATATAGCATCTGGGACTAGGACTAGGTCCCATCTCAAATACCCTACATGAGGAGGTGCTTCTGCGGGAGGAAGAGGGTGGTGAAGGTAGAATAGGAGAATATCGCCTGCTGTGGGAGGTTGACTTCGAAGGAATAAAAGTGGCCACACTAGAGGGTGAAGTTGTATGTGTTGCATCCGGTGCTGGTGTGGCAGAGGTTGGAGGAGGCTGTGTAGCCTGGCTTTTTTCTCTCTGTACAGAAGTATGTTGTGCAACCATTTCGTGCCTCAATCGTGACTGTCTCTCATCCATAACTCCTGTAGAAGTGCAAAAAAATGTTAGCATAAGGTCCAATTTTCCAAAACAATGTTTAAAATAGACACGGTCCAAAACCGGAAGTATACTTTCGGTTTTTTTCTTGCCAAAAACCATAATTATATTTCCTGTTTCTACCGTGATTGCAGAAACATGAAAATGGCAGAACTGTGACCCTAATGTGCTCAAATATAAAGATTAATCATCAAATAAACTAAGAAAACAATTTTCTAATGACTCATAATGATGATATCTAGCTACAACATCACATTTAGAATCCTATTTCACTAATTTGAGTAGAAATTACATAAATTCTAAAAATTTGAAAAATAACTTACTTGAGTGATTGGTGTTGATTTTGCTTGTTTGATTGTGTTGGAATGATATGTTCAACCAATGCTTGATGATTTCACATGATTTTTTGAAGAAATTTATGAAAAGGGTTTGAGAGACTTGAGAGTGTTTGAAGGAAGGTTTGAGTTTGAATATGCTGTAATGGGAGGGGAAGAGGCAGCGCGTCATGTAGTTAATTCAGGAACCGAGAGTATACCTTCGGTTTGGAATCAAAAGTATACTTACAAACCATTCCTACGTAATTCATTTATGATTTGGTGCGTACCAGAAGTATACTTTCAATTTTGAGAAATATTTTTAAAATTTCACGTGGTGAATAAGAAATACATGAGATGGGTTAAGAAATCCCCTTATAAGTCCATATTTGAGGTACTCAAATGAATATGGTCTACAAACTAAATGGACAATGCAAGCATAAACTAAAACAAAACAAGTAGGATAAAATGCAAAAACTGTATACTTGCAAGTACTAAAACCAAAATAAAAACTAGAGGAGAAAAATATTTGTGGAGACTACTATTGTAATATATAATAGGATTGACATTATATTATTTGATAAAAGAATTAATATAATTTTATTTAAACAATTTCTTATTTTAACTAAAGTTGGCATTTTTAAAGAAAAATATCTCTCTCTACCTTGAAATTTTGGTATTAGATATGAGATGTCGAAGGTAATGTCACGACACTTATATCTGCTTTAAACATAATTTAACAGAGTGTAAAAAACAATAAAAACACAAAGAGTTGTTAACCCAGTTCGGTTCTAACCAACCTACGTCTAGGGGCTTCCAAGCTAGGGATGAAGTTCACTATCAGCAGTATTAATTCAGAGCTAAACCTTCCCTGTTTACACTCCTCACTTAATCACCTACCCATTGACCCTTCTACCTAAGATATCACACTTAGATATGAGAACCTCTGCTCACTCCCTAAGTCACACACAGTGACACTCAACAAAATCAAAACTGAAGAAACTCTTCAAAGACACACAATCACACTCGCTTCAAAGCTTATGATGATTGACAACTTACAACTCAACAAACGTCCTACTCATGTATGAATACGAGAGAGGCTCACAATGAACAATGAACAACCAAAACAATAAACAACCAACAATTAAAATCTAAACTTTTAAATCTGGAATGGGCAAACTGCAAAACAAGGTTTGCAGCCTTTAAATAGAGTAACAACAACTAGGGGTGCTTTACTCATAAGTCTTCAGCACTTCTTGTCTTTTCTCCATGAAAGCAGGACATTAAATCTCTAAATGTATTGTTGAAGGCGTTCTGAAGCTTCATTAGTCGAAGCATACAAATAACAAACAAACTGACTTCCTAAAAATTTTGCACTTAAATCACTTTTGTCAGTTTCACATGTCAGGACATCTACTATGACATCTGTTACTTCAATATTTTTCATGACATTTTTTGAGCAGAATGTTTTACCAAAATTGTTGTCAATCCATAGAACTAACAAACTCCCCCTTTGGCAAATTTTGGCCAAAACATTATTTGGAGTAGAAGTCGTACAATTAAAACAACATCATAATTAACATAGGCATTTAAGCACACATATCAGAGTAACACAGTAAAAGAAGCATCACAATCAAAACAAAGATAGCAGCGGAAAAAGAGAACAAATGTTCAAACATCAGTTAGAACATTCACAGATGCAACATTTTACTCCCCCTGCACACAGCACACACAGATGCACAATTGACAAATAAAATTTTTACTCTCCCTGCACAGTAGCTTCTCCTCTTGTGGAAACACGTAGTATCTTCAGAGATACACAAGAAGCACACACATAAAAAATGAACACAATCAACACATAGCAGCAGCTCCTCCTCATCACAATCATCACATATCAGTTGCTCACACAAGTGGAATCACAAATAAACCACACACATAATCGCTCACAACTGCTCCCCCTCAACACAATGTCTAATCACTGACACTCACACACTTTCCCCCTTTTTAGCCATAACTGGCCAAACCACTCAGAAAAATTCATGGAGAATGACAGAAATAAATAATAGATTCATCTAAGTCACTAATGTAACGCCCTGTTTTAATTAATATTATATTATATTAATATTTTCGAATTACCAATCGATAATTATTTTGCGATGAGAATATTTATATTAATCAATATATCTGATAATATATTGGGCGACGTTTTGTTCGGTCCGGTTTTTATTCCGTTTGGTTCGGTAAAATATTATTCGGTTCTGATATTTAATTCCCCAGAATTATTTGAATTATTTGAATTATTTGAATTAATTGAATTGATGATATAATTAGTAAGTTGGGGGTGTGAGGAGCAATTGTTGAGGTTTGGGTTTTCACCCTTGGCTTACTAGTAGAAATACCTTTATAAACCATTTCTCCTCATTTTCCTTCCATTCATAAACACAAAAGCAAACATGGATAGAAAGCTAGTAGAAACACCATTATAAAACTCATTCCTTTGTTTTTCTTTCCTTTTCCAACAACAACAACCTAACATAGAAAGCTTGAGAGAAAAGTGAGGGTGTTGAGAAGAAGATGAAGAGGAACAAGAGAGGAGCTTGATGTTGGGTTTGTAGAATCATCAAGATCAACCAAAACTTCCATGGTAAGGGGTTTGATTTTCCACTTCCTATAGTTAGGGTTTGTTATATATATTGTGGATTTATGATGAAAATTGGTGTTGAGGTTTTGAGTTGGGTGTTGATGATTTGATTTCCATTTCACATTGTTAGGGTTTGGTAGATTTAGTTTGGATTGAGGAAAATTTGATAGTTGGTTTATAGGGTTTGTTGAGTGATTGTTGAAGTGTTTGGAAGAATTGGTTTTGGGGTAGAGATCATAGGTATTGTTATTAGTAGTATGGTATAATGGAAATATAAGATGGAAATGGAAATAGAAAAGAAAACAAAACAGTAAAATTTGGAAAACCAGAAAATATAACACAGACTGCATAACAGGGAAGAAGTGAAAAATCCGTGGAGCTTGGACCAAGGGGGAGGCGCCCACCTCAGCTTGAGGGGCGACCGTCCCCCACTTAAGGGCGTCCGTCTCCATTACTTTGGAGTTCTGGGACGATCGTCCCGTGTAGCATGGGAGGAAGAAGCTTCGTGCCATTTCTGTTGTGCTGTTTTGCTGTTTTTTTTCCAATTTTCTGTAGCATGGTTTTTCTGTTTTTCTGTCAAACAAACTACCTGCATAATTTCCTAAATAGCTTTTGTTTCTTTTAAAAACTCCAAATCCACTTAGTAATATTTGGTAACCATAAAATATAATTAGGGGATAAGATAGCCAATAAAATTTAGAACCCGATTGTGTTCCGATTTTCTGATTTCGGTAAATTCGACGACGGAGCAAGTTGCTCCGAATTCAACGAAAATTGACGTGCTAGCTAAGTTCGACGTGTAGAACGTAGTGGTGAAGTTAGTTTTTCGAAATTGTGAGTTTTTACGAAGCGACCCGAAATAGGCCAATTTATGGTAAAATTGAATAGGATTGTGTTTTAGTAGATTTAAGGCACGTATGGACAATCCGATTTCGACGTTGACGATTATAATTAATACCGATTGTTAGGAATGGCTTTCGCGACGATTATCGATGTTTTGACTATTTTTCCCGTTTTTGGAATTTGACGAATTAATTGATAATGATGCGGTGTGAATAAACCTAGCTTTTGCGACGGTGTATTTATTGATGAATACTCGTTGATAGGCAATGCGATGATATATGTTTTGTACATGATGAGGTGATGATTAAATTGATGTTGTTAATAAATGCTTCCGATTTGTGAATGCATGACTTTTGGTGAATTTATTAGTGATGTTTGCATAATGCAATTATGATGCGATGATATATTTATCTTGTTTTGGATAAATTATGGCGATGTGGGCTTTATGCCAATTTGGATGAGCGAAGATGATGTTTTTGTGTTGTGTTGTTTTATTGTCGAGTCACATACATTTCATAAGCGAAGAGGGCTTTTATGCCAAGCGATGATGGCTTTTATGCCGAGCGAAGATCGGCTTTATGCCAAGTGTCCCTAATTACGGACAAAGCGATGGGTACCACATGCATAACATAGTCGTGTCTCATGGAGTCGGTTATGTTTATGTTTGAGTTGTTTGGCGTTGGGCTTTTGTTGATTGATGGATGATATTGAATTGCGATGCTATATGATGTGATGATGTTTGTGATGATGTTGCGATGTTGGGCTTTATGCCCCAAGCGATGATGGGCTTTATGCCACAAGCGATGATGGGCTTTAGCCAATTTGTGATGATTTGTTTATGTTGCTTATATTATTAGCATTATTTAATGTTGTTGGTTGATGTTGTTGTTTAAGACTGCCGTGTTAATTAGTGTTGTATTAGCTCGTGACGGTTTCGTGGTGATGGAGGGTTATGTGTTGTTGCGATGAAGTATGCCGATGAGGTTATGACGATATAGTGTAGATTGTACACATTAGAATGACGATCGAAGTAAGTGAGGTTTGGATATGTGTTGGAATGCACTTACTAACTTATATCCTTTATGATTCCAAAACTATATATATATATATATATATATATATTATCATGCCTTTAACTATATGTTTTGGATTATCTCACCCTTTACTTGTTTTGCCGTTACCTTTATATTGGTAACGTGCAGGTTATGAAGATGGAGTTTTTAGCTGCTGTTAGTCGAGTCGGTGTCGCTCTGATACGTAGCACTCGGGGGGAATATTTATGTTGTCCTTGTTGTTGTTCTTTTGTCGTTTCCTTTTGTGGATTAAGAACCATAATTTATATGAAGATGGTTTTGATGAGGAAGTTTAATAAACGAGATATTCTATTTTTATGAATCAATTTATGTCTTCCTGCGATGCTTTGTATCCGAGAGTCATACTTTAAAGCAAACTGTTTAAAGTGAGTTATTTTGATGGCGTGATGCCTCAGTATTAAATTATGAAAATTTTAAATTACTCTGATTTTTGCATATTAAACTTTGGGTAATATTGGGGTGTTACAACTATTATCTATTGTTAGGTACAACCCAAAATAAAATAGATGTTATGCACTTGAGTGCCAAAATTTCATAAAAGAGGGATTAACACAGATAACCGATGGATGGTCTCTCCTTCGCCTGGTACCTCTTCTGCAGCACTTGCAGCAGCATTCGTTTTCAGAGCTAGGATGGTCTCTTCAAGTTTCAGCTTCCTTGATGAGCTAATGCATATGACCTCATCAATTCTCTACAAGTTGCAGTAAGTTCAGCAATCAAATCCCTTTTATTTTCTATTTTCTGTTCAGCACCTGTAGATGTTGAGACAATTTTTGGGACATGTGCTCCTGCAAACAGCTTCTGGTGTAGGGACAAAGGGATTTCTCTTTTACATTCAGCATCCATAGTGGACAAAATTCCAAGATGTTGATGAAGAATGATTCCACCTATGAGAGTGGGGAACACGATGAGAAGCTTTGTGGCAAGAGTATCAACATGCTTTAGAGTCTGATCAAAGATGTAAGTACCATAATCAAATGGTATCTTCATGCCAACTGCATAAATAAATTTGCCTAATCCCACTGAGATAGTTGAAATATGGTTTGTTGGCACCCAATTTGCTGCTCCTGTTCTATGTTGAATTACATACTTCACACTTAACTTTCCAGCAGATAGCTTCTCCTTCATAGGCCAGGTCCTGACTTGATTTGCAGTGATAGTCCTGCATATTTGTTCATCAATGACTTTAGGTTCACATTCTTCCTTATTACTCCTTCCTAGATATTGATTGATGATGGCAGGCGAGAACTTTACACATTTTCCTCTGACAAACACCTTCTGAAACTCTTTACTTTTCTTGTCATCATAGTCTTCTAGGATGTTAACTATGAATTCCTTGACTAGAGTTTCATATCACTTTGTCACTGTCTTCATCAGCCCTGCTTCAGAGATCAACTTCATAACTTCCTTGCATGCCAAAGCATCTTTTCCTAACTCCCTCTCCAAGGCAAGTCTCCTCTAATATATGTACTTCCATCTTGCGGCAAACTTGATGGAATGGAAAGATATGTTGTTAGTTGGGGCATCAGGGGCATTATCATTGAACCTCTGAACTATGGATTTCTTCACTGGTGAGATGTCTGGGACATCAATGTCGACATCATAATCAGAATCTGATATGATTTTCCTCTTGTTGGAAGATTGAGTAGCTTTGCTTCATGCTTTTAGAGGTCCACACAGAACCTTCTTGTTGATAGGTTTGAATGGAGTGTTGGAAGTAACAACCTTTCCTTTTCTTGTCTTTAGTCTCTTAGCAATCACGGGGTTAACATTTATGATCAGCTCATTATCATATAGAGTGTCTACATCTATAACTGCCTCAGCTATATCTTCTTTAGTTCTTTTACTAGTTGAATCAGCCTATTTATCTTGAGGAGTTTTCTTCAAGGATGATGTTCCAACATCAGTCGTGAATTCATCAAGAATTGTTTCTTTTTCAAGATTTTCTTGAGGAATCTCTTCTTCCCTTATGGATGATTCAGTATGCTCTTTTGGAGAAACCTCACCAGGCATTTGGGAAAGAGGGATGGTGATCCCCGTTGACAGGTAAGTCCACTCTTAGGGTATCAACAACTAATTTCCTTATGACCCTGTCTACATCTACTCTATCTTGATCAACTTCAACATCAATAGGTTAAGATACGTTACCTCCAACTGGAATAAGTGTTTCTCTTGGTCTTCTTGCATGACGGGTACGAAGCTTTGTAGGTCTTGCATCTGGGCATGGAATCATTGAAAGGGGAAAAATGTTTAGGGATTCTTCAATTGGTATATTATCGTTAATGTTGCTTGGTCCTGATGTAGTATGTTGAGACGTCTTGATGGTGAAGTGTTGAAAATTGATTTTCTGAAGATTGAAGATGGAGATTTTATGGGTTTTAGGAGGAGTATAGCGTGTAAGGAAACTGTGAGATATTTGAACTTGGGGTAGGCCTTTTATATGTTGTGCCTTATGTTTCAATATCGTTGAGTGATATTTTGAAAATTTAAGCCCCTTAATGACGTCCCCACACGCTTTTAATTGCTATAACTTCTTTAGCAAACAGACCCCTTGCTCTCTTCTTGAACATTCATATACATCCCATCCTCTTGAATAACACTTGCCCAACTTCAATTCAGTAAATTTTTGGGCCAGATTCATAGTTCTTCTTTCAATAGACTGATCATTAACTCTAACAGAGTTAACTGATGTTATGAAATTCTCTGGGACATTAGGATCAATTAGCCACAGACTTGTCTTGTCCTTTTGGGAATTATTGTCCACAAGTTGTTTGACCTCCACACATGTGTTATGATTTGCCTCTAGAGGAACCCATAAGTAACAATTGTCTTTGTTTCTTATTCCTTTCATAGTAACTTCACCTTTCTTGTTAGTAATGATACATTCAGCTCTTATGAAGTTCACATTAAATCCTTGATCACATAGTTGACTTGTGCTGATTAGGTTGGAAGTCATCCCTTTGATAAGTAATACGCCTTCAATGTTAGGAAACTTTGTATTTTGTATATTTCTTGTTCCCTTGATTTCACTCATCATTTCATCTCCAAAGTTGATATAACCAGTTGGATGATCTTGAAAATTGACCAGTAAGTTTTGGTCTCCTGTCATATGCCTTGAGCATCCACTATCAAAATACCAGTTGTTATACCCCAAAATTTTCCCTCCTACTTCTCAAGACATTTCTCATATCCATACTCAAGGATTTCACAAGGGTTGACCAGACAAACCCTCTCCTAAGCAATCAACCCAAACTAGGGTTTGACCATTCTCAAGTCAAGGTGGGCCTCTAACACTTCCAGTGGTCATCACGCCTCATGATATGCTTCAAAGAATCTCCATGTCAAGTTTCAAGCCTTACAAGTCAAGTTTCCTCAAACAATTGCTCAGATGGTTGAAAATCAGTTGTATTGGACAAAAAGTCAACTGTGGTCAACATACAGTCAAACTTCATAATTTTTGGTCAACATCAATATTTTGAAGTCATATTCATCATTTGATCAAGTTTTTATCATGATTCATCAAGAAAAGTCAAGAATTGATCAAAAGTCAAAGTTTCCAAATTGGGCTTTCTTAGACAAAAGTCAACAGAACTTTGACCAAGCATAACTTTCACATACTTTATCAGAAATTTTTCCAGCACAACTCATTTTGAAGAGAATTCAACTCTCTAAAACTTCATGTCTCACAAGCTTGGTCAGAAAATGCTTCATTTGGAAGTTATGGATCAAAATATTACAGGTCATTTTCAAAGTCAACAAAAAGTCAACTTTTTCTAAAGAAGTGTTCTTGAGCATGGAAACTTCAATTGAGATGAAACCAAAGATCCTGTTTAGAGGACATCTTGAGCTTTCTAAAAAGTCTAAGAACACCCAAAAATGTTAAAAATTGAGCAAGATACACCTTGCACAAGTTGAGCATTTTTGAAGAGGTGAACAAAGAGAAATACTTGACAAAACCCAAAATTTTGCAAATGGGCCTAACTTTTCTTGGTTCAAACATGTTCCTTAGCTGATTTGGAACCTCCAAGCCCAAGGCCACGAATTTATCTTTTATTTTCTATTTACTTTGGATTTTTAATCATTTAAAAGCCAATTTAATTAAAATAAAAGGTAGAAAATCAAAATTAATTGCAAGATGGATTTTTCACTCATTCTTGAGGTCCAAGCAAGCCACACAAGCTGTCAATTTCAAAATTGCATTGATTGGCAAAGGAATTGAATGAGATTTGATCAAAAAAGGCAATATTTGGTTTCATACCAAATCAAATATTTTCTCATTGATTGGCATATAATTTCTTCATGATTCCTGACCTAAATCCTTCCACTATAAGTACACAATGCATTCACAAGTACAAGGAATGAAATTCTGGCCTCAAGAACCCTATTCCAAACTCAAAAAAACTGTGCATTGCAAGCTATTGGCAGCCCTAGTTTGAGATCGATTCAATCAATTCTAAGCATTCCAATACCTTCTTGGAGGTCCCCTGAATCGATCTAGATACTCACAAGCCATTCAAACGTGCAGAATCACGAAATCACAGTTTCGGTTTGAACATTTTTACTCAATTTTGATTTTTGATTTTCATGCATATTTAACATGTTTTGATTATTTGTTCGTGTTTAGAATGAAGTTTCGAAGCTTTCTGCATTGGTTAATTGTATTTTGAGTATAGGAATTGGAATCCACCATTGTTAGGTTTTGAAGGTCCGATTTGGGGCTTTGCGTTTTAGACAAAATTAGCCAAAACCACTGGTACCATCACACTCAGGAGGCCAAACCGAATCGATCTATGTACTCATAATGAATTTATATTGCTTATATATGATTTTGAAAGTATGCAGGGGTTTTAGTGACGAACGAAGCTGTCGCTACAAGCTTTTGCTACAGACAAAAACCGTAGGTAAAAGTCTGTGTTTAAAATTTCCAAACGAGGAAGATGAAGTTCTTGGCGCGATTTTTGGATTCTCAGAATTCAATTTCCTTTAAAATGTTTTTGTTTCATTTTACTAACACCAAACGCAGGTTGGTCCAGTGGCAAGCAGCGCACGCGTGTATCCAGGAGGACCTGAGTTCGAATCCTGGCATCCTCCAATATTTTCACAACTTTTGCAAACTAACACTATTTTCTATTTCTTTTCTTATTTTTCTCATTTAATTTAATTTCTTTTTAAACAATTTTCTCATGCATTAAAAATCACCAAAAAATATTTTCTTTTTGCATTTAGGACAGAAAAATGTTTATTTAATTTTTGGCATAAAAATTAATATTTTTGCATGCATATTTTAATTAATTGTTTATTAATCATAAAATTGACTTTTAATTATTTTTCTTTATTAAAACCAATCCAGAAAATTCCAAAAAAATTGCTTTATATTTAATTAGGATAACTAACCTAAAATCATTTTCTTAACTCAAAATATTTTTTTTACTAACACATTTTCTCTTATGCGAATTTCTATTCCGATTATTATGTATCTGTTTCCAGGTTGTAATAGTTAAGATTTATTTTCTCGCATTCGTTTTTTTAATATTATGTAACTGCTCATGGGATGTAATAGTTTAATTAAGATTTACTTTCCGCACTCCTATATTATGTAACTGCCCCAAAGCCATGTAATAGCGTAGGACATTTACTTTCCGCACTTTACTTTCCGCAATTTACTTTCCGCACCATATAAACTGCTAGTAACTAGGCGTGTATGGAAAGATAAAAAACGAACATAGATCACTTCTTATCGTAAGATAAAATATCTGAACTCGACAAACTCTCTTCACACATGCACCCCCTAGGCTATTCTCTCTTGTTGCCTTTCGAACAAATGGTCAAGTCCCTCGAACGTAGAGGTATCCTAGCACTGTTGCCTACAAACATATCATCATAGTCCCTTCGATACAAAGATCATAGACCCACGATGTCGCCTACGAATACATGATCTCGTCCCTCGATTGTTGCCTACGAAAAGTGATGATCGTCCCTTCGAATGTGCTAGGATACTTCCTACAAGTTGCCTTCTATGACCATCCGATGTCCCTTCAAGTGTCCCTTTACATCCAACGAATAGGGTTACCTACCAACTAATAGTATGGATAACACTATTCTAAAGGAAAGCGAAATAAAACAAAAACGACTATTCTGAGTAGGTAATAAGACTTTTAGTTGCTTTCTCTATCAAAATACTTTTCACACCTCACACTTTTGTCAAAGTTAAAACACTTTTCAAAACGAAACATTTCCGAACACTTCGTATACATTCCAGCGTGAATCATTACGAAATCAAAGCGAAATGCCTTTTCAAAACATTTTGTTAAACACACACACATAAAGAAATTTTTTAAAGTGAGCTAAAAGCAACTAAGAGCCCGTAGATAACTACGGATGGAAAGGGGTGCTAATACCTTCCCTTTTCATAACCTTCTCCCTTACTCAGAATCTAACAAAGTTCTTTTTCTGTTCTTTTCACCTTCCCTTAATTGGATAAAAGAAAAGTCGGTGGCGGCTCTTGCTATCCGCAACATTTGCGATAAAAAGCAAAACAAATTCCAAAGTCAGTTCTCCCACCGTATTACACCAGTCTTCTGTGGTCTTCACTATAGGTGACGTGTGAGCCAAGTAACATGAGATGTTAGTTTTGGGAATCCACTGTTTCCTTGGGCTAGCCTGAGTCATATTTGATTGGTGCGTAGGGTTGGGGTAACCATACAACTTGAAACAAAATGGATTTATGTGACCATGTCTTCCACAGTAATGACATCTCCAGTGATGAGGTCTTCTGTTAGGCTGTCTATAGTTGTTCCTTCTATGATGTTGAAACATTTGATTCGACATCTTTGACTCAGCCTGAGTTTGAGTAGATTATGTAGAAGACTCCTTTGTACCATTGTACCCTAGACCACTCATGTCTTCTACTACTCTTCCAGCTTGAAGTATCTTATGTAGTGTCTCAGATCCACTATTTAGCCTCTTGACATATTTGGTCATCTTATCAAGGTCATACTTTAACCCAGTTACTTCACTTTCTAGCTTCTTAATCATCTCTAGATGCTCTTTCTCTATGTCTTGCAATTGTATTATGAGCTTCTTCTACTTATCATTCTCCTGGCATACTTTAATACTTTTGATGCATAGTTCTTTGTATGTAGCAGCCAGTTCCTCAAAGTCTAGTACTTCATCACTTGAGTCTCCATCAGAAATATATGTACTAGTCAGAGCTGTTACATATTTGGCCAATTCCTCTTCCACTTCATTTTCAGAATCCTCATCTGACCACAGTACATTCAATCCTTTGCCTTGTCTTTTGAGAAATCTTGGACAATCCCATTTGATATGACCAAAGCGTCCACATTCATAACACCTTAGCTCTCTGCCTTGAGTAGGTCTTTCCACAACTTCTACTTTCTTCTCAGATTTACTTGTTTTGCTGATGTCGTGTGGGATGTTCCTGATATTTGGTCTTGAGCTTCCCTCCATCCTTTTCAGAACTCTGTTGAATTATCTTCCAAGAAGAACTATGGTTTTTGACAGTCCTTCCTTAGTGTACATATTATATTCCTCACCTTTCTCCTTAGTGTTAGACTTGAACGCTATGCTTTTAGGCTTCTTCTCAGACCTCTCATTAATACTCAACTCAAATGTTTGGAGTGAACCCACTAGTTCATCCACCTTCATGTTGTTCATTTCCTGAGCTTCTTCAATAGTTATTACTTTCATATCAAATATCTTAGGTAGATATCTGAGCATCTTCTATTCTAGACTGCCTGAATGTCTGTCGAACAGGTCTCCCCAACTTAAGGTGCAACAATCCATCGAGATCCAGTGACGCGCTGGGGGCTTCGTTTTGCCCGTGCAACTTCCTCTGCTCGACACATGTCGAACAAATAAGCGATTTATGTTGTTGAGGCCTATGCCCGTTATGTCCCCTCTACTCGACACAATGACTAGTTACTGGCATGATCGCTCAATTTTGACCTAGTCAGCTCGAACGACTATATTCGTGGATCCGTGTATCTCGGTCCAAATATAGCAACCAATGAGAATCCTCCTAAGATCATTATATAAACCCTCATATCTTTGAGGGCAAGGTATCACTTTCTTACACTAAAAACCCTAATATTTTCTATCCTCTTCCTTGAACATTTGCTTACTTTAGCATCAGAGTGCCTTGCAGGTACACCACCCCCTCCTTAACACCAACTTGCTCGAAGGATCGTCAACCGTTCTGGCTGTCTCCGATTCTAATCACTTGTTCAGATCAGTGGCTCCATCTGTTGGAATCATCTTCCCCATCTTCATTCATCATCTCGATATCAGAAGATCAAAGATACTCTTAAACTCCCAGCGAGATGGCTGAGAACAACGATCAACTCCGTTCCGGCAAGACCGTTCTCTCACCTGTCCAAAAAACGGACATGGATAATTCCTCTCCTCGTCTCGAGGACACCATTGATCATAGGGATGACAGGACCGCATCCTCATATTCTGAAGATGCTGGCGACCAAGATTCCCTCTTGGATAACCAGAAACCCAAGGGTCAAGCTAACGACCTCGTCATCCCTCAGCCTTAGGCACCACTATCGATCAACGCGGACCCAACATTAGCTGATATTTTGTCTGTCGTCAATCACACTAACAACCTCCTTCTTCAGCAGGGCCAACACATTGAGGCTCTAGAAAAGAACGACCCATCGTCTCCACCTCAGAAACCTAAAACAGTTGTTTCCCTTTGTTATACCCCAAAATTTTCCCTCCTATTTCTCAAGTTAATCCACATATCCATACTCAAGAATTTCTCAAGGGTTGACCAAATGAGCCCTCTGTTGTACCCCAAAATTTATCCTCTTCTTTCCCGTATTTCTGGCTTATAATTCTATTGCATAAACATACATGTAGCTTGCATGCATAGCATTTATCATGGGTTTACCAGGTTCAAGGTATCCCAAGTGGTGAAAAAAATGGCACATTTCGGTTATCTCATATCACTTTGTGTTCGGTATCAATATTCTTCGATTTGTATGCTCAATACAACGTATTCTGGTTAAAAAGCTATGTTGGCGTGGTTCCATAAGCTCTGGGATCATTCCGAGATGTTCTCCAGTTTACCTGTTCAGATCGGAGGCCGTTTCGTCAAAGAAAAAGAATTTATTCGCTTATTTCTCAATAAAGTGAGTTTTGGATTTTTAGTGCGTTTTGGGAACTCCAGAAGGCGTATCTCTCAGCTCGTCGGGAATTTTCTAATGATTTTTTACTAGCAATTCCATCTCATTATTACCTACAACTTTTGTTTAAAAGCCGGAAGCAAATTATGTGAGGAAGTTCCCCAAAAAATTTGATTTCTTGAGAGGATTAAACTGAATTTTAGTGCTGAACCGTGTATTCTGCGCACTAAAAACTTCATATCTCCTAGATGGAAACTCGAATCTGAGCGTGGCCAATTTCTAAAATTCCATATAGAATCCCTCTACAACTTTCATTCATAACTCGAGAGTTGATTCCTCACCGCTTAATACCATAATGTTATTCTTCGGGTTGATTTTTGAGCTGAACCAAGCAATTTTCATCTGATACACGAACTTCGAAAATTCACATCTCGCTCTATTTTTATCGAAACTAGGTGGGACCAGTACCAAAATTTCACAAATTTCGTTAGCTTTGATTGTCTCAGAGACACTCACTTACAAATTTTGATCAGAAGACCCTCGTTCGAGGCATTTTCTCCGAAGAGCGCATTGAAAATTCTGCATGTGTCAGTCATCTGATAACTGTGCTGAAACTTTAAAAATTCATATCGCCTTGACCGTTCATCCGATCGAGTCAAAATTTTGTTTCATTTTAGCAAAATCGCGTTCCAAACACTTTTTCGTTTAGAGTTCAACTTCAAATTCTCGACGGATCGGTCTATTTTGAATTAATTACGAAAATTATCTGGATAATCATGATTTGGGCTTGATTATGGATTCAAGACATTTTTAGGCCCAATTCCCAATGCTATAAATACATTATTCCTTCACAAATCACAACAACACTCTCATTTTCTCATTTTTCACTCAAAATCTCAAAAACTCTCTTTTTCTCTTTCTCTCTCTCTCTCTCTCTCTCTCTCTCTCTCTCTCTCTCTAATTCTCTCAACTCTCTAAGCAAATTCAAGAACAAATTGAAGGAAGATTGAATTTCCCTCCAAGTCTCTCAGCCAAACCTCCACTCCGTACTTTCCTCCACTGATCGGAGCCACAGTGCGCCGCCGTTCTGGCCACCCTGCCACCTGCCTGTCCGCACTCTATCGCCCGAAGACATCTTCACTCGCCCGACGAAGATAGTCAGAAACTAGCATTTTCCTGACGCTCGCTCTTCCGCCCGACGACACCACACTTCCGCCTGGCGACGCCACACTTCCGTCCGGCGATCGCGATCAGCTCCGCCTCCCTCCGGTCACGATTCCGACCGTTTCTTCCTTTTTTCTCATCGGAGATCGCTCTTCCTCCTCTTCTATTTCTTGGATAAACCTAAGGAAGTCCTTCCTCCATTGATTTTCATCATTTTTCTTCAAGATTCAAGTTGATTTCATCCGATTTCGATTTTGATTATTATCATCGATTGGAGATTGATTCGGTATTTTCTTTGAAGAGCACAAGGTTTTCCTCATCAATTTCATCAAGACTTCAAGTGCAAGTAAGTGATTATCTCACATAAGCACTTATTTTAATCACTTTTCCGACTTTTGATTTTTGAGAAATTGAATAGTCGAATTTATTGCAAATTCCACGTGGATTCTGATTCTTGATTTAGTTTTACACAATTCCTTGATTTGATTTCGATTTTGTGACTCGAAAGGTGTCAGTGTGAAGGATTTTTTTACATAACACACACATGCACTTGTGTTGATGTTTTTTCTTTGCATTTAGACATTTGATTTGAGCATTTTGCATCATATACCACATGCTCATGCATTAGAGAACATGTAGGTTGATTGAATTACATTTATTATATGATTTGAAGCATAATTCGCATTCTAACTTGTGTCAAAATGTAGTCTATGTTACATTTTAGCCTTAGGTGCATTTTGAATTGCATGTAACACATATACATGGACCTAAGTTCACACACAAAGCATAAATTCCATTCTTGTATGTTCATGCATTTACATATAGGATAGATGATCTAAACTAGTGTGTTAGTTTTGAACTTTTATGACTGAAGCAACTCGTTTTTTCAAAAATGATTTAAATTTTTAAAATAATGAAATCGCCACCTAATTTTATTTGTTTTAGAAAGAACGGGAAAATATAGATAAAACCCACTACGTCGGATAAGGTGGTCTACGTGACCAAAAGATATGAATTCGGGAGTCGGTTACGCAAGAGGAAGGTATTAGCACCTCTTACGTCCATCGTATTCGATGGGACCCATTTAGTTCCAAAGTGTTTGTGTGTGTATTCGCTAATTTCTAAATTATTATCAAGAAATAAGAAAGAAGAAAACGGGGTTTGTTTATAATGATTTTGAGTTTGACACGGTTTCGAAACCGCGTGCCTACGTATTCCCTCGTGCAATGGGAAAGTCAAAACTTCGTAGTTCTTGTTGAAAATGTTTGAATTGGTTGTGTTGATTTTAGAATAAATGTTTTCGATGATCGCACATGAGCGAAAAAGAATTTGAGTGGGTTGAATTGATTTTAAGTTGTGGATGACAAGTACCAAAATGTTAGGCTATCATCTAACGATTCGAATACTCGAAATTGGTGAGTGAGCTCGACCAATCATCTCTCACCCAAAATCTTTATTATGAAAAGGGTGAGGTGAAGTAAAGTTCACATTTATTAAGTGTATGGAATAAAAGTATTTAAGTCATTAGGCTATCATCTAATGGCCCAAATACTTTAAATTTAATTAAATCGTCGAGCTATCATCCAACACTTTAATCAAATGCCACAACACTATATTTTTTGTTTTAAAACATGGATAGAAGGTTTTAGTTTATTAGGCTACCATCTAACAATCTAAAAACTTCTATTTGTTTAAATCGTTAGGCTATCATCTAACAATTGAAACAAATCCCATCCAAATATTCCTTTATGAAAATTGATTTAAAAGAAACAAATTCAATTAATTATTTTAATTGGAAAGTCTTTTAAGAATTTCGATATTGGACGGAGAGAAGTAATGATTCGGGTTATGATTAACCAAGTATGTGGACTTGATTAACCTCGTGAGGATAGGTGCTCCTATCCCCAACCATGAGACCCTAGTGCATGGATAATTGGTATGTGGACCAATATTTTTTCGGGTTATGATTAATCAAAGCAACAAGGGCTTTGATTAACCTTGTGAGGATGGCCATGCCCATCCCCAACTATTAGACCCTTAGAGAATTTGGTGTGGGAACCAAAATGAGAGATCATAGTCGTTTTTTATATTAATTGCGGGTGGAGCGTACGATCGTGTAATAAAGCATACAAGCGGATAAATGGCGGATAAAATTATCACACAATACAACTGAAATTTAAATAATTATTAGGATGGATTTTTTTTATTTGATAAAAAATCAACTAATAATTTAATCGATAATTTAGCAAATAAAAACTATCATATACTAATTATTATTTAATACATCAAAGGCCTGTGATTGTAGTCAGATCTGGGGGGTGTGAAGAGCAAGCAGAGTCCAAGCCCAATAATACTTGTTGGATCTTGTGTGGACAGTTCCATGGAAATGTAGAGTGGACTATCATTCTGGAACGCTGGATTTGGATTTGAGCAGATCTGATGGTTATGAGGAAAGGAGCAAAGTTGCTATTATGAGTGTACCTGCAGCATATTACATATGAACCATACAGACGGTGACAAGTGTCACCACATGGATTAACTAAATAAAACTAATCCTAATTATTATTTAAATTTAGACTAAACTATGTTTTTTTATAAATAAATTAAATAAAATAGAATTAATCCTAAATATTTCCTAAACCACTATTAGCCCAGCTTAACAAATGAATTAACATAATAATAAAAATTAAACAGAAAAGAATACATTCTCTCACGTTTCCTCAAGTTCCTCTCATCTCTCTCGTTCTCTCACGCAAAACCATCTTGTTCCTCTCATGACCGCTATCATTCTCTCATCTCTCTCGATCCCTCTTGTTCCTCTCATGACCGCTCTCGTTGCTGTTCTCTGTTCTCTCATGTCCTCACGATTGTTTGGCCGGAAAAGAGAAAGATGGCCGCGCCAGAAATCGCCCTCGTGGCGGTGACGGCGGCGACTCATCTTAGAACATGATTTTTTTGTGTTTTTCTGACTTATCTGCTTATTCTGAAACTCAATCTCATGTTTGTTTTTTGTGATTTTCACAGGTGTAGCCTAAATCTGAAAAGGGGAAAGAGGGAAACCCTAGTTCCTAAATGATGAAATCGGTGCTGTACATGCATAAAAATGAAAGAAATGGAAGAGAAAGAGAAGGATGGCGGCAATAAGGTTCGCAACCTCCTCCTCTTCCTTCGAAAATCCGGTATTACCTTTCTGAATCTCTCTCTCTCTCTCTCTCTCTCTCTCTCTCTTTGCTTTTACGATTTCTGAAGGGATTTATGTTTGGGAAATGATGAACTTATGCTTTTTAGGGTTTGTAAATCATGATTTTTGTTTGGTTTCTAGGTTTTTTGAATGTTGCTTCTGTTTGATTTTTTGGGTTTCTGAATGTTTGTTTCGGTTTAGGGTTTGGAATGAATAGTGGCTGCCTCTTCCTCGATTTCATGCCTTTCAATGTCTTTATAGTGATGAAACTAGGGTTTTGATTACGAGATTTATGTTTTGGAACATGGCACCTTGTAAAAATAGGATTGGGCTTTGGTATTCTGGTTTTTGACATGTTAGTCATAAGATCTGTTATGCCAGCTCTGATTTTCTGTACTGGACTTAGCAACATTGTAACTTGCTGGACTATGATGTATTGGGCTGAAACCTTTTACTATTGTTTTCTGAGTCTGAACCTATTTTTTGGGCTAGAAATCTGACCCTCTGTACTTGTACTTGTTGCAGCTGCCTTTTTAATACAAGTGATTATGATGCTGTCTGAATCACACCTACCTTTTATGAACCAACAACAAAGAGTTGTTGTGATTTGCAAAAGGTAAGGTTTTCTTGTTGAACATGATTGAGAAAGTAAAATCCCTAAGAAAACTGATTCCAAATACAAAACCCTAATGATGAGATTGAGAATTTGTGTAATGCCTTGTATATTCAATGCTTCCCATTGCTTGCTAACTAATCTTTTTTCTTTGTTTTCATGAGTTACAACGACGACGAGGATGGATGGTAGAAGAAACCTTGGATAAGAAGGAAAGGCTTGAAGATGGAGCAAGAAAGCTTGGAGGGGAATTCAAAAAAGAAAGCAACGAATATTTCCGTTAGAAAATATAGGATTAGGATATAGAACATGTAATATTGCTTGTATACTTGCAACTTTAGGCCATAACTTGTATGCTTAGAACTCTTGGCCAAATTGTAACTTGTGTTTGTAATCTTGAACAAATAGCTTGAAACTCGAAAGTTTCTTGAAGTGAATGATAATTTTCATCATGTGAATAAATGAGTTTGAACAAAATAAACTTGCCAATTTTAATTGAATGTTGAGTTTCGAATTTGTTTCTAACTTTGTAAATGGGCATTCTTTGAATGTCGTCTTGGAATTGAAGGAAACTTCGAATCTCGAATGATAAGATTGGAAAAGATAAATTTCGAATATTTGAATGCATATGCTTGAAATTTGGCTCTTTGCATTGAGACTTGGTTCTTGTGGTTGGCGAAAATTTCTTTGAAGGCTTTTGATGAAGAATCAAATTATGGATATAACTAGGCCATAGGAAATAAAACATGGGATAATATCTTCTGAAAAAAACGTCATAGAACATGAATTCTCCTTGCATATTCATGAAGTAAACCAAAGTAAGTTGATGAAGTATTCACGCTATTTGAAGCTTACGGGTGAGAACGAAAAGTTGAATATTTGTGAAAATAGTATCTTGAAAACAGTTTCAATTATTTTTCTAAATCCTCCTTTAAATTTAATAATGCATTGAATATACATTATAAAAGCTTTGAACCTGTAATCAAAAATCTCGAAATCCGAATTGTCTTGTAATTAAAATAATCCCATTTGAATGATAGACGCCATCCTAATTTAAAACTCAATCCTTCAAGAAAATCCTCAAAGAAAATTGTAACCCATGTGAGCATAATTCTTCGACTTCACCTTCTGAAACTCTTGATGAGCAATTAACTTGTGGAAGGAGATAAAACTCAACGTGATATCTGAAACAGAAACCCACACACAAGATCTGATGGATAAGAGAAAATAGGATCCACTGGTAACTTTGTCATTCTCAACTCTCTTGGATTGATTGAAAGCACAAACATCCTCCATATCTCGTAAAATAAATACCTCAAGCCAATCCGAGCCTAAAACCCTAGAATCAATGACATTAATGCATGAATGTGCAATGGTGGGTACTTTACAAACACAAAATGATGCGAGTTTGAATTTCGATCACCCTAGATGCCACTAACTATGCAGATGTGATGAACAAATGAGTATTTAATGCCAATGGCCCAATGGAAGCGTATGCAAATGAACGCGAAGCCTAAGCCAGATAAAATCGATATAGGAGGGCAAATTTTGGGGTGCAACAGCTGCCCCTATTTAATCGTCTTAAAACTGAAAGTGAGATTGGCACTAGCCTTTCGAACTTTTAAGGTGGAAGAAGATTAAATATTAAAAGTACCCTAGAATTTGCGCTACGAATAACAAGTAGAACCGTTTATGCTTTTTTGATGATCTTTTTTTAAATAATTTTCGTATTTCTATTTTTTTGTTGTTTTTTTTTTGTAAAAAACATTTCGGTACATCAGGAAACGAATACGCTTAAATAAGCGGCTTCGTAGATCAAAAATGAGAACGGACTGATCCTTGGAACGAGCACACTTAAAAAAGCGGCTTCACAGATCAAAAAGAAAACAGACAAACCTTTGGAACGAGGACACTTAAATAAGCGGCTCCGCAAATCAGAAAAGAAACCAGACAGACCTTTAGAACGAGCACACTTAAATAAGCAGCTTCGCAGATCAGAAAGGTAAGAACTCATAGATCTTGGAACAAGCACACTTAAATAAGTGGCTTCGCAGATCAGAAAAGAAACCAGACAGACCTTTGGAACGAGCACACTTAAATAAGCGGCTTCGCAGATCAGAAAGGTAAGAACTCGTAGATCTTGGAATGAGCACACTTAAATAAGTGGCTTCGCAGATCAGAAAAGAAACCAGACAGACCTTTGGAACGAGCACACTTAAATAAGCGGCTTCACATATTAGAAAGGTAAGAACTCATAGATCTTTGGAACGAGCACACTTAAATAAGCGGCTTTGCAGATCAAAATGATAAGAGCTCACAGATCTTTGGAACGAGCACACTTAAATAAGTGGCTTCGCAGATCAGAAAAGAAACCAAACAGACCTTTGGAACGAGCACACTTAAATAAGCGGCTTTGCAGATCAGAAAGGTAAAAACTCATAGATCTTTGGAACGAGCACACTTAAATAAGCGGCTTCGTAGATCAAAATGAGAACATATAGATCTATATGTCAAGTAAAGATATTAGACACACACAAGAGGGAGACCGACCGAAGCAGACTCACTGCGGAGAAGATGTATGGTATGGTAAAATCGTCGACCGAAGACGAATTCACGGGGAAAGAGGCCAAACAGAAAGGACTCTAGCAAGTGTTTCCAAACTATGTTGGACTTTAAAAGTTTGCAAATATGCAAGAAATACAATATCCCTCGGGTCAAAGGCGGGGTGTAATTCTTCAAGAGTGGCAATTATATGAATTACCACACACCAAGTATGGCTATTTAAACAATTGAGAAGCAAGAAAGGTTAGACACCGACTCTGACTCGCACTCTAACGACAGAGGCAAACACGAGTAAGAAAACCAAAATAATAATTTCCAAAAAGCAAGACGCTTGGTAACTGAATTGACTTGAATGACGTAAGAGACTGGCACAGGGTCCAAAATGCATATAGCAACAACAAGAAGACATGTCTTGAGGGAAACCTAGCAAAGAATACCACTTGGGGATTTTTTATGGATAAACTTCTCCTCGGAGACGCAAAAGGTACTCGAGAAAGATTTTAATCTGGCTTATGCTTAGATGCATGTTTGAGATTATTATTTTCAGCGTAATGCTCCATATCAATGGAAATGCTACGCATTTTTGAGGGTGCTATGCAATGCAATGATACATGTTTTAATATTTCGTCTAGGACTAAGGAAAATGTGAGCTACCGAGGAAGCAACAACCATCCATGAATTGAATATAAATCATCTGGTCTTTATCAAAGAGATGATAGTCTGGACCCTGACAGGGGGATTGCAGAATAGAAGTATCAACTTTCAATGATCAACATCACTGGGGAAGTAACTCTTAGAGATTAAAATTCATCTGGGATGACAATCATGTTGCGCAGAGTTCCTAATTTCACTAACTCTGGATTACGAGCTCTTGCATAAGAGGAGTCGACAACATCTTCTGGCACAAGTGAGCCTTTGAAAATGATCCTGCTGGTGTAAACCGCTCTTTGCGATTTTTTCGCGTCGGGGAAAGAGTGATTAAATTCGAGGGCACACATATGTCATAAATAACTCTTGTTGGAGAGAAAGAAACTTTGTCGGTGACCAAAGCATAGGCGTATCATGCCCTTATTCTAAAATCTTTGGATAACCAAAAATCTGCAAAACGCGAAATACAACAATATTTCTGCTACAGAGATCGAAAATTTCAGCCGTTAGCGCGTGTACCCGAAATTCTGAGTAATTTCAAAAACTTATGTCACATGCTGTAGGGCTCTGATATTTTATATGCAAATTTTATTAAAAATATTGGACGTTATTTTTACAAACAAAACAGTTAAGATATGAAAATAAGACAAATGAAAAGAAACACAGTTTGGATAAAAGGAATTTTATTGATTGACTGGCCCGTAAATGAGCATTTACATCAAGAAGCAATTCCTGAAAAGAGGCAATTGCGTACATATCATATTTTAAAAGAAAACAGAGGTGGCAACAAAGTCATAGATTTTTATCAAACCCCGAATCTGCCGTACTCTTCACAACTTCAACATTCCTTAATATCGCGCTGTCCAAAATGCTCCGATTAGACTTGTCGCACCCCAAAATTTACCCTCCGTATCATTTTTTTTCTTCTTCTTGGAACATATTCATGCTTAATTCCTTGTTTCAATCGGAATTAACTCAAACTTTGGTTCAAAATACATTCGAATATTGCACGACGGAAAGTTCGAATTTTGTCCATGATCCTGTCTCTTGTACCCACCCAAGTTATTTGAAGCGAATAATTCGTCAAGGTACGATGATTGTGTCTGATGCAAATCTATCCGAATTTCAGTTCACAATTGTAAATTTCTCAAGCCCGAAAGGAAGTTCAAAGTTTTCAAGCCAATTAGGATGTTGGTTATGATTTAACAAGTTGGTCGTAAGTGTGAGTTCAAAGGAAATTTTGAATTCCACTTAAAGAACAATGCAAAATAAATTATCGGATTTTCACAACAACTCGAATGTTCAAGGTTATAAGTTCGAATTCTAAGTCTTAAATTTACACCAACATTGGCAGATTGAAATTTCGAACACCGTTCAAATGCGGATCTCATTCAAATGTTCTAAAGCGCGTTACGAGTCCATTCAAAGTTTCTTGCAAGTTTTGGAAAATTTTGCCAAGGTTTGTTTTATTCAAAGATCAATACGAGAACTATTTCATTAATATTTCAAGACTATTACAAGTAGGGAATAATTATATTATGCAATTCAAGAATCAAAGAAATATTCCAAACCAAGTTGTTTTCATTCAAATTACTAAATGTGATACAAGAATGTTACAATTTGAAGCATACAAGCGCATAATGTTTGAAACTTATTACAATTGCTATTCTAATTTGAGGTTACAATTCTAAGTTCCTAAGAGTTGATGCCTAAATACAAAGAGATCGCTTTGGCGCTCCATCTTCAAGCTTATCCGTGTTCTTCATCCATCGCCATTCGATCTTCGAGTTTTCCATTTGGTCCAATCTCCTCGCCATGCCGTCCTCATCATCATACATGAAAATAAAACCAACAAAATCAATTAGTAAGCATAATTGAAGCATGAAACAAAAGCAAGAAAGTATCAAATATTATGTTTTGGTCGAGGACTTGTAACACCCGTTTTTAATTAATATTATACTATATTAATATTTTCGAATTACCGATCGATAGTTATTTTGCGACGAGAATGTTTGTGTTAATTAATATATCTATTAATATATTAGGAGACGTTTTGTTCGGATCCGATATTTAATTCCTCGGAATTATTTTAATTGATTGAATTGATTATATTAATAAATTAGGAGTGTAAGGATTAATTGGGAAGGATTGGGTTTACACCTTAGTTTACTAGTAAGGTTATTACAAAACCACTTTCCTCATTTTCTTTCCATCCAAACACTTTCCTTATTTTCTTTCCATTCAACATACCAAAGCCAAACAAGGGCAAGAAGGGAAGCTAGTAAGAAACAAGTTATAAAAACCATTTTCCTTTCCTTTTCTTCCCATTTTTGAAAACAAGCCAAACTTGGCCTTAGAGAGAAGAAGAGAGGGTTTTGGAAAGAAGAAGAAGAAGAAGAAGGAGAGAAGAAGAGCAAGAGAGCAAGAGAGGAAGCTTGAGGTTGAGCTTTGTAGCATCACCATGGATCATCAAACTAGAGGTAAGGGTTTGATTCTCTCACTCATATAGTTGGGTTTGATAGAATATATTTTGGATTTGGGTATGAATTGATTTAGGGTTTATGAGCTTTGATGTGTTTCTTGATGTAATTGTGTGCTTTAAGTCATTCCTACATGTTGGAAATTCGATTTAGATGATGTTGGGATGTTTGGGGATGATTAGGAATGGATTGGGGTGATTTTGGAAGCTTAAAACGTGAAAAAGGGTGTTGCGAGTCATCAACACGGGCGTGTTGATGCACAATGCCCGTGTTGATGCTCGGGTTTTTTCCAAAAATCGTTTCGACATAACTTTCAAACCGTAACTCTGATTTAGGCGCCGTTTGTTGCGTTGGAAAGCTAGTGAGATAATCTTCAATATGATAATGAATTGAGTAGCTTTAGAAGCTTATTTTAATAAGTGCTTATTGAGATGTGATTATTGGATGCGAATGAATCGGGTATAGAAGTTGTTAAGTTATGGAGATAATACGAATTAGCGAGATATCGCGATATGATGATGCCAAGAGTTATTGGAGATGTTTGAGAGGTGTAATATAGTGTGATTAGCCGAATTGGAATGAGTAATGAGTTACTTGAGTTTGAGTTAAGTTGGATATAAAGAGATGATAGCGTTGCTATATTTGATACTTAGGCGATGGCTTTTGTTATGATGATGTGAGGAACGCGAATCGATTAGTAGCGTTGAGGAAACAACGAGGATGTGAGTGAGTGGTGAAGAGGTGATTCGTTAGCGATGCATTAGATATTTCGATGGCGAAATTAGCAAGGGCGCGAATATGATGAAGGCTTATGCCTTGGCTGTTATGGCAAACACGACGGAGTCCTACTCAATGATATGCTTAATTGTTATGCGATGTTTATATGACTAAAGTGAGTATTATATTGTGATGAATTCTATATGCATGAAATGCAATGATTATGATTGATTCTGATTTTTATAAATGACTTTGTTGGTAATGATGATATATGTGTTTATACATGATGATGCGATGATATATTTATCGTGATGTGGATAAACTATAGCGATGTGGGCTTTATGCCAATTGTGATGAGCGATGATGGTGTGTTTGTGTTGTGTTATTTTATTGTCGAGTCTCATACATTGCATAAGCGAAGAGGCTTTATGCCAGCGAAGAGCTTTTATGCCAAGCGATGATGGCTTTTATGCGGCGAAGATCGGCTTTATGCCAATGTCCTAATTACGGACAAAGCGATGGGTACCACATGCATAACATAGTCGAGTCTCATGGAGTCCATTATGTCTATTTTAGAGTCTTTTGGTATTGAGTTTTATTTGATGTTTGTGATAATGTTTGCGATGATGTTTGCGATGATGTTGTGATGTATGGGCTTTTATGCCTTAAGCGAAGATGGGCTTTATGCCAAAAGCGAAGATGGGCTTTATGCCAAAAGCGAAGATGGGCTTTAGCCAATTTTGTGATGATTTGTTTATGTTGCTTATATTATTAGCATTATTTAATATTGTTGGTTGATGTTGTTGTTTATGATTGCCGTGCTAATTAGCGATGTATTAGCTTGTGACGATTTCACGGTGACGGAGGTTTACGTGTTGTTGTGATGATTTGTGCCAATGAGGCTAAGGCGATTAAGTATAGATTATGCATTTTAGAATGACGACCGAAGTAAGTGAGGTTTGGATATATGTTGGAATGCACTTATTAACTTATACCCCTTATGATTCCAAATATATGTATATATATTTTATCATGCCTTTAATTATATGTTTTGGTTTATCTCACCCTTTACTTGTTTCGCCGTTACCTTTATATTGGTAACGTGCAGGTTATGAAGACGGAGTTTATAGCTGCTGTTAGTTGAGTCGGTGTCGCTCGATCGTAGCTTTCGGGGAATATTTATGTTGTCTTTTTGTTGTTCTTTTGATGTTATTCTTTTATGTATAAGAATTATATTTTATGAAAACACGATTTATTAAGGAAGTTTAATAAAGAAGATGTTTTGATGTTTATGTATCAAATTATGTTTTCCGGCGATGCTATGTATCCGAGATGTAGACTTTAAAACAAACTGTTTAAAGTAATTTGGTTTTGATGGTGTGACGCCTCAATATTTAATTTATGAAATTTTTAAATTACTCTGATTTTTGTATTTAAAACTTTGGGTAGATTTGGGGTGTTACAGGACTCATCATTAGGCGGTTTGGCGGGAATCAGGTTTTTGCTTAAAGCCTCATAATCTTGAGGATTAATCATCGGCGAAGAACAGCTTGCTCGCAAATCACGGCTAGCCGGTTCACGAACAAATGTCGAGCGACATTTTCTGCAAGCGGACAGATTTGATTCAAGGCGACATAGCAACATTATAAGGCAACAGATTCGATTCAAAGCATACAAGAAGCGACAATGTTAAACCGGACAGCATCGACAAGCATACAACGTGTAAGTATAAAGCAGGCGACAGTTTAATATCCCAGCAAGCATCATTTAACCCAGGTTCAAAAGCTATAGTTTAATCTAACGTCCATTAATCCCAACAGCGGGATCCCAAGGCAGCGAGCATCCATATGGTCAAAGCTAACACGGGGACTATATACAAGCGGTATAGCGAAAGCCAAAAGAGTAAAGAGCAATACAAGCAACATGTATAGCGGTAGCAACCTATCATAGAAAGGGTAATATCATTCTTTAAAGGAAGATACAATATCAAGAAAGAAGACCAGCATATATTAAGCATGAAAAGGAAAGGGAATCAAATGAGGCAGTTCAAAAGGAGAAAAAGAGCTTCCAAGAGTTATAGCAAAGATCAAAAGGCATCAGTTTTCAAGACATATCATTTCACCAAGCTACGGGACAAAAGGGATAGCATTACGATCGGTTTGGGGAAGCCAAGAGAGACATCGATTGTTAAAAAGGAGAGAGAACATACAAGATAAAAAGAGCTCTCAAGCGGACAGTTCCTCTCAATACCAACAAAAAGGCACATTTGTTCTCTGAAAAACCCGTTCTAAGTTCAAAATCCCAAACCGAAAAGCAAACATAGCAAACACGTAGTCATCATTTTCGCCAACCGCCTTGATTTTGTTTCTTTTGAAATTAGTTCTGCATTCAAGAAAGAAGACAAGGATTAGAAAGGTATCTGGGTTTCGACGGGGAGGTTGCGTTTCCATCGCGTCCTTTCCCTTTCCATTTCATCGTAACACAAAACAAATCAAAGTAAACATTAGGGAATCGGTAAACTCGAGCAAGAGAGCGGTGAGTTCGAGAGAGAGATTTTCGGTAACACCAGATCGCGAGCAAGAGAGTGGTGAGTCCGATCGAGAGAGAGAGAGAGAACGGATCGCGGAATCGCGATGAAGAGATGAGCGACCGAGAATCGCGACGGGAAGGCGGCGGTGAGAATCGAGGCGAGTCGTGAGGGTTTCGAGGCGGCTAGGGGTGAGAGGGAGAGATCGTGTAACAATATCATGCTTTCCCTTTCTTTTTGTGTTGATTTTTTTTTTTAATTAGGATTAGTCATAGTTTAAGGAATTTTTGTTATTTTATATCATTATTACTTACTACTATATTATTATTACTGTTAAGTTTTATTTATATTACTAATATATTATCATTTACTATTATTATATTACTATTAATATTATTTATACTATTATTATTACTATACTAATATTATTGTTACTAATCCTATTTTATTATTATCATATTATCATATCATTATATTTACTATTATTATTATCATAACTATGTTTTATTATTACTATTATTTTTATTTTATTTTATTTTTTCTTTAGTTATCAATATCACATTTTCTTTTTCTAGTATACACGAAAATAAAAAGAGTATTAATATTGGTTAGGCATTAATAGGAAATTTCTAGCATTCTTCTTTGTTCTCTCTGTATTCAATATCGACATACCAATATTGCCACTACTTCCATGATTAATGACGCATCACGCCTCGTCCGAAGTTTTCTGAAGGCTCGTTGGGCACTTTATTTGGGCCCATGAGTATCTGTCTCTGGTTTTCTTATTGCACCGCTCAAATCAGCGTCACCCAGGCTATTTCTGAACCTATCTTTTCATTTAATTTATTTTTCGTAAATGATATTTTTGTGCGATGTACTAAATGATTATTGGATCTGATAGTTTGGGTTTGATGATTTATCGATTAAATTATTAGCCGATTTTTCATCAAACAGAAAAAATCATTTCCAATAATTATTTAAATTTCCGATTGTATTGTATGATATTTTTGTCTGTTTATTTATTCATTCAGCAATTATTCACCATTGTACACTTTGCACACAATTCGAATTTAAAATCAATCCGATTCCGCGTTGTTTGACTCATATGTCAAGTTCCTAAAGGGTCTCATAGTTGGGGATGGGCATGGCCATCCTCACAAGATTGGTTAAAGCCCTTGTTGCTTTAATCGATCATAACCCGAAACAATATTGGTCTATATACCAATCACCATGCACCAGGGTCTCATGGTTGGGGATAGGAGCACCTATCCTCACGAGGTTAATCAAGTCCACATACTTGGTTAATCATAACCCGCTTCCATTCCATCTCAGCACGCTTGTCAGAACACTTTCGCAATTAAAATTCTAGACCCCGATCCAACGTCGGGTTTCTTTTCAAATAATTTCTTAAATAAATTTCTATCTCTCCCTCCTCCCAAGCATATGGTAGTCAGTCCAGTATCGACCCTCGACCGTATGTTTGGTGTCTTCAATTGAATTTAATTAACATGAACCATGTTTCACTTCACTTTTCTTAATAAAACTTTTGGGTAGAAAAAGATGATTCGGATGTTTCTGTCCACTCATCCGAGTAATTGGGGCGTTAGCCGTTGAACGCTTATGGTCCGATACTTGTCTCCCGCATAAAAATAAAACAACTCATTCAAACTCTTTTTATCGCTCATATGCGATCATTAAACTCTTTTCCGATAAAGAGCGTGCAGTAGTCATTTCAAATACGAATAAGGACTTAAACTTTTCAAAAAAACAAACAAGTCTTAGTTCAAAGTATTTGAAACGTCTAAACGCACGATTTTTCTTATAAAATCAATACAAATAATTAAAACCTTTTTAAGAGGAACTACAGAGTTTTGACTTTCCCATTGCACGAGGGAATATGTAGGCACACGGTTCCGAAACCGTGCCAAACTCAAAATAATAATAATCAAATTTATTTTCTTTTATAACTTAGAGATTAGCGAATATACACACACATAGAATTAAATGGGTCTCATCGAGTACGATGGATGTAAGGGGTGCTAATACCTTCCCCTTACATAACCGACTCCCGATCCCAATTTTTGGTCGTAGACCGCCTTATCCGTTTGTTTTGGGTTTTATCTATATTTTCCCGTTCTTTTTAGAACAAATAAAATTAGGTGGCGATTTCACTAGTTTTCGAGAATTAAAATATTTTTGAAAATCGAGTTGCTTCAAGACTGATTCTCTACCTTTCCAAATTATCAAGTTGTTATTGAAATTCCTGGCAGCAGATACGTGATGTCACAGAGAATGTTATGACACACTATTTGACACTCTGTTAACAATTTACACAGTAAATATAAATAACAGTAAAGAACACAATAAGTTGTTTACCCAGTTCAGTGTCTAACTACACCTACATCTAGGGGCTACCAAGCCGGGGAGGAAATTCACTATTAGTAGAATTAATTCGGAATAAACCAACGGTTTATCTCCTTCACTTAAAACCTACCCAATGCAACTTCAACCTAAGTCCTACTTAGATCTGAGTACCTACTCACTCCCCCTCAATCACAACAGTGATATCAACCTATTGATTAATTGAATTGTGAAGACACACTTCAATAAACTATCTTGATCTCGCTTCAAAGCTTTCAATCAAGAGACAAACACTCGTGCTTTAAAGCTTTGAGTGATAAACTACCCTTACAAACAAATCCTAGTCCAATGCACTTATCAATTGATAGTTTCTTGGCTCACAAGAGAAACTAGAATTACACAATACAACTGTTAATTCTCCTAACAGTACACAAATAACAACCTGCTATATCTTCAATAAATTCCAGAGGCGCATCACAGTTGTAAGGGTTGAATTCCTTTTATAGAAGCGATCCGAAACTTGGTTTGGGCTTCCATAAAGATAGCTAGGGTTCACTTAATTTAATCCTAAAAACATGGTCTTTTCAACAACCAATTTAGGTATAATTAAGATTAACCTAGCAGCCACGTGAGCATGCTTTCTAATAACAGAAAAAACATAAAATAGCAGCTCAACAAACTTCCTGAAAAATCTCAGGAAAAAGCAGTTACGAGCAGAATGTCACGAATGTCATAACATCTGTTATGACATCGGTATTTTCTGAAATTTCCGGCCTGACTTTAGCTTCGATTACGTTGTCTTTTAACATCCTTAGCAGGTAGGATTTATCTTCAATCTCTGAATGTCATGACATTTATCATGACATTGCTAAAGCCTAGTTTTACCAAAACTAATGCCAACTAAAACACTAACAGTTATAAAAGTGATAAAACAGGTGCCGTGTAGATCATAGTCATTCGCTTCGAATCCCTAATTTTTGCCTGGACTGCCCTTTCGGGTTTTCGATCCACCGGGATACCCTTTTTTGCCCAAGCCACCTTTTTAGGTTTTTGACTTGCCGGGTGTACAAACTTTTATATTTATCCCTAACTTTTGCCCGAACTTTTTTGATTCTTCGGGATGCCCTTATTTTTTGCTTAGGCCATTCAACCTAACGGGTCTCTTTTTATGTGAAGTATTTTTTGACTACGTCTGCATTGATAGGGTGAGAGAACTCCTCCCCGTCCATAGTCGTGAGGAACATAGCTCCTCCAGAGAAAACTTTCTTCACGACATATGGTCCTTCATTATTTGGAGCCCACTTGACCCGAGCATCCGTATTGTTAGGAGGAAATATTCTCTTCAGCATAAGGTCACCAGCTTGAAAACTCCAAGGACACACTCTCTTGTCGAAAGCCCCTTTCATCCGCTTCTGGTATAACTACCCATGACAAATAGCTGTCAATCTCTTCTCGTCAATGAGATTCAATTGATCAAGTCTATTCTGAACCCATTCAACTTCATCGAGTTGCACATCTGTCAAAATCCTTAAGGAAGGAATTTCAACTTCTACGGGCAGGACTGCTTCCATACCGTATACCAAAGAGAAGGGAGTTACCCCTGTTGAAGTGCGTACCGAGGTGAGATAGCTGTACAAGGCATATGGCAGCATCTCGTGCCAATCTTTATAAGTGACAACCATCTTCTGTACAATCTTTTAGATATTCTCATTCGCCGCCTCCACAACACCATTCATTTTTGGACGATACGAGGAGGAATTATGATGTTTTATCTTGAAACTGTCACACAACTCTTTCATTATTTTGTTGTTGAGATTCGAACCGTTATCAGTGATGATCTTCTCAGGAACCCCATAACGACAAATGATATTATGCTTGATAAAATGTGTGACCACTTGCCTAGTAACACGAGCATAAGATGCTTCCTCAGACCACTTGGTGAAATAATCAATAGCAACGAGGATAAAACGATGTCCGTTAGAAGCGGTAGGCTTGATTTCTCCGATCATATCAATGCCCCACATTGCAAAAGGCCAAGGAAAAGTCAAAACATTCAACGAAGAAGGAGGCACATGCATCTTATCAGCGTAGACTTGACATTTATAATAGGTTCTGGCATGGTTGTAGAAATTGTTCTCCATGGTAGACCAATAATAACCCGCTCTCAGGATTTTCTTAGCCATGGTGTGCCCACTAGAATGCGTCCCGAAGGAACCTTCATGAATTTTTTCTATGATCTTATTTGCTTTGTGTCTATCCATGCATCTGAGCAAAGCAAAGTCATAGTTCTTCTTGTACAAAATGCCCTCATTGAGGAAAAATTTAGCCGAGTACTTATGCAGAGCTTTCTTATCAGTGATGGAAGCATCTTCAGGGTACTCTTTTGTCTCAAGATACCTTTTGATGTCGTAGAACCAAGGTTTTTCATCCGCCTCATATTCTACTTCAAAGCAGAATGCGGGCTCATCCAACCTCATAATAGTGATAGACAGGGCGTCATTTGCCCATCTGACTTTAAACATGGATGACAGTGTAGCCAAAGCGTCTGCCAAGTTGTTCTCTTCCCTTGGGATATGGTCAAATGTAATTTCGTCGAAATATGGGATCAACTTCAAGACATGCTCTCGGTATGGAATTAAATTTGGGTGGCGAGTCTCCCAATCTCCGTTGATTTGGCTAATTACCAAAGCAAAATATCTGTATACCGCTAAGATTTTGATTCTCAGATCAATTTCAATCCCAAAAATACAAGCTTCATAATCGGCCATATTATTGGTGCACTCGAAGCAAAGTCGGGCAGCGGATGGAATATGAAAACCTGTCGGAGAAGTGATAACAGCACCAACACCATTTCCTAATGCATTAGAGGCCCCATCGAACGCCATTGTCCACCGTGAGCCTGGTTCGGGTCCCTCTTTAGGTCCAGGAATACTATAATCCCTGATATACATAATGTCCTCATCAGAGAACTCAAACTTCATTGGCTGATAGTCATCTTTTAATGGTTGTTGAGCAAGATAATCTGCCAACACACTATCTTTGATAGCCTTCTGAGTAGTGTATTGGATATCATATTCTGTCAGGATCATTTGCCAATGGGCTACTCTTCTTGTGAGAGCTGGTTTCTCAAAGATATACTTTATCGGGTCCATTTTGGAGATTAAGAGAGTAGTGTGAGTCAACATATCTTTATCAGTCGTTTCTTTGCTTGCAACAAGTCTTTTCCAATAATGAATATCTTGATTCACAATCAGTGAAATTCTTACTCAAATAGTATATGGCATGCTCTTTTCTGCCCGTCTCATCATGCTGACCAAGTACGCAACCCATGGAATTCTCCAACACAGTCAAGTACATAATCAACGGTCTGCCTTCCACCGGGGGTGAGAGAATTGGAGGCTCTTCTAGGTACCTTTTTATACTGTCGAATGCTGTCTGAAAATTATCGTTCCACCTGGCTGTCGGATCTTTCCTTAACAACTTGAAAATGGGCTCACAGGTAGCTGTAAGATGAGAAATGAACCTAGCAATGTAATTCAATCTTCCCAAGAAGCCACACACTTCCTTTTCTGTTCTCGGCTCTGGCATCTCCTGTATCGCTTTTATTTTTGCAGGGTCAACCTCGATCCCTTTCTCGCTTACAATGAAGCCTAATAATTTCCCTGATCTTACCCCAAAGGTGCACTTATTTGGGTTTAACCTCAGTCTGAACTTTCTTAATCTTTCGAAAAATTTGAACAAGTGAATCAGGTGTTCTTCTTCCATCTGGGACTTAGCAATCATATCATCAACATAGACTTTAATCTCCTTATGCATCATATCATGAAAGAGAGTAACCATAGCACGCTGATATGTTGCCCCTGCATTCTTTAAACTAAAAGGCATCACTTTGTAGCAGAATGTTCCCCAAGGTGTAATAAAAGTAGTTTTCTCCATATCATTCGGCGCCATCTTAATCTGGTTGTAGCCAGAGAAACCATCTATGAAGGAGAACACTTTGGCTTGAGCAGTATTATCAACCAAAATATCGATGTGCGGGAGAGGGAAATCATCTTTAGGGCTTGCTCTGTTCAGATCCTTATAATCAACACACATTCTTACCTTTCCGTCTTTCTTCGGCACTGGCACAATGTTCGCAACCCAAGGGGGATAAGAAACAACTTTCAGGAAACCAGCCTCCATCTGCTTCTGAACCTCTTCTTTAATTTTCCTCGACATTTCTGGGTGCGTTATGCGAAGCTTCTGTTTTACCGATGGGCAACCTTCTTTGAGGGGCAATTCGTGCATAACGATACTAGTATCTAACCCAGGCATATCTTCATAAGACCAAGCGAAGATATCCATGTATTCATGAAGCATTTCGACCAGTTTTTGCTTAACTCCATCCTCCAATGCTTCCCTAATCCTGACCTCCTTTAGAGCATCCTCGATTCCCAGATTGATCACCTCTAGAATCTCTTGGTCGGCTGGATGACCTTTTCTTCCTGCCTCAACATCCTGGCTAATTCTTCGGGTAATTCACAGTTCTCTTCGATTTCTTCTTCAGCTTGATAAATTGGCTTATCAAAGTCAAAATGAAACACGGCAGAATCGTCATCGATAAAATCCGGGATCAACAGGGGATTGCATCTGCGTGGTTGTTGTAGGATTTTTCCGTAAACAAGTATTTTTAATTATCGATTCCTTAGGGATTGGTGTATGTTATAGTCTTTCAATAGAAAAGTGTATTTTAAGATATTGTAACCAAGGGGTTTGTTATCTACTCTACTAGAACCATTAGTTTCCAACAATAACTAAATTAATTCTTTCAAAGAGAGTTATGGTTTGGATTAAAGAGAGTTTGAGATTGTTTTCAAATTAAGGAGCATGTCAAGATTAGTTTCATTGATCTAGTTTCATACATATTCAATTAATCAAGTGATGAACATAATAGATGATTTCTACAAATACATATCCTCTCAATCTTGTAGATTTCCCACCAAGATTGTGAATGTTATCATGTTAATCCTTGCATGATTCCTCACTACAACTATTAACATGATAATCATTAAGTTCAATATTTTGTAAACACTAACACACAAATCTATCCTAGCATTTGTACATTAGAGGATGAATATCCTAGGTCTACTTTGAAATATTCTTTTCCAAGCAAAACTCAAAGCATAAAGATGAAGAACAAAGATATTCAACTATATTAATCATCAACCATGTTCATACACAAATGGATTAAAATAAATACATATTATAAAGATCAACTACCTCTAATCTTGACACAAAAAGAGCTTAGGCACTCATTTCCATGGTTGCTTGCTCTCAAGATTGTTGGTAGAGATGATGAACATAAGAAAAATCAAGAGAAAAGCTCAAGTTTTTCTTCCAATTCTTGCCCTAGATATTACAAAGATGAAAGATAATCATGATGAAGTGTTTCTTCCTTCCTTTACAAGCCAAAAAGTCAGTTGAAGTGATGGGTTGGTGGCTCAAAAGTTGAAAGCATGGGCTGTCCTTTTTCTGAATTTCGCAGACCGCGCTGAGCGCGGGTAAGTCGCGCTGAGCACGGTCATGCTGGCACCGCGCTAAGCGCTACCTGTAGCATGCATCCTTCATCCAAAAATATCTTCAATAAGAATCATCCCTAAAGCTCTTCAAAATTCTTGAATCCAAGCTTGGGAGAATTAGTCAATAAATTCCTACAATTAAGAGTGAAATAAGTTAAATAATATATATTAAAGAAAAACTAAATAAAAACCTAATTAAACCAAAATACTAGAATAAATAATACTAGTTAATTAAAAAGACATTGTTAAGGACCACAAAATCATGTACAAAATAACTACAATTTGGTCCTTAACAACTCTCCCCAACTTACTTCTTTGTTTGTCCCCAAACAAAAGTCAATAATCTTACAAAGCTAGAAGAAACAAAATGCAAGCATGCAAACTCACACAAGAATAATGGCTCAAACTCGACATACTAGGCAAAAGCACACATCAATCGCTTCTTCGAAACACAACATGGCCATGAATTAAGTTCTAAACACAATATCTCAAAACATGTAACAAAATAAAAGATATGTTCACACTTGAATCACGTAATCATTTCTTCACAGTTCATGAAGAACAAAATGCATATTCACAAAGGACTAAACACTCTCACTAATAATTATGCACATCCAGAATAATTCATGCATTCATCGAAACAAGTTAAATGAAAAAATGGAAACAAAGATCACTAAGGACTTTCAAGGTTGTAACTTGGCTTAGGTTAGAAACAAGGGATATTTAAGTACACAGCCATTGAAACGAATTGGGTCAAAGGATATGAAGAGCATTTCACAACTAATTCCCATTCCCCTCTTATTATTCACAACCTCTTTTCTTTTTGACACAATGATCCTCTTTTTTCTTTTCTTTTGTTTTCTTTTCCTATACAAATTTTTCTTCTTTTGTATTTTTCTTTTCTCTATTCTTTTTCTTTCTTTAGGATCATTGTGCCATCAATTCTAGGTTCTTTTTGATCCACCTCCCCAACTTCATTTATATCAATCCTTTTTATTCAAGACATGCTCTTTAAAGGTTAATTAACAAAAGGGTTGGTATTCACAAACAAGAAAATTTATAGAATGAATTATCATTGAATTTTTCAAAGATTATCAACAACTATTAAGTGGCCTACTTAACAATTAGTCGATTTGATACATTCATCCTACAAATTCTATTTAAGCTCAAAAAGGGTTCACAAGGATTCACTCACTCACGGGTAATTGAAGCCCTTTTAGAATAGGTGGTTTTTCTCATAATGCAAAAAAAAAAAAAAATTGCCTTGATCATCTCTAAGTTTCCAAGTTATCACAAACAAGTAAAGATTAAACATGAATCAAACGAGTTAACACAACTATTAGATACTCTATATTTGGTAAAAAAAGTGGAAGCTTCTCACATATGTGGTTTATGTCCTAATGATTCGAATGTGAACACACATTTTTTTGTACATGCCAAGATGTTTTGCATAAAGAACAAATTTCATAGACATGTTATTATTCTACAAAACGATTAAATGTGTACCTTCTTTGTGGAATGAATCGAGAATTTTATCATCACCATCACTTTGGTGAAACACACTTACTAGCTTTGAAGACCCGTTGAAAAATTTGGACAAATCACAAGAAGTAAATTCAAACTAAATAACTATAATCTAAAAATAAAATAAAATAGAACAAAATAAAAGAAAATAAACTAAAATAAAAAGACACCCCAAAATGGTGTTTAAAACTTAAAAAGAAATACTTAGGCTCCATGCCTACAAAATATCAATTGGAATTACAAGCCTATCCCCAAAAATGGATGGCAACCAACAAAATCCAGAGTTTTAAACTAAAATGCGAAAATAAAAACTAAAAACACTAAAATGCTGAAAGTAAAATAAAAACAGGAAAATAAAAGAGATCATCAATCATCAGTGGCCTCGAGAATCGAATCTCCAATAGACCCCGAGTCAGAACCGGAACCAGAACCAGAACCAGAACCAGAATCAGAATTATCTTCTCCATCATCCTCATCTCCCACCTCCTCCTCAACATTTGGCCCGACCCCGGGCCAACCCCTGTCTGTGCTCTCCGTGCGAGTGAAATGGTTCACTCCGGGCTCTCTAATATGTAGAGCAAGGTGCTCCATGCTCTCATGCATAAACATGAATGCTCTCTGATGAGCGAGATGCATCTGCCTGTTTCATTCTTCTGATGGACTAGCCTGAGGAAGTGCAGCGCCGGTATAGCACAGGCAGCGATATATCATCAAGGGCCCTACAATATCGATCACAGTAGTGATCATCAATAACTCCATCAATGGTGAGGTGCCCCACAGCAGGAAAGGCAACCTTCGCCCTTTTCAGCAAACCCATAATCAACCCAGGATAGGTGAGGGCACACTTTATACGCTCTCCCTTAGAGGTATAACTTAGTGCGACCCTTTTCAGCTCATTCGCGATCAGACGACCAAAGTCAATTTGCTCCTCATCGAGCATATAAGCAATCAAACCGGCCGTCTCCATGGGTATCGAAGATGTGTGGCTCCGAGGTCTCAGGTTATACAGAGCCACACACATGAGAACTCTGGCACTTGTCTTCAGACTGGACCTGTTGAATTTCAATGGTTGTCCAGCCCGGTTCAATTCATACGAGTGCCCAAACAAACAGAGTTTTCTCCTTAACATGTCAAAGTTCCAAGCCCCACGAGCCAGGTGGTCGTGATAGACATCCAATTGGTCCTCTGGGGCAGTCCAATTCAAGCCCAGATAACTGTTGATGGCGGTGCGAGAGAAAGATACTAATTTGCCACGAACAACAGAAGCAAACCTAAATTCACTCCCCACGGCCGGAATAGCATTTGCATAAAATTCCCTCACAAGCTCCACATTGACCTTTGTCTGAGGCTCACATAAAACACCCAACCCGTAATTATCAAGAATGACATTAGGCGTGCAGTAGTGCCCCTGCTCACGGAGGCGGATAATACGCTCTGTCCAGATGTTGCGCTCCTCAAGCTCTTTGTATCGAGCCTCTGGCAGGTCCCAAAGGGACACATCAAAGCGGTGGCCTAGAGGACCCAGCCCCAGCAGAGGAAACTCTTTGCCTTTTTGGTGCCATCTGAAAATTCAACACAAAAATCAACAGAAAAATGACACCGAGGTGTCCATTAGCAAAAAATCATGCAAACAGCAGAGCAAATCAACCAACCAAAGCATTACAACTAATCGGAAACACAAAAACACGTGAAGAATTTTCAAAATTGCGAGACCGTTGGCCGCTCTGCGATTTTCGAAAAATTCTTACAAAGCAATTTTCTCCACAAAAACACATCCAATGGCAGCGAAAATAACATTCTAAAGGTTCTCTATCATCTAAACAACCTAATTCTAAGAGAAAATTCGAAAATTCCTAAACCTAGGTTTTCAAAATCTAACCTAAACATGCTATCTACACGAAATTGAGAGAAGAAAAGCATAGAATACTTACTATGATGCCTTGGGAGATTGATTTGACAAAGAAATTCACAAAGATTTGAAGATTTTTGGTTGGAGATTTTTGGAGTTTTGAGAGAATGAAGAATGATGATGAAAAGAGGGAAAAAGGGTTTCAAATAACCCTAACCCCTTTTAAAACTAACCAGGCCACGAATTGGGCCTCCAAAATCTGATTTTTTTGAAAATATTTTTTATAAAATCCCGGACCCTAGCGACCCTACCCTCAGCGAAGTTTCTGCCAGATGAGTCAAAGTGCTTGTTGGCTAGCGCGATTTTGATTTTTATGAAAAAACAGCAAATTGATACTTTGGACAAGTGAAAATGAGTTCAAGGAAGAATACTTACAATGTTGGGGTGCCTCCCAACAAGCGCTTTGTTTAACGTCGGTAGAGCTCGACGGTTCATGATGATCATTGATCATCGAAGAAGGATTCGGCTATGTTGCGGCTCACCTCTCCGCCAACGTACCGTTTCAACCGCTGCCCATTCACCGTCCATTCTTTCGTTCTTTCAAGATCTTGCAAGACAATTGCACCATACTCTTTTACTTCTTTGATTAAAAACGGACCGGACCACTTTGTTTTGAGTTTTCCCGGAAAAAGCCTCATCCGGGAATTGAACAAGAGAACCTTTTGTCCCGGCCTAAATTCCTTGATCTTTATCTTCTTATCATGAGAAACCTTAACTTTTGCCTTGTACCTCCGGTTTGAATGGTATGCCTCTTCTCGCATTTCTTCCAATTGAACGAGTTGTATTTTTCGCTTTTCACCCGCCAAGGATGGATGGAAATTCAAGAACCGGAGGGCCCATAATGCTTTGTGCTCCATCTCTACCGGGAGGTGACAAGTTTTGCCATACACAACCTGAAACGGGGTTAGTCCGATAGGAGCTTTATAGGCGGTTCGATACACCCATAAAGCTTCATCTAATTTTTGTGACCAATCTTTTCTAGAACCCGAAACAGTTTTTTCCAAAATCTTTTTGATTTCTCTATTGGACACCTCGGCTTGGCCATTCTCTTGAGGGTGATAAGGGGTCGTCACTTTATGCTTTACACCAAATTGTTTCAAAAGTTTTTGTAACAATGCATTACAAAAATGCGACCCACCATCACTAATGAGCACCCTAGGCACACCAAATCGAGAAAAAATGTTTCTTTTCAAAAATTTGATAACAGTTTTGGCGTCGGCCTTAGGCGAAGCAATGGCCTCTACCCACTTTGATACGTAATCCACAGCTACAAGAATATATTCATTCGAAAACGAAGATGGAAAAGGACCGACAAAATCAATTCCCCAACAATCAAATACCTCCACTTCCAACATATTGTTCAACGGCATTTCATCTCTTTTTCCTATCCCGCCACTTCTTTGGCATTTGTCACAAGACTTAGCATGAGCATACGCATCTTTGAATAGCGAAGGCCAATAAAATCCCGATTGTAGGACTTTGGTGGCCGTCCGCATTCCGTTATAGTGTCCCCCATAAGGGGAATTGTGACAATGCCAAAGAATGTTTTTGGCCTCTTCATCACTCACACACTTTCTTAGCAACCCATCGCTACTCAACCGAAAAATGTAAGGTTCGTCCCACACATAATACTTAGTATCGGCTAAAAATTTCCGCTTCTCATTCCAAGTCAAATCTTCCGGCATTATTCCCGCGGCCTTGTAATTTGCCATGTCGGCAAACCACGGTCGCTCTTGGATCGCAAATAACTTCTCATCCGGGAATTCCTCCTTCACTTCTTTTTCCTTGTCCGTAATTTTCACATTCACTAAGCGAGACAAATGATCCGCTACCAAATTTTCCAAACCTTTTTTATCACGGACCTCTAAATCAAATTCTTGTAAAAGGAGAATCCATCGGATTAGCCTTTGTTTAAGTCGGTTTGGTAGCGGATATTTTATCGCCGAATGATCCGTGAAAACCACAACCTTTGAACCAATAAGGTAAGGACGAAACTTTTCCAATGCGTATACAATTGCGAGCAACTCTTTTTCAGTTGTTGCATAATTGATTTGAGCATCGTTCAAGACTTTGCTCGCATAATGTATAGCATGAAAAATTTTGTTCTTCCTTTGGCCTAACACGGCTCCCACCGCATAATCACTAGCGTCTCACATTAGTTCGAAATCAAGTTTCCAATTTGGCGCAGTGATTATGGGTGCGTTTATCAAATTCTCCTTCAACTTTTCAAAAGCCAACAAACAATCATTATCAAACAAGAAAGACTTATCTTTGTTGAGCAAGTTTCTCAAAGGTTTGGCTATTTTGGAGAAGTCCTTGATGAATCTTCGATAGAATCCCGCGTGACCCAAAAAGCTCCGAATGCCTTTGAAATTGGTAGGTGGGGGAAGCGTCTCGATAACATCAATTTTTGCTTTGTCGACCTCAATTCCTCTTGAAGATATCTTGTGGCCAAGGACTATCCCCTCGGTCACCATGAAGTTGCATTTCTCCCAATTCAAAATCAAGTTGGTTTCCACACACCTCTTCAAGACGGTGTCCAAATTTTCCAAACATAAATCAAATGAAGCTCCAAAAACGGAAAAGTCATCCATAAAAACTTCAATTGTTTTCTCTATCATATCGGCGAAGATAGCTTGCATGCACCTTTGAAATGTTGCCGGCGCATTGCATAAGCCGAAAGGCATACGCCTATACGCGAAAATTCCAAAAGGACATGTGAAAGCGGTTTTCTCATGATCTTCCGGATTCACCGATATTTGATTATACCCCGAATAACCATCCAAGAAACAATAGTATTGTTGTCCCGCAAGCCTTTCTAACATTTGGTCCATGAACGGAAGAGGAAAATGATCTTTTCTTGTTGCTTGATTCAACCTCCGATAGTCGATACACATCCTCCACCCGGTCACCGTTCTTGTTGGGATTAATTCATTCTTAAGGATAACCGTTATACCACCTTTTTTCGGAACCACTTGTACCGGACTCACCCATTCACTATCGGATATAGGATAAATCATCCCGGCCTCTAGCAACTTCACTACTTCGTTTCGCACGACTTCCTTCATTGATGGATTCAAACGTCTTTGGGGCTGTGCAACGGGTTTGAAATCATCTTCCATCATTATTTTGTGCATGCAGTAGGCTGGACTAATTCCCTTTAAATCGGACAGCACCCAACCTAATGCTCCTTCATTCTTCTTTAGGACTTGAATTAACTTGTGTTCCTCCTTCGGTGATAAAGTGTTGCTAATGATTACCGGTTTTGTGGCATTATCACCAAGAAAAACATACTTTAAATGCGCGGGAAGCATCTTTAATTCTAACTTCACCTCTTCAACTTCCTTGTTCTCATTCAAATCTTCCATTTTCTCCTCCTTATGATCGAGTTCTTTACAAGCTTCCAACTCACCCAAGATTTCCTCAATCTCTTTGTCTTCATTTTCGGATGAAATGGTATGAGCTTCAATGAGAGATCTTTCTAATGGACTAGAAATATGCACTTGATTTACAACTCCCATTACTTCTTCTTCGATAACATCGATTTGGAAAATGTCATGCTTGTCTTTGGGATGCTTCATGGCTTCAAAAAGATTTAAAGTCACCTCTTCATCTTGCACCCGTACTTTCATAAGCCCATCGTCAATGTCAATCATCATACGGGATGTTTTCATGAAAGGTCGACCAAGAATCAATGGAACATCTCTATCTTCTTCCATATCAACTACCACAAAATCAACCGGAAACAAGAATTTGTCTACTTTCACTAACATGTCTTGAGCAACTCCATATGGTGAAGTGGTAGATTTATCGGCTAGTTGCAAAGTCATCCTAGTAGCTTTCATCTCGATGTTCCCCAATCTCTTAATAATGGATAAAGGAATCAAATTTATGCTAGACCCCAAATCAATTAGACCATTTCCGATGTAGATATCCCCAATAGTTACCGGTAGGATAACTCGTCCCGGATCGGCTTCCTTTATTGGGAGAGTTATTTGGATTATGACACTACAACGGGCATCAAGCAAAATTGTTTCATTATCCTCATATCTCTTTTTCTTGGTGAGGATGTCTTTCATGAACTTGGCATATTTTGGCATTTGTTCCAATGCTTCGGCAAATGGAATATTTATTTGAAGTTGCTTAAATATATCCATAAACCTAGCATAATGCCTTGCATCATCCTTTTTAGAAGGAAGGTGAGGATATGGTAAGCTTCTCAATGGATAAGTTACTTCCTTCTCTTTCCCCTTTTTCATTTTCTTCTTTTTCTCCTCTACTTTCTCCTCTTCAACTACACCATTTTCTTTTTCATTTTCAACTAACACCTCATTTTCAACTAAGTCATCCTCCACATCAACATCATCATTTTTTTCAACTACAACCTCATCATCTTTTTCAACTACCTCTTCCTCCACTATTGCTTCTTCATCCTTCTCCACTACTTTTTTTTTTCAACCACTTTCCTTTTCTCATCACAAACTCTACCACTTCTTGTTGTTATGGCTTTGTAATGCTCCTTAGGATTTGTTTGAGTAGTTGGGGAAAATGATGTCGAAGCACTTTGTTGTTGCTTAAGTTGTTCTTTATAGAAGCCTCCGTGCTCTTTTGATTAGCCATAGAAGCTTGCATAAATTGAGCTAGAGTGTCTTGAATGTTGGAAGATCTCACTTGATTTTGAGGTTGATTTTGCGGTTGAGCTTGATTTTGATTGAGCCTTCCTTGATTGTTGTTGTCTTGTCTCCATGTTGTTGAACCTTGGTCCTTGATAACCTTGTTTAACCTTGGTTGATTTTGCGGGTTCGATCCTTGGATTTTTGATCTCCTTTACACAATTCACAACAAGCTATTTGGTGAGCTTGCTTACTAGATGTTCCTTGTAACTCCATGATTTGTTGAGGGAGTTTAGCCATTTGTTTTGTCAATTCTTCAACTTGTTTCGCAAACAATTAGTTTTGCGCTACAAGTGCTTCGTGACTCGAGCCAATTTCAAGTACTCCCTTTTTCACTTGTACACCTCCTTGGTCATGATGAGTTTGATGATCATTCCTACCCATCTTCTCAATTATTTGGATTGCTTCATAAGGTGTTTTTGCCATCAAAGAAACTCCCGCCGTGGCATCCAACAACAATTTGTGTTGAGGTTGGAGACCATTTCGGAAAATATGAATTTGTGTAAGCTCGTCAAAACCGTGACTAGGACACTTCCTAACCATAGATTTGTACCCTTCCCAAGCCCGATTCAAAGGCTCGTTTACTCCTTGTGAAAATACCGAAATAACGGTCTTTGCCTCCATGAAACGCGATTGAGGGAAAAATCTTTCAAGAAACTTTTCCTCCAAAATGTTCCAATTTGTCATGGTTTCTTGCAATTGGTCTAGATACCAATCTTTTGCCTTCCCCACTAGAGAATGAGGGAAAAGCCTTTGAAAGTATTGTTCTTCTTGGTCTTCCGGAGCACCGGCCGCTCCCGCGATCTCATAGAACTTAGTAAGGTGGGTGTAAGGATCTTCATGGTCATGACCATGAAATGGACTTGCATAGAGAAGTTGAAGCAAGCCCGTCTTCATCTCCGCGACCCTAGCATTTGCTTGGCGAGCAAATTGGGCATTGTGACGAGGGCTATTGACACACGGCCCCCGTGGTGGTGGTGGTTGTGGTTGATTCTCCGCCATAGTGGTGACTTCTCCAAACACGGGTGGTGTTGAAGAAGTAGATGCTTCTCCTCTTTCTCCTCTTTCTTGCCTTTGCCTAGCTTGTCTTTTTCTTCTTTTAGCACTACTATTAAGTCTTCTAGCCGTCCTTTCAATATCGGGATCGAAAAGGAGTTGGTCGACCGAAATACTTCCCCGCATAAACTAATTCCTGAAAAAGTCTAGCCACACAAAAGAAACAAAGAGAGGTTAGAAGAAAATGTCTTAAAACACACAGCTATTACTATACTAACAACATCAAACGCCAATCCCCGACAACGGCGCCATTTTGTTGTAGGATTTTTCCGTAAACAAGTATTTTTAATTATCAATTCCTCAGGGATTGGTGTATGTTATAGTCTTTCAATAGAAAAGTGTATTTTAAGATATTGTAACCAAGGGGTTTGTTATCTACTCTACTAGAACCATTAGTTTCCAACAATAACTAAATTAATTCTTTCAAAGAGAGTTATGGTTTGGATTAAAGAGAGTTTGAGATTGTTTTCAAATTAAGGAGCATGTCAAGATTAGTTTCATTGATCTAGTTTCATACATATTCAATTAATCAAGTGATGAACATAATAGATGATTTCTACAAATACATATCCTCTCAATCTTGTAGATTTCCCACCAAGATTGTGAATGTTATCATGTTAATCCTTGCATGATTCCTCACTACAACTATTAACATGATAATCATTAAGTTCAATATTTTGTAAACACTAACACACAAATCTATCCCTAGCATTTGTACATTAGAGGATGAATATCCTAGGTCTACTTTGAAATATTCTTTTCCAAGCAAAACTCAAAGCATAAAGATGAAGAACAAAGATATTCAACTATATTAATCATCAACCATGTTCATACACAAATGGATTAAAATAAATACATATTATAAAGATCAACTACCTCTAATCTTGACACAAAAAGAGCTTAGGCACTCATTTCCATGGTTGCTTGCTCTCAAGATTGTTGGTAGAGATGATGAACATAAGAAAAATCAAGAGAAAAGCTCAAGTTTTTCTTCCAATTCTTGCCCTAGATATTACAAAGATGAAAGATAATCATGATGAAGTGTTTCTTCCTTCCTTTACAAGCCAAAAAGTCAGTTGAAGTGATGGGTTGGTGGCTCAAAAGTTGAAAGCATGGGCTGTCCTTTTTGAATTCATGAGACCGTTGGTAAGTGTTGAAACGCAGTCATCGGCACAGCTAAGCGCCACAAGCATGCATCCTTCATCCAAAAATATCTTCAATAAGAATCATCCCTAAAGCTCTTCAAAATTCTTGAATCCAAGCTTGGGAGAATTAGTCAATAAATTCCTACAATTAAGAGTGAAATAAGTTAAATAATATATATTAAAGAAAAACTAAATAAAAACCTAATTAAACCAAAATACTAGAATAAATAATACTAGTTAATTAAAAAGACATTGTTAAGGACCACAAAATCATGTACAAAATAACTACAATTTGGTCCTTAACAGTGGTTGGTAATTTTATTATTATATTTTTTTTATTTATTTTAGTTTGAAGAAAAAAATGTTTTTTTTAAAGAAAAACAGAAAGTAATGAATATAAAACAAAATTTCATATTGCCACCTTTTTAAAGAGTAAGTGAAGAAAAACAAAGAGCGAAATATTTGAATGCAAAAAGGACGTCCTTTATTAATGATAAACTTGAAAGTTAAAAGCATTGTGGCTCTACAGCATGATCACTACGTCTTGGGCATAACGTAGGAATTATGGCATGACATAAAAAAACAGAAAATTACTCTTCAAAACGAGTGACCACAGAAACGTCTTCAACAAACCAATTTGAGAGCTCACGTCCTGGAACAGTTGGGTAGATCCAATTGTCCATATCACAGTCGCTGTCAGCTTCACCATCAATTGCATCAACATCTTCAATCAGGACTCCACCTTTAACAAACTTGACAGGAGGAGACACTCCCTGGCTTATTGAGGCGGTGACTGAAACCTTCTTACCTGGAGCAAAACCTAAACCCCTCTTATCTGTCTGAGTAGGAAGCTCTAACACTCTACCCCATCCTTCAGGATGTCCAGACTCAACAACAGCCTGAGCTTGCTTATAGAATGTCATGAAAACTTCCAACTTCTCACCCTTTTGCAAAGGAATCTTATCGACTGATACTGTTTCAAAAGCCTGACAAGGAGTTTCATGGATCTCTCCTTCAATTTCAACATATCGAAAGTTACTCAAATGGCTGACGATATGATCCTCTTCACCATAAACGGTGACAACCTTCCCATTAATCAGGAATTTCAGTTTTTGGTGCAAGGTAGATGTCACCGCGCCAGCCCCATGAATCCAAGGGCGTCCAAGCAAACAACAGTAGGAGGGATTGATATCCATGACAAAAAAGTCACATCAAAAACCTGCGGGCCTATCTTAATAGGAAAATCCACCTCACCGAACACAGACCTCTTTGACCCATCAAACGCCTTAACCACCAAATCACTGGGTCTCAGCACAACCCTCTCATAGTCCAATTTCAAGAGAGTAGACTTTGGAAGAACGTTAAGAGACGATCCTGTGTCAACCAGCACACGGGATAAAGTAGTTCTTGCTATCTCCATGAAAACGTGCAACGCCTTGTTATGCTTCCTCCCCTCGGGAGGTAAATCAAAATCAGTAAAACCGAGACCATTGCTTGCTGAAATGCTGTTCACAATGCCTCTAAACTGGTTAACAAAGATCTCTTGGGGAACAAAGGATGTCCCTTATAAATGCATCAGAGCATTGCGGTGAGGTTCGAAATCTCTTAACAAGGCTAGAATGGAAATCTTGGCGGGCGTCTGGCTAAGCTGGTCGATTATCTTATAATCGGTTATCTTTATGTACTTCATCGGCTCCTCAACATCCTTAGTCACCTCTGGGCTCAGAACGGGTGCTGAGGTTTTCGGTGTTGACTCATCTCCAATCATAATTCCTTTCCCTTTTGCTTTAGCCTTGGCCAAGGCTTCAGGACTGTTCTCAGCTAGATTGGGTGGGGAGAAGATTCGTCCACTTCGAGTAATCTGACTTTCTCCCACAATATCATGAACCATGAGCTCAATTTTCCTTCATCGGACTTTTCTTCTCTAGAGATCTCTACATTCAGCTTCTTTCTGTCACGGTAGTATTCAGATCCATAATTCCATGGAATGGCCTTTTCACTAGTGTAAGGTACCGGTCCAGGCAAAGTAATGGTCACCAGAGGTCTCTTGGTCGGCACAGGGATCATAACAGGAATCCTTCTAGAATTGACGAGGATAGTAACCACATCAACTTCATCTTCATTATTCTGCACATCAACCTCTTTCTGAATTAATTGTAGAGTCCCTTCCGTAATCAAACGCTGAATTCCGTTTCTTAGGCTATCACAACCTTCAGCTCGGACCAAACATTCTTCACAACCATCATTACAACTAGGGAAGTCTCCCTTCAACAACAACTGCTTCTTTATCCACCATAACGGGGTGGTCAAAGCATCAACATCCTTTACAAGATTCAAACTTTCCTCTTCACAAATTGCAATAACAGCGCTTCCACTATGGGGAGGCAAGGGATGCTGAATGACATTCGGAGTAGGAGGTGGTCCAAAGTTGATGGCCTTAGTGTCAAGCAAGTTCTGAACCTTGTATTTGAAAGAATAACAATTCTCAATAGAATGCCCCTGCGCGTTGGAGTGGTAAGGACAATGAGCATTCGCATTAAAATACTTTGGCAGATTATCTGGGTCAACCTTCAGACTACGCAATTCAATCATTTTCAGGCTTTGCAAGTGAGCAAACACATCTGCATAAGACATTGGCAGGGGATCAAACTTCTTCAAGGGTCTCTGTTGTTGTTGTCTAGGAGCAACATCTTATTTTGGAACACTAGTAGGAATAGTCACAGCAGCGACTTGGCGATTGAATTCCTGACAGTTCTCTTTCCCTCTTCGTTCATACAGCGCGCTTGACTCGCCTTCCTTTTTCTTCTGGTAGCCACCAAAAGACTTCTTGGCGCCACCAACTTGATTCTTATCAGTACTAACATCCTAAATCTTTCCCAACTTGATCCCCATCTCAACCCTTTCACCAAACATCACCATATCAGCGAAAGTACTGGTCAGACTGCAAGAGGCATAGTAACGCCCATCTAGTGTGCCGATAAACATTTCTACCATCTCGCGTTCTACCATAGGGGGTTAAACTCTAGCAGCTACCTTGCACCACCTTTGTGCGTACTCTTTGAAAGATTCAGTTTTCTTCTGGGATAAGTTGTGTAGCTGGGTTCTTGTAGGTGCCATATCAGTATTAAATCCATAATGTTGAACAAAGGCTTCAACCAACTCTCTCCAAGTTCGAACATGCGAGCTATCAAGGCCCATATACCAATCTAGTGGTCCATCAGTCAAACTATCCTAGAAGAAATGCATCAGGAGTTTCTCATCTTTCGTATAAGCGGACATCCTTCTAAAGTAGTATCTCATGTGAGTTTTAGGACAAGAGTTGCCCTTGTACTTTGCAAGCTCAGGGATTTTGAATTTGGGAGGAATCCTCATCCCAAGTTAGACATGTCAAATCCCAAAACTCCTTGGTTCTCAAAGGCTTGCATGCGCTCCTCAAGCATGCGCAACTTACAATCAGCTTCAATTGGCTCTTCAGCATTGGAAAACCAATCTTCAAAGTTGTCCTCCTCCTGCTGAGGAAGTGGGATCTGAACAGTCTTCTTGCCTGGTGGAGGGATCACCCCAGGCTCTAGATTCTGATGATGTGTGATAGTAGGCGGAGGAGGATTCGCCAAAGTGTGATTTATCTGAGCAGTCTGATTTTATCCGATAAGATCAACAGAACTAGTGTTAACATCCAAACTAATTCCAGACACGACATTTCCTTGAGGGGGAGGAACAACTTCGACTCCTTCGACAGTAGTTGCGACAGGTCTCACAACCAAAGCTCTTAAGTCTTCTTGATGCAGAGCCATATTTTGTATCATCTCCAACATTTTCCCCACGCGAGCGTCCATCCTTGTCCCTATGGCGGCCACGTCAGCTTCAATCTTCTCCATGAGTCTTCTTAGGTTGCTTCTTGTCTGGTACTGGTGAATGTTGAAATCTGCAATCTCTCTTCTGTGTAGAAGAAAATCAACGGTAGAAATAAGAAGACCGATCTCAATACCCTGTTATGTATGATATGTTATGGGGGTATGTATGCATGCCCATGCTATGTTTTTGTATATTTTATTTTCAGGGACTCTTTATAGACTCATTAGTTAATAATAAGCATTTGAGGAAAGAACGATTAAACTGCAAATCACTGAAATCTCATATAAACCATAATGTTAGGTGTAACTACATTGCTGACCAAGTTCAAACAAAGCAACAATATTCATACTGAAATTTAAATCATTACATTAACCATTATAAATTCAGATATTTAATTAAGACAAACTGCTAGTCTTCTAAAGATGTTGTCCACGACGAGGCTTCAAATCTCTGGTTTCTGCCTTGAACCGGTTCACCATATCTTGACAAAGAAATTGGAATTCGCTCATAGAAGGAGGTATCTGATTGCCTTCAAGGTCTTCTAAGGCCGACCTAAGTCTCCAGGGCACATCAATAATCAAGCGGTTACACATGTCCACCATACCACAATATTTTCCGTAGAAATGTGCATTCTGCTCTTCTAGAAAGGACACAATTTCATCTTTTTCATCCAACACACGGTTCAAATTATGAATCTTATCTATCCAACCCTAACATTGCTCTCTGAGGCCTTCATAAGCATCTCTGTTACTGTCCCTTTCTTCTCTTGTAATGTTCAACTCTTGAATTTTCTCAGCTAGTTCAACTTATTCCAATTCTCGGGCAATGTAGACTTCTTCCTTTGCAGCTATCTCATTTTCTAGAATATTATTGTTATGTGCTAGAGAAGCTTCTAACTCCAAAATCTTGGCTTCAAGATGTGCTTTCAATGCTTTTTTCTCTTTACAGCCCTTTCTTCATCTTGGTAAGCTTTCCCTCTTTGTTGCTGAGTAGCTCTTAACTGTTGATGAAGGACTCTCGTCCCACTAGCAACACTCTTCAAGTCTTCAGAATATCTTATTAGGAGCTCTTCATCTTCCTCATTTTTCCTTCTCCTTCCTGCTAACTCTTCCTTTACCTCCTTGAGATTTGCTTCCAGATTTTCTACTTTGAGAGAAATGCGAGAATTCGAGCTTTGTAGTTCTAATCTTTCTTCTTCCATCTTCCTAATGATCTCTTGAAGCCTCATATTTTCTTCTATCGGAACATGAGTGATTACAGGTTCTGGATGATCAAAAGGCACCTCCACAAAATAAGGTAGCTTGATTTCCTTTACTCTTTCTATCAACCACTGGCGATAAGATCTTCCATCAATCCCACCTCTCTTGATCAGCTCTCTGCTCTCCCTATGAATTTGAGTCCAAGCTCTTCGGATCTTTCTTACTTCATTGCGATCCTTTTTGCCAAGCTCATGTATAATGAAGCTTTCTAAGTGCTCAATTCTTGGTTCATTCTCCATTGGATACCATAACTGCCTTGTTACAAGCCTTGGGTTATAGTTGATACAACCCACAGACCCAATTAAAGGGACATTAGAATATCCACCACAGTGAGTGATAATATCAACAAATCCCCAACCCGGAGAATGCCACAACACACCATCAGCCGTAAGCGAAGCCAATTTTTGAGACCATGTTAAATTTCTCAAAATCTTTTCCCATGGTCCACTTTGAGGGATATGAGATTTCAACCATAAATACAACAGTGGAGAACAACACAGAACCACCCCTCGCCTTTTCAGATGTCTCTCATGGAGATGGTAAAGAACATCAGCCAACAATGCAGAAATAGGATTCTCTGACATGAATATACCAATAGCAGACGGGCTCAAGTAACCAATTTCATTGGTTGGAAACATGACTACCCCGAAGATGAGCAAAGCCAGAATGGAACTAAAAGTTGGCCAATCCACTTGAACACTTAAACTTGACAACTTATCTTCCAAGTTCTGTCTAAGAATACCTTTGTCTATAACCCAAGGTGCCACTTCCCTAACAGGGAGAGACAAGGCAGCAGCTATATCGGCCTTATCCAAATCTTCTCCTATGTTGATGAAGGGAATGTCGTTCTTCAAAGGCCAATTAAGAATTCTCTCGAACTCCTCAATTGTAGGAACAAGCTGAAAGTCTTGGAATGTGAAGCATCGAAGAGGCAGATCATAGTATTTTGCCAAAGCAATCAAAGCTTCCATGTCTATGTTGGCAGTCAAAAGATCCAAAATATTCCCGAACTTTTTCCCAAAATAAGCTCTACTGACAGGTGGAATTCTCTCGCTTTGAGTTATCAGCTTCCCTATCTTCAGCTCTTTGAATTTGAGATGTGGAACGTTCTTCACAGTTGGATTCATTCTTCCTTTCTGCTTACTGCACCAACAAAGCCTACAAGGTTCCCTGAAAATAAAAGTTATATGCTAAGTTGTTTTGTGCAAATGTATGTCATGTATGTTCCAAATTAAATAAAGCTGGTTCATAGGATTGGTCGGTCATGGTTTCGACGTCTACCCAACAATTCCCCGGGCAAGGCTAGTCCTATAGTTTTTTTGCTAAATGTTTCTTGGGGTCTCAGATCCCCTTTTACAAATATTATCAACACGCGTACAACCTACGTAGTGATAATATTTGCAAAAGTATACTCCAAGAAACGACTCTTAATAGGATGCTCGAAATCCAATATTTGAGCGGTCGGTCTAGGTTTGGATAACGTGAACAAACTTAGAGTTATAGGTTGTTTGTCCAAAGATTAATGTCCTGCACTATCATGTGGGTCAATAACCTCCTTAAAACAACCAACTCTAAGCCGGAGTCTTTGCTTCGGTCCACAAGATATTGGAGTCAGGGGGACCTAGGCTACGCAACTCCTCTATTCCTAAAAAGGTGACCTAGAAGCCTGGGTAGTGGGCTTATCTATGTATCAACACCCATAAATTCCCAACACAATAATATATCAACAGAGTAATATATATAAAGCGTAAAGAGTATAATAAGCAATAAATAATAGATAAGCATAAATAAGGAAGCGATAAACAAACACACAAACATGCGAATAACTAAGCGATAAATAAACAATAGACAAGTACCAAAATGTTAGGCTATCATCTAACGATTCGAATACTCGAAATTGGTGAGTGAGCTCTACCAATCATCTCTAATCCAAAATCTTTATTATGAAAAGGGTGAGGTGAAGCAAAGTTCACATTTATTAAGTGTATGGAATAAAAGTATTTAAGTCATTAGGCTATCATCTAATGGCCCAAATACTTTAAATTTAATTAACTCGTCAGGCTATCATCCAACAATTTAATCAAATTCCACAACACTATATTTTTTGTTTTAAAACATGGATAGAAGTTTTTAGTTTATTAGGCTACCATCTAACAATCTAAAAAACTTCGATTTGTTTAAATCGTTAGGCTATCATCTAACAATTGAAACAAATCCCATCCAAATGTTCTTTTATGAAAATTGATTTAAAAGAAACAAATTCAATTAATTATTTTAATTGGAAACTCTTTTAAGAATTTCGATATTGGACGGAGAGAAGTAATGATTCGGGTTATGATTAACCAAGTATGTGGACTTGATTAACCTTGTAACACCCCTTCTAATTACCCGCGTTTTTATAAATATTAATCAGAGTTTTTAAATCACAAATCAAGAGGCGTCACAATTTAAATAATACAAAGCAATCAACACAGTTGTCATGCTTTCACTGAAGAATAAATCATTAAATAAAACAGGCTTGAAGTTATGTTTAACAGCGGAAATGAAACATAACAAATCCCGAATACATCATTCATAGTTATTCCAGGATAATAAATCAAAACATAAATCAGAAACCATTAAGGATATCCATTAAAGGATTTCAAAACAAACGTTTCCCCAGTGTTACATCTACCAGAGCACGACACTGACACGTGGATTAACTAACTGACTCTACTCTATAGCTATCCTCACCAATTCCAAGCAGCTAATCACTTCGGATCTGAAATCATTAAAGTAAGGGTGAGATCTCTATCCAATATAAAATGCATTATACGTTTTTAAATACAACAGAATAATTCGATGTGTTAGTCCATTATCAAAACACATTCATAGATCAATTCACAAAAGCATTATACACAATTCATTATGCAATTAAACAATCAATGGAAATTGCAACACTGGAAACCATCCTAGCATGTTACAATCCCATATGCAATGCATACTCTATGCATGTGGTACCAAACGTGAACCGAGTTCACCCTCTGTTCCATCACACTTGGAAAACAGCGAAAATCCATGATTCGCCCAGAACACTGAGTCGAGAATCTAGCCTCACTACCTCAAATCCTAGTAAGTCTATTGGCTTTGCAAGTTCACTTTCGCACAATGGGAATGAACCAATTAACAATGCTTATGCATGCATCATAAAGGCATGCAACATCAATTCACAGATCATGATATCACATAATTCACATAATGCCAATCACCAATGTAATCCATTCCATCACAATGATTATCAAAACACAACATGGTAAGCATTATTACTCATTCATCAAATCAGACAATTTAACCCCATTTCCCATCGTCCTCAACTATCCACCTTTTTCAAAAATCGGAAGCTCGACTATTTTTAAAATAATTTTAGCAAAAGAAGATTTTTCTCTTTTTAAAAGATAGTATTTTAAATTTAAGAAATAATGCCAAAAACGACACTCAAATCGGAGTTACGGTTTAGAAAATATGAATTTTTGAAGTTTTAAGTATTTTGAAAAATTACACAGTAGAACCCGGTTCCTACCCTGGTACAACCCGGCTCCCATTTTTTTGAAAAATCACGCCCCTGGAATTTTGAATGGGAACCCGGTTCCTACCCCACTGGGAACTGGTTCCTAAGTACAAAATTGCCCAGTTTTTGAAAAATTACACTGGGAACCCGGTTCCTCCCCACAGGGAACCGGTTCCTACGACCTGCAGAATCATTTTCTACTATTTTTGACAGCATTATGCATTCCAAATCATTCCCAATCATTCCTATACGAATCATACTTTCAGGAACCCCAAAATACAACCATTATACATCTTTACAATATCATATATCATTGTTTCATCATCCCTATCATTCATTCGACACACTAGTGATCTTAAATGCTATAATCCGACACAAAATAGGGTTTAATCCTACAAACCTATAATTACCTAAATCCAATTTCCTAACATACCCAATCACCCGGTTGATTCCCAAAACCCATAAGGCATTAAAACCGAATGAAATCACCCCTTACCTCGCGATGATCTTCGATTTCCTCGGCGTTGGCTTTTTCCTCTCTTCTCTTCTATTCTCCAATTCTACGTGAAAATAACTTTTTCCAAAAAGACTCTTTTTCCTTCTTTACCTGCTTATAATCCTTGTTATATTCCTTTATTATTTCCAAATAAAACACATAATTAATAATTAGTAAAAGTAGAGTGATTTTCTCCTCACACCCACTATTTACTCTGCACACCTCCAACCCTTCTTTCTTCAATTAATCCAATTAAATCCAAAAATGTAAATAATCAAGCCTTTAATTAATTAAATAATTAAATTCCTTATTATTTAATATTCGAATTAAATCGGGGTGTCACAAACCTCGTGAGGATAGGTGCTCCTATCCCCAACCATGAGACCCTGGTGCATGGATAACTGGTATGTGGATCAATATTTTTTTGGGTTATGATTAATCAAAGCAACAAGGGCTTTGATTAACCTTGTGAGGATGGCCATGCCCATCCCCAACTATTAGACCCTTAGAGAACTTGGTGTGGGAACCAAAATGAGAGATCAAAGTCGTTTTTTATATTAATTGTGGGTGGAGCGTACGATCGTGTAATAAAGCATACAAGCGGATAAATGGCGGATAAAATTATCACACAATATAACTGAAATTTAAATAATTATTAGGATGGATTTTTTTTATTTGATAAAAAATCAACTAATAATTTAATCGATAATTTAGCAAATAAAAACTATCATATATTGATTATTATTTAATACATCAAATTAAAAATACTTGCATAAAGAAAAAATTTAAAGAGTGAATTTAGAAATGGGCATGTGATTGTAGTGGGATCTGGGGGGTGTGAAGAGCAAGCAGAGTCCAAGCCCAATAATACTTGTTGGATCTTGTGTGGACAGTTCCATGGAAATGTAGAGTGGACTATCATTCTGGAACGCTGGATTTGGATTTGAGCATATCTGATGGTTATGAGGAAAGGAGAAAAGTTGCTATTATGAGTGTACCTGCAGCAGATTACATATGAACCATACAGACGATGACAAGTGTCACCACCTGGATTAACTAAATAAAACTAATCCTAATTATTATTTAAATTAAGACTAAACTATGTTTTTTTTTATAAATAAATTAAATAAAATAGAATTAATCCTAAATATTTCCTAAACCACTATTAGCCCAGCTTAACAAATGAATTAACATAATAATAAAAATTAAACAGAAAAGAATCTGTTCTCTCTCACGTTTCCTCAAGTTCCTCTCATCTCTCTCGTTCTCTCACGAAAAACCATCTTGTTCCTCTCATGACCGCTATCGTTCTCTCATCTCTCTCGATCCCTCTTGTTCCTCTCATGACCGCTCTCATTGCTGTTCTCTGTTCTCTCATGTCCTCACGATTGTTTGGCGGAAAAGAGAAAGATGGCCGCGGCGGAAATCGCCCTCGTGGCGGTGAACATGATTTTTGTGTTTTCGACTTATCGCTTATTAAAACTCAATCTCATGTTGGTTTTTGTGATTTTCACAGTGTAGCCTAAATCGAAAAGGGAAGAGGAAACCCTAGTTCCTAAATGATGAAATTGGTGCTGTTCATGCATAAAAATGAAAGAAATGGAAGAGAAAGAGAAGGATGGCGGCAATAGGGTTCGCAACCTCCTCCTCTTCCTTCGAAAATCCGGTATTACCTTTCTGAATCTCTCTCTCTCTCTTTGCTTTTACGATTTCTGAAGGGATTTATGTTTGGGAAATGATGAACTTATGCTTTTTAGGGTTTGTAAATCATGATTTTGTTTGGTTTAGGTTTTTGAATGTTGCTTCATTTGATTTTTTGGGTTTCTGAATGTTTGTTTTGGCTTAGGGTTTGGAATGAATAGTGGCTGCCTCTTCCTCGGTTTCTGTGCCTTTCAATGTCTTTATAGTGACAGAACTAGGGTTTTTGATTCTGAGATTTATGTTTTGGAACATGGCCTGCTTGTGAAAATAGGATTGGGCTTTGGTATTTTGGTTTTTGACATGTTAGTCATAAGATCTGTTATGCCAGCTCTGATTTTCTGTACTGGACTTAGCAACATTGTAACTTGCTGGACTATGATGTATTGGGCTGAAACCTTTTACTATTGTTTTCTGAGTCTGAACCTATTTTTTGGGCTGGAAATCTGACCCTCTGTACTTGTACTTGTTGCAGTTGCCTTTTTAATACTAGTGATTATGATGCTGTCTGAATCACACCTACCTTTTATGAACCAACAACAAAGAGTTGTTGTGATTTGCAAAAGGTAAGGTTTTCTTGTTGAACATGATTGAGAAAGTAAAATCCCTAAGAAAATTGATTCCAAATACAAAACCCTAATGATGAGATTGAGAATTTGTGTAATGCCTTGTATATTCAATGCTGCCCATTGCTTGCTAACTAATCTTTTTTCTTTGTTTTCATGAAGTACAACGATGGCGAGGATGGATGGTAGAAGAAACCTTGGATAAGAAGGAAAGTGAAGCAACTCGATTTTCAAAAATCTTTTCAATTCTCGAAAACGGTGGAATCGCCACCTAATTTTATTTGTTCTAAAAAGAACGGGAAAATATAGATAAAACCCCAAACAAGCGGATAAGGCGGTCTACGTGACCAAAAAGTGGGATCGGGAGTCGGTTATGTAAGGGGAAGGTATTAGCACCCCTTACATCCATCGTACTCGATGGGACCCATTTAATTCTAGGCGTTTGTGTGTGTGTTTACTAAGTTATGGATGCTAAAAGAAAACAGAATTTGTTTATTATTATTTTGAATTTGGCACGGTTTCAGGACCGTGTGCCTACATATTCCCTCGTGCAATGGGAAAGTCAAAACTCTGTAGTTCCTCTTAAAAAAGCTTTAATTGGTTGCATTGATTTTATCTGAAAAAATCGTGCGTTTAGACGTTTCAAATGCTTTGAACTAGGACTTGTTTTGTTTGTTTGAAAAGCTTAAGTCCTCGCTCGTATTTGAAACGACTATTGCACTCTCTTTATCGAAAAAGAGTTTGATGATCGCGTATGAGCGAGAAAAGGATTTTGAGTGAGTTGGATTGATTTTAAGTGGATGGAAAGTACCGAACAATAGGACTAGCATCCTACGATTCAAATACTAGAAACAAGAGGAGCTCAATGCTCAACGAGTCGTCTATCATCCCAAAAGTTTTCTTAAAAAAGAGTGAAGTGAAACAAAGTTCACGTTGTTAAGAGCCTTTAAACAATTGGACTAGCATCCAACGATTTAAAGATTAGAAGTTCATTTTGCACGAGTATTTAAACAATTAGTCTAGCAACCAACGATTTAAATACTTGGGTTTTTATTGTGAAAGAGTTTTGAAAATGCACTCGACATTGGATCGAGGTTTGTAAGTTAATTATGAAAGTGTTTTGAAGTTTGATACGCGGGGGAATGCGAAATGGAGGAGAAACAATAGGACTAGCATCCTACGATTTTTGGTTTTGTGTAAGTGTCGACTTATGGGTGAAAAGTACCGAACAATAGGACTAGCATCCTATGATTCAAATACTAGAAACAAGATGAGCTCAATGCTCAACGAGTCGTCTATCATCCAAAAAGTTTTTTCTTTATGAAAGAGTGAAGTGAAACAAGATTCACGTTATTAAGAATCTTTAAGCAATTAGTCTAGCATCCAACGACTCAAAGATTCGAAGTTCATTTTTTGCAAATGTTTAAACAATTAGACTAGCATACAACGACTTAAACACTTGAGTTTTCTTATGAAAGAATTTTGAAAATGCACTCGACATTGGATCGAGGTTTGGAACCTTAATTGCGAAAGTATTCTGGTACTCGTGCTGAGAGAAAATGGAAGCGGGTTATGATTAATCAAGTATGTGGACTTAATTAACCTCGTGAGGATAGGTGCTCCTATCCCCAACCATGAGACCCTGGTGCATGGTAATTGGTGTAGACCAATGTTATTTTCGGGTTATGATCGATTAAAGCAACAAGGGCTTTAACCAATCTCGTGAGGATGGCCATGCCCATCCCCAACCATGAGACCCTTTAAGAAATCGGCGTATGAGCCAATCAGGATGAAATCGAATTGATTTTAATTTCCGTTGTGTGCAAAGTGTACATTGGTGAATAAATACTGAATAAGTAAATAAACAAAAAAAATGCCATACAATACAATCGGAAATTTAAATAGTTATTAGAGATGATTTTTTCTGTTAGATGAAAAATCGGCTAATAGTTTAATTGATAAATCATCAAATAAAAACTATCAGATCCAATAACTATTTAGTACATCGCAAAAGTATTATTTACGGCAAAATAATTAATTGAAATAGAATAAGTTTAGAAATAGCCAGGATTGCAGTGATTCCGGACGGAGCATGAAAAGAAAACCATCCGATCTTTGATCGGTCAAAAATACCCCCACGTGCTGGCGAACCGGGTGCAATGCTTCCACTTCAAAATAATCCGATTGTTCCAAAATAATAGCAATATCGTACCATATATGTACATTAGGCTAAAACTAGCATTTTTTTGTTAAAATTACTTAATAGTAACAAAAATGAAAACAAAAATAGATTTTCTTAAAAAACAAGGTGGTGACACTTGTCACCACCACATTTTATGAAAAAAAGAAATTTTAGAAAAAAGAAAATAAGATGATTTATTTATATATTATTATTATTATTTTGTTTTTAAAAAAAAAAAAAAAGATGAAAAGAAAAAGAGCTCGGGATGTCTTCTTCTCAAACGGGTAAAAATCCAGCGAACTCCTCTCCGCTCTCTCTCGCGATTACGCTCTCTCTCGCATTTGTGTTCCGGCTATCGCGTTCTGGGCTCTCTCACCATGACCGGGACTCTCTCTCGCTCGCGTTGCTCATCTCTCCCTCACGTCGCGATCGTCGTTCTCATTGTTCTCACACAACGACCTCATCGGTCGCGATTGCTCGCTGTCTCTCTCGATCTCACCGTTGCATTTTTCGATTTGGCTTCTGTTTTGATTTCCACTCTCTGTTTATGTTACAGGTTGGAAAAGGAAAGGAACAAACCCTAAACTTGGCCGATTCCGGCGACGGTGGGTCAACCGGAGCCTTGGAGACGTGTCAGTGCATGAGCTTGCTTCCTAACCTTGTTTCGGGTGAGACTGTTCCTCTACTCTTCTTCTTCTTCTGAAACTATTTTTACGAGAAAATATATAGTCGAAGGTAGTTGGTTAGGAAGATGATGATGTCTATGCCATGCTTTGCTTGCGTTTTTTCTTTGTGTTGTTTGATAGTTCGGTTTTGGTTTGGAAGCGTATTTGGGATTTTTGTGTTGTGAACAAGAGATTATGTTTTGTTTTTCGAGTTGGAAAGGGTTCGCCCTCGAAAGCAAATTCTCTCCCTTTGTGTCTAGAATGAAGGCTTCGTGATAAGAATGGATGCACACTTCTTTTCGGTTAATGTTATATCTTTTAACCACGAACTCCACCCTTTTCTCTTCTTCGTGTCACTTTATGGTTTAACACCATACCTTAATGATATCACCTTTCTGTTGTTACTCGAGTCTTGACTTTTGTGGCTCACTCTCTGCTTTCTCAAAGCATCCCTCTGCTACTGCGACCTGTGATGTATGCTTGTCACCTTTGTTGACTTTTGGGCTTAAACTGCTAACTGTTTGTGCAATCTGCTGCCTTATTCTTCTTGTATGCTTGTCACCTTTGTTGACTTTTGGGGCTTAATGTGCTGGGCTCAATGCTGGCTGTTGTACTTTTGATCATCATGAATCATGGCTGTTTATATTGCATGCTATGCTTGTTGTCTTGCTATGCTTGCTATGTATGCCTTGCTGTTGTTATGCTTGCTGTCTTACTATACTTGTTGCCTCAAACTGTGGGAATTGTTGCCTCAATTTACTTGCTGTTGGATATACTAAACTGTGATGGATGTACATGCTGCCTTGGATTTGTTGCTTCGATTTGCTTGCTGCCCGTTACGCTTGTTTGTGAACCGGGTTAGCCCGTGATTTGCAAGCAAGCCATTCGCCGATGATTAATCTTCAAGATTCTGAGGCTTTAGTAATTAACCTGATTCCCGCCAACGCCTAATGATGATCGTTGACAAATAATTTTTACAATTTCGCATTTTGTTTCAATTTATGCATTGCTAACTTGTGCTCTTTTGTTTCTTGTTTTATGTTGCGAATTGGTACGCTTGGAGAGGAAAAGGCGAATGAAAAGATTTTCACAAGGGAAGCCATATGGAGCTTGAAGATGGAGCACCCCGAGACAAAATCTTTGTAGTTAGGCATCGATTCTTAGGAAAATTTGAATTGTAACTCAATATTAGAATTGAAAATGTAAGAAGCTTCAACATTTAGTGAACTTGTAAACTTCTAAATTTGCAATACTTTTGTACCAAAAGTTTAGTAAATTGAATGAAAACAAACTTGGTTTGAACGTTTCTTTGATTCTTGAATTGCATAACGTAATCATTCCATACTTGTAATAACCTTGAAATGTTGATGAAATTGTCCTCGTATTGAACTTTGAATGAAACAAATCTTGGCAAAATTTTCCAAAACTTGTAAGAAACCTTGAATGGACTTATAGCGTTTAGAACACTTGAGTTGCCATAAAAAAATCCAATAATTCTATCTTGCATTGTTCCTTAAGTAGAATTCAAAATTTCCTTTGAACTCCAACTCGTGATCAACTTGCTAAATCATAAACCACATTTTAATTGGCTCGAGAACTTGGAACTTCCTTTTGGGCTTGAGGAATTTACAATTTTGTAAATTGGAATTTGGATGGATTTGCATCAACCACAATCTTTGTACCTCGTAATTGATATAAAACTTGGATGTACAAGATTGGTCTAAGAAACTCAAACACTTGCGTAGATCGAAACCTCCAAACAAGCTCAAAAGAGATCCAAAAAATGGAATAATGGAAACCATAAATCATGAATTTTAAGAAACTCAAAACCATGAATCGTGACAAATTATTCGTTTCAAGTCGTTTAAGACAACTTGAACCGACATTTCAACTAATTTTGATGGATACAAGAAAAAGGAGCATGAACGAATATTCCAAGAAAAATTATGGTAAGGAGGGTAAATTTTGGGGTGCGACAGTTGCCCCTATTCAATCATCTTAAACCTGATAAGTGAGAAAGATTGACAGCTTTCGAACATTCAAGGTGGAAGAGGATTGAATACCCGAGAACCCCGAAAATTTGCCCTATAAAAGAAATTGGATAACATATCTTGACTACGGAGCCAAGAAAAATGCTTGAAGAGAAAACTTGCTAAGCATCAACGGAATGCTTTAACACGAAAGTGCACACTGAAAAATAATTAGGAGATTTCAACAAAACTGGGGGATAACCGTGTAACCGAAATGAGTTGACAACAATTTTAATGAAAATGCTATGAGAAGCGAAACGAACTTCTCAAGCGAAAAAAACAATATTAAGAACTTGACATGTTTGGGAACTTAACAAAGAGTTCACTGACAGTTAAGGAATACCTGGAGACCTTGACAAAGATAAAATTGACATGATTGAGAACTTAACAAAGAGTTCTCTGATAATTAAGGAATACCTGGAGACCTTGACAAAGATAAAATTGACATGATTGAGAACTTAACAAAGAGTTCCCTGATAATTAAGGAATACCTGGAGACCTTAAACAAAATTGACACGATTGAGAACTTAACAAAGAGTTCCTTGATAATTAAGGAATACCTGGAGACCTTAAACAAAATTGACACGATTGAGAACTTAACAAAGAGTTCCCTGATTGACACGGTTGAGAACTTAACAAAGAGTTCCCTGATGACACGGTTGAGAACTTAACAAAGAGTTCCCTGATGACACGGTTGAGAACTTAACAAAGACTTCCCTGATGACACGGTTGAGAGCTTAACAAAGAGTTCCCTGATGACACGGTTGAGAACTTAACAAAGAGTTCCCTGATGATTAAGGAATACCTGGAGACCTTAAACAAAGATATATGGCTAGAACAATATCGGAATTGTTGGTGCACGAAAGTGCGAGGAGCCATGGCATGCTGAATGTCTTTGACCGTGTAACCGAGTTACCAGAGAACAAAATCGATGGCGCACCGAGTACAATTCTCGGGGATAAACAAAACAATATCCGACACCCGTGATATAGATGTTTATGAAGTCGGTAAATCTTGTTTCCGACATTTCTGCGATGAGAGATCTTCGAACATGTACGGACATGTTGAACAACCACGAGTTGATAAGATCTTCAATTTGTATGCGAGATAGCTTTACCGTTGATAGAAGAATCAGTTCACTTTGTGAAAAACTTCTAGGGTAATGAGCTTCATTTCTTGACATTGTGTGAGCGGATGCGTTGTAGCAAGTGGATATGTGGATCAACTTCTGAGTTGGAGAAATATCCTGAGATTGAATAAACATCCCACCTGGTGGATATTTATTGTTGAGTAGTTGAGGACTTCTTGGAAATAAGCGCACGAAGTTTCTTTGTAATTTTAAAGAACCGGAGAGCGAAATCGGAATTGCCGGAGAAATTGTTGGGAAGGTTCTTGTCTGAAATAAATCTTTGAAAATACCAAGAATAATGTTGTAGTAATCCTTTCTGAAGGAGATTCACTTGGGGAGAGAAATAAGCTTCGCTGGGGAAACTTCGTAAGAAAACCGTGTGGAAAATTATTTGGGATTCCGGTTGAATAATTTTGCTGACATTTGAGTCCAACGGAAAGAGATAACTATTTCGCTGGGGAAGAAATCTCGATTGGAGAAAACCTCTGTTGTTGAGATCCAAACAAGTATATAACTTGTGCTTGTAGCAAAGAGGATAATCATGTCGTCTGAGAACTAATCCTTCAAATTGATCCTTACGAGGACATCTACATTTTCAGTTGAAGAACCTGCAAAAGAAATAGCCGAAGCTAAGGCATGGGTATGATATGCATGATATGATTTTTTCTAATGTAGATAATGCATGACTTCCCGATTGTTGAGAGAAGGAAGATATCACTGGGAAATCCAACTGAACGATCTTGTTGTCGTAAGAGTTCACTGGGGAATCCAATCGATTCCCTGGGGAAGAGACTTCATTGGAGAGTTGACACTCATCAATTATCATCACAAGCATTCACAGGGAGAGAAATTGAATTGTCGTTTGAGACACGGTCTTTGACACCCGCATTCGACTTTATTCTGAACAGACCCCAAGTCTTGCGGAGGTTTATGCATGAATATGCTATGATATGACATGAGTAAGGCGACTTGATCGACGCACGACGATGATTTATGTAATGATTTATGAATGCATACATGCATGGACTATCTGATATGTACCAAATGAAATTCGGCCTTGAAGGGTGAATCATCAGACGAGAACTGACTTTAAGATAAACCACCAGGCGAAAACTAAAGTTTAATGATAATCGACGAGCCCGACTACGACGTGATGGATTTTAATTATGATCGGGCGAGAACTAACTACCGACGTGAAGGATTTAAATTATAGCGGGACGAGCGACTACCAGAAGCGGATTTAAATTATAGCGGTCGAGACGAAGCGACTACCACCGAGAGCCGGATTTAAATTAACATCGACGAGCCCGACTACGACGTGGCTGGATTTTAATGATAATAGTCAGACGAGAACTAACTACTAGACGTGAATGGATTTAAATTATAGCGGTCGACGAGCGACTACCGGTAGCTGGATTTAAATTAACAGTGAGACGAGAACTGACTACCAGACGTGAACTGGATTTTAATGATACCCAACAAGGTCGAATTTTTATTGCACAATATGAGATGCATGATTTAATGCATGATTTATGTTAGTGTATGCAATACGTTTTGATTGTATGATTGGTAAGGCATGAAGATGCTTTAACTGTTTGATTGGTTAAGACCAAGAAAGATTCTTGAAACAATTTTCCCATCAAAAGGAAGTTTTCAGCATGATTCCCTGCCACTCAAATTAAATACAATAGCTGTTGACACTTGAGAGGAAAATTTACGAGCTTGAAGATACGAACAAAATCGTGCGTATAAAGCATTCATTGCCCCAATTGATTATCGATGAGATTTGCTTTGAGATGATTACGAAACAAATTAAAGTAATGCATCTGGGATGGCTTGCCCCAAATCAGTTCAATGCGGGATGCCTAATTAGCAAATTCTTTGAGAGATATTACCGTATCTCGATGTGACAGATTGGTGAATCTTGAAGGATGAACTTCATTGTACTATAGAAATAGCATGAACCAATGTGCTCCTTGGAAGTACTTCAACGCGTCAAGGTGACTCCTTCAGATTGACTGCATTTGGATAATTAGCTATGCAAACATAGGGAACACTTGCCCGGGATGAGCTCTAGAGACTCCTATGTCTCAAGTAATTGCTTGACAAACATATGAGCAACTAACTTGATGGAGCGAGAACTTTCGAGGCTTCAACATCTCAAGTAAATGTCTCAGATTGATTGAATCATGAAACGACGGTTGTCCCAGGCTAACCGCTCTTTGAGAAAGACCAAATCACCTGCTGATTGCTCTTTAAGGACCTGCCCCTAGATTGGTGGAAATTCGTGGAGCTGAATTTCGATTTGATTGCCCCCAAATTAACAGAATCTTGAGAAGACAACTTGTGATATGCTCAAAGGAGTCCTTAGACGTCCTGCCCCTTGCTACAAATAAGCTGCTAACTCAACAGAATAATCAAGTTTTTCTCTTCTTTGGACAAAGTTAAACTCTTCACTGATGTTCATTATGAGAACTTCTTCAATGTCAAACAATTGTTTTACATGTAGAAGAATGTTTGTTGTGACAATTATAATGCAACATTTATGTGTCTTGAAGTTTTGTATGAAAGACATTATGATTTTTTGTGAGTGAAACACTTTTGGAGTGCAACACTGAAAATTTTCTTTTTGAAAGATAAGGCAGCATATGATACCAACACGGATACTTAACACATCTTGTGGGAGTCGAAAAGCGATCTCTTCGTTGTATGCTTTTGAATTAACCCATGCTTCAATTAGGACTTTTGAGGGTTGTAACGTGGCCTGGTTCACGGTTTTTTTTAGAAAAAGGATTTTCAGGCTCAAAATATTTGGTGCCCGCCCATTCTCCATGATGCTCTTCAGTCGTAAGTTCAACTATCCTGATACAAGCACTCATCTCTTGAGAGGTGTTATGATGGTTGAGGAACCAATACGAGGTTTCTTGGACACGACAGTCACTCATATTGTCTTTGGTGTCTAATCACACGACTTGTTCTTTGTTAAAAAATCTTCTTTGACAATGCAATTCAAGATTTTCTTTTCTTTTTCTTTTCCTGACTTTTGCCTAAGCGACTTATTACTAAGTTCTGACTTAGCGGGCTTTTTTGTCTTTTTCTATTCATTTTTTTTGAACAAGTCGTGGATTTACACACAACCTTTGATTTGTTAGAAGTGATGGTGACTGTCTGAGTCCTGAGGGGTCGTATTGTCATCTGTTGACCTTCTGATGTGCGAGAGATACCCAACACGATATCATTCTCCTTTGATGCACACTATTGATAGATGGGGGTCGACTACAATGGTTTTGACCTTTCTCAACCTTTTGAAGGATAGCCATTGTTGTATCCTTTGATGCACACTCTCTTCATGAGTTCTGAACGCCCGATCAAATTAACTGAACACTACCCGCCCCTGGGTTGAAAAAATGGGGTTTTTTTCTGAACAGAAAAGAAACTCCTACTTCAAGGCTCAAAGGGGGTTAAAGAGGGTCTATCTCCCTTATAACTCCGGTGTTTGGGGATTTGAAACAAGGCCTGTACATCATTAGCAGGGTTCTACTCAAAAGCACATGACTAGAGACCTGGCGTTTTTCAATTATCGTCATCCTCCCTCCAATCTTTGCCTAGGCGAAAGAAATGGTAACATTGGTATCAAAATGCTCGCAAATCAATTAAAGAGTGATAACGACTGGATTGGGTGACAACGAATGGATTAGTTCAAGACAAACATATTCGTTGCATTAAGATAAAAACAAACAAGTTTCTACGTGCAAACAAAGTTTAAACAGTTAAACAAGGTACACATGAAAATGCAGTAAAGAAATAAAAGACTGTCATTGTTGAGGAGACTTGAGCTCTGTCTTGATTTGTTGATTTAGTAGGCTTGACGTTCACTTGAGTACAGGGGTGCCATTCACAAACAGATTCCCTCCTTGAAGAGTCAAGTATTTCTGGTCGATCAACTGTTGAACTTTAGCTTTGTAGGCGTTGCAGTCCTCTGTTGAGTGGCCTACTGTTCCATCATGGTATCCACATCGCGCGTTATGATCATAACCAAGCGGAAATACCTTTGGTGGGTTAATAAATTTGGGAACCACCAATGAACTTTGAACCAGATGTGGAAGAAGTTGACTGTTGTCACTGGAATTGGATCGAGAGGAGCATTCCTTCTTTCCAAATTACTTCGAGGTATGCGTGGATTCTGATGTTGACTTTGATATCCACGGCCCTGACCTTGTTTCTTTGCATGAGGAGTGCCCCATGGTTGCTGGTGCCGTGGACCGAGAAGCATCGGGTGCTGATACTGAATAGTTGCTACATACGGAGGTTGACCATAAGGTATAGGAGGTGGAGCTTGCTGAGCTTCCCAAATTGCATTAGTTTCATAATCCTCCTCTTCCATTTGAGAACCTCTGAAGAATTCTTCCTCATCAGCTTGGCTACTCGAGGCATCATGGAGTTTTCCACTTATGAGACCGCTCTCAATGCGTTCTCCCACCATCACCAAGTCGGAGAAACTTAAAGATGTGCAACCTATCATTCTTTCGAAGTATGAATTAGGTAAGGTATTCAAAAACAAGTCAACCAACTCCCTATCAAGCATTGGTGGTTTAACACGGGAAGCCAACTCTCTCCATCTTTGAGCATACTCCTTGAACGACTCGTTAATATTCAGAGAAAGATTCTGTAATTGAATACGGGTCGGAGCCATGGAAAGGTTGAACTCGTATTGTTTCAGGAATGAGGAAGATAAGTCTTTCCAATTGTGAATATCCTTTTTCTCCAATTGCGTATACCAATCCAGAGATGCCTCACTAAGACTGTCTTGAAAACAATGGATGAGAAACTTTTCATCATGAGCATATGCAGACATCTTGCAAACATCTTCAAATGAGTCTCTGAACAACTAACACCTTTGTACTTCTCGAAGTTTGGCATTTTAAACTTTGGTGGAATCACGACGTCTGACACTAAGCAAAGGCCAGCAGCATCCAGACCAACAGTATCGTTTCCACTCAATACCCTTAATTGTTCCTTCAGATCAAAACACATTCGTCTGGCTTCAACATCTTGAGGAACTCTGGTGTTGACCATTGAATTCGTTCCTGGAGGATTTTGCACGTAGTTGACGCACCTAGGCTTCTTAGCAGCATGAAGATATGAGATACAATCTTCTTGAACAGTTGATTGTCTTTGGACCGTAGGGATTGCGTTAGATAGAGCATTGAGCACCAATTGAAGTTGAATAGGATCATCCACATGCAGAGGAGAATCGTACATTGGATTATACATAAAAGTAAATCCTGACGTAGAGTCTGTAGTAGCATCTTGGGCATTGTCCTCCGAAGAAGCTAGCATGGCTTCCAACATTTGATCCACCTTGTCTTTCACACCTTCTAGGTCTTCTCTTATCACAACTTGATTATGTTCCAATTGGTCTAGCAGACTCGCCATGAGTGCAGGAAATCAGCTAACTGGCCAGGAACAAAAGGTGACATGAGCTTTTTGTAGTGGAGGAGAAAATGCATTCATGTTGATGAATGCAAAATGCATGATTTTATTTCTATTTTTGAATGCAAATGATTCTTTTTGTGAATGCAATGCAATGGCAATGCATGTAAGAATGTAATGTGATGCGATACATATTGATGTTATGCGCAAAATCACATGTAAAGCCAAATAGCACAAGGGTTTAAGAGGACGGTCGGACATGGTTTCGACGTCTACCCAACAATTCCCCAAACAAGGTTGGTTCTAATGTTTTTATGCTAAATGCTTCTTGGAGTCTCAGATCCCCTTTTTAGAAATATTATCACCACGCGATCGGACTATGTGGGGATAATACTTCCAAAAGTATACTCCAAGAAGCGGCTCTTAAAGGGATACTCAAAAATCCTTTTGAGCGGTCGGTTTCAGTTTTGGACATCCTAATACTTAGAGTTGTAGGCCATTTGTCTAGAAATTGCTACCCCGCACTAGCATACGGTGCAACAATCCCCTTAAAACGACCAACTCTAAGTTGTGGTCTTCACGTAGATCTAAAGAACACGGATGTCCAATGGACCTAGGCTACTCAACCACTCTAAACTTATGTTTCCTAGAAGCCTGGGTACTGGGCTTATCTATGAATCATAACCAAACAATGCCCCAATATTAAAAGACATCAACAGGATATAAAGAAATAATAGGCAATGAATAGTAAACACACAAGCGAAGAATTAAATTAGGGTTGACTCGCTTAGTCAAAAATAACTTTTAAAAAGTGTCCCCAGTGAAGTCGCCAACTGAAGCAACTCGATTTTCAAAAATCTTTTCAATTCTCGAAAACGGTGAAATCGCCACCTAATTTTATTTGTTCTAAAAAGAACGGGAAAATATAGATAAAACCCCAAACAAGCGGATAAGGCGGTCTACGTGACCAAAAAGTGGGATCGGGAGTCGGTTATGTAAGGGGAAGGTATTAGCACCCCTTACATCCATCGTACTCGATGGGAACCATTTAATTCTACGCGTTTGTGTGTGTGTTTACTAAGTTATGGATGCTAAAAGAAAACAGAATTTGTTTATTATTATTTTGAGTTTGGCACGGTTTCAGAACCGTGTGCCTACATATTCCCTCGTGCAATGGGAAAGTCAAAACTCTGTAGTTCCTCTTAAAAAAGCTTTAATTGGTTGCATTGATTTTATCTGAAAAAATCGTGCGTTTAGACGTTTCAAATGCTTTGAACTAGGACTTGTTTTGTTTGTTTGAAAAGCTTAGGTCCTCGCTCGTATTTGAAATGACTATTGCACTCTCTTTTTCGGAAAAGAGTTTGATGATCGCGTATGAGCGAGAAAAGGATTTTGAGTGAGTTGGATTGATTTTAAGTGGATGGAAAGTACCGAACAATAGGACTAGCATCCTACGATTCAAATACTAGAAACAAGAGGAGCTCAATGCTCAACGAGTCGTCTATCATCCCAAAAGTTTTCTTAAAAAAGAGTGAAGTGAAACAAAGTTCACGTTGTTAAGAGCCTTTAAACAATTGGACTAGCATCCAACGATTTAAAGATTAGAAGTTCATTTTGCACGAGTATTTAAACAATTAGTCTAGCAACCAACGATTTAAATACTTGGGTTTTTATTGTGAAAGAGTTTTGAAAATGCACTCGACATTGGATCGAGGTTTGTAAGTTAATTATGAAAGTGTTTTGAAGTTTGATACGCGGGGGAATGCGAAATGGAGGAGAAACAATAGGACTAGCATCCTACGATTTTTGGTTTTGTGTAAGTGTCGACTTATGGGTGAAAAGTACCGAACAATAGGACTAGCATCCTATGATTCAAATACTAGAAACAAGATGAGCTCAATGCTCAACGAGTCGTCTATCATCCAAAAAGTTTTTTCTTTATGAAAGAGTGAAGTGAAACAAGATTCACGTTATTAAGAATCTTTAAGCAATTAGTCTAGCATCCAACGACTCAAAGATTCGAAGTTCATTTTTTGCAAATGTTTAAACAATTAGACTAGCATCCAACGGCTTAAACACTTGAGTTTTCTTATGAAAGAATTTTGAAAATGCACTCGACATTGGATCGAGGTTTGGAACCTTAATTGCGAAAGTATTCTGGTACTCGTGCTGAGAGAAAATGGAAGCGGGTTATGATTAATCAAGTATGTGGACTTAATTAACCTCGTGAGGATAGGTGCTCCTATCCCCAACCATGAGACCCTGGTGCATGGATAACTGGTATGTGGATCAATATTTTTTTGGGTTATGATTAATCAAAGCAACAAGGGCTTTGATTAACCTTGTGAGGATGGCCATGCCCATCCCCAACTATTAGACCCTTAGAGAACTTGGTGTGGGAACCAAAATGAGAGATCAAAGTCGTTTTTTATATTAATTGTGGGTGGAGCGTACGATCGTGTAATAAAGCATACAAGCGGATAAATGGCGGATAAAATTATCACACAATATAACTGAAATTTAAATAATTATTAGGATGGATTTTTTTTATTTGATAAAAAATCAACTAATAATTTAATCGATAATTTAGCAAATAAAAACTATCATATATTGATTATTATTTAATACATCAAATTAAAAATACTTGCATAAAGAAAAAATTTAAAGAGTGAATTTAGAAATGGGCATGTGATTGTAGTGGGATCTGGGGGGTGTGAAGAGCAAGCAGAGTCCAAGCCCAATAATACTTGTTGGATCTTGTGTGGACAGTTCCATGGAAATGTAGAGTGGACTATCATTCTGGAACGCTGGATTTGGATTTGAGCATATCTGATGGTTATGAGGAAAGGAGAAAAGTTGCTATTATGAGTGTACCTGCAGCAGATTACATATGAACCATACAGACGATGACAAGTGTCACCACCTGGATTAACTAAATAAAACTAATCCTAATTATTATTTAAATTAAGACTAAACTATGTTTTTTTTTATAAATAAATTAAATAAAATAGAATTAATCCTAAATATTTCCTAAACCACTATTAGCCCAGCTTAACAAATGAATTAACATAATAATAAAAATTAAACAGAAAAGAATCTGTTCTCTCTCACGTTTCCTCAAGTTCCTCTCATCTCTCTCGTTCTCTCACGCAAAACCATCTTGTTCCTCTCATGACCGCTATCGTTCTCTCATCTCTCTCGATCCCTCTTGTTCCTCTCATGACCGCTCTCATTGCTGTTCTCTGTTCTCTCATGTCCTCACGATTGTTTGGCCGGAAAAGAGAAAGATGGCCGCGCCGGAAATCGCCCTCGTGGCGGTGACGGCGGCGGCTCATCTTAGAACATGATTTTTTTGTGTTTTTCTGACTTATCTGCTTATTCTGAAACTCAATCTCATGTTGGTTTTTTGTGATTTTCACAGGTGTAGCCTAAATCTGAAAAGGGGAAAGAGGGAAACCCTAGTTCCTAAATGATGAAATTGGTGCTGTTCATGCATAAAAATGAAAGAAATGGAAGAGAAAGAGAAGGATGGCGGCAATAGGGTTCGCAACCTCCTCCTCTTCCTTCGAAAATCCGGTATTACCTTTCTGAATCTCTCTCTCTCTCTTTGCTTTTACGATTTCTGAAGGGATTTATGTTTGGGAAATGATGAACTTATGCTTTTTAGGGTTTGTAAATCATGATTTTTGTTTGGTTTCTGGGTTTTTTGAATGTTGCTTCTGTTTGATTTTTTGGGTTTCTGAATGTTTGTTTTGGCTTAGGGTTTGGAATGAATAGTGGCTGCCTCTTCCTCGGTTTCTGTGCCTTTCAATGTCTTTATAGTGACAGAACTAGGGTTTTTGATTCTGAGATTTATGTTTTGGAACATGGCCTGCTTGTGAAAATAGGATTGGGCTTTGGTATTTTGGTTTTTGACATGTTAGTCATAAGATCTGTTATGCCAGCTCTGATTTTCTGTACTGGACTTAGCAACATTGTAACTTGCTGGACTATGATGTATTGGGCTGAAACCTTTTACTATTGTTTTCTGAGTCTGAACCTATTTTTTGGGCTGGAAATCTGACCCTCTGTACTTGTACTTGTTGCAGCTGCCTTTTTAATACTAGTGATTATGATGCTGTCTGAATCACACCTACCTTTTATGAACCAACAACAAAGAGTTGTTGTGATTTGCAAAAGGTAAGGTTTTCTTGTTGAACATGATTGAGAAAGTAAAATCCCTAAGAAAATTGATTCCAAATACAAAACCCTAATGATGAGATTGAGAATTTGTGTAATGCCTTGTATATTCAATGCTGCCCATTGCTTGCTAACTAATCTTTTTTCTTTGTTTTCATGAAGTACAACGATGGCGAGGATGGATGGTAGAAGAAACCTTGGATAAGAAGGAAAGTGAAGCAACTCGATTTTCAAAAATCTTTTCAATTCTCGAAAACGGTGGAATCGCCACCTAATTTTATTTGTTCTAAAAAGAACGGGAAAATATAGATAAAACCCCAAACAAGCGGATAAGGCGGTCTACGTGACCAAAAAGTGGGATCGGGAGTCGGTTATGTAAGGGGAAGGTATTAGCACCCCTTACATCCATCGTACTCGATGGGAACCATTTAATTCTACGCGTTTGTGTGTGTGTTTACTAAGTTATGGATGCTAAAAGAAAACAGAATTTGTTTATTATTATTTTGAATTTGGCACGGTTTCAGGACCGTGTGCCTACATATTCCCTCGTGCAATGGGAAAGTCAAAACTCTGTAGTTCCTCTTAAAAAAGCTTTAATTGGTTGCATTGATTTTATCTTGAAAAAATCGTGCGTTTAGACGTTTCAAATGCTTTGAACTAGGACTTGTTTTGTTTGTTTGAAAAGCTTAGGTCCTCGCTCGTATTTGAAATGACTATTGCACTCTCTTTTTCGGAAAAGAGTTTGATGATCGCGTATGAGCGAGAAAAGGATTTTGAGTGAGTTGGATTGATTTTAAGTGGATGGAAAGTACCCGAACAATAGGACTAGCATCCTACGATTCAAATACTAGAAACAAGAGGAGCTCAATGCTCAACGAGTCGTCTATCATCCCAAAAGTTTTCTTAAAAAAGAGTGAAGTGAAACAAAGTTCACGTTGTTAAGAGCCTTTAAACAATTGGACTAGCATCCAACGATTTAAAGATTAGAAGTTCATTTTGCACGAGTATTTAAACAATTAGTCTAGCAACCAACGATTTAAATACTTGGGTTTTTATTGTGAAAGAGTTTTGAAAATGCACTCGACATTGGATCGAGGTTTGTAAGTTAATTATGAAAGTGTTTTGAAGTTTGATACGCGGGGGAATGCGAAATGGAGGAGAAACAATAGGACTAGCATCCTACGATTTTTGGTTTTGTGTAAGTGTCGACTTATGGGTGAAAAGTACCGAACAATAGGACTAGCATCCTATGATTCAAATACTAGAAACAAGATGAGCTCAATGCTCAACGAGTCGTCTATCATCCAAAAAGTTTTTTCTTTATGAAAGAGTGAAGTGAAACAAGATTCACGTTATTAAGAATCTTTAAGCAATTAGTCTAGCATCCAACGACTCAAAGATTCGAAGTTCATTTTTTGCAAATGTTTAAACAATTAGACTAGCATCCAACGGCTTAAACACTTGAGTTTTCTTATGAAAGAATTTTGAAAATGCACTCGACATTGGATCGAGGTTTGGAACCTTAATTGCGAAAGTATTCTGGTACTCGTGCTGAGAGAAAATGGAAGCGGGTTATGATTAATCAAGTATGTGGACTTAATTAACCTCGTGAGGATAGGTGCTCCTATCCCCAACCATGAGACCCTGGTGCATGGATAACTGGTATGTGGATCAATATTTTTTTGGGTTATGATTAATCAAAGCAACAAGGGCTTTGATTAACCTTGTGAGGATGGCCATGCCCATCCCCAACTATTAGACCCTTAGAGAACTTGGTGTGGGAACCAAAATGAGAGATCAAAGTCGTTTTTTATATTAATTGTGGGTGGAGCGTACGATCGTGTAATAAAGCATACAAGCGGATAAATGGCGGATAAAATTATCACACAATATAACTGAAATTTAAATAATTATTAGGATGGATTTTTTTTATTTGATAAAAAATCAACTAATAATTTAATCGATAATTTAGCAAATAAAAACTATCATATATTGATTATTATTTAATACATCAAATTAAAAATACTTGCATAAAGAAAAAATTTAAAGAGTGAATTTAGAAATGGGCATGTGATTGTAGTGGGATCTGGGGGGTGTGAAGAGCAAGCAGAGTCCAAGCCCAATAATACTTGTTGGATCTTGTGTGGACAGTTCCATGGAAATGTAGAGTGGACTATCATTCTGGAACGCTGGATTTGGATTTGAGCATATCTGATGGTTATGAGGAAAGGAGAAAAGTTGCTATTATGAGTGTACCTGCAGCAGATTACATATGAACCATACAGACGATGACAAGTGTCACCACCTGGATTAACTAAATAAAACTAATCCTAATTATTATTTAAATTAAGACTAAACTATGTTTTTTTTTATAAATAAATTAAATAAAATAGAATTAATCCTAAATATTTCCTAAACCACTATTAGCCCAGCTTAACAAATGAATTAACATAATAATAAAAATTAAACAGAAAAGAATCTGTTCTCTCTCACGTTTCCTCAAGTTCCTCTCATCTCTCTCGTTCTCTCACGCAAAACCATCTTGTTCCTCTCATGACCGCTATCGTTCTCTCATCTCTCTCGATCCCTCTTGTTCCTCTCATGACCGCTCTCATTGCTGTTCTCTGTTCTCTCATGTCCTCACGATTGTTTGGCCGGAAAAGAGAAAGATGGCCGCGCCGGAAATCGCCCTCGTGGCGGTGACGGCGGCGGCTCATCTTAGAACATGATTTTTTTGTGTTTTTCTGACTTATCTGCTTATTCTGAAACTCAATCTCATGTTGGTTTTTTGTGATTTTCACAGGTGTAGCCTAAATCTGAAAAGGGGAAAGAGGGAAACCCTAGTTCCTAAATGATGAAATTGGTGCTGTTCATGCATAAAAATGAAAGAAATGGAAGAGAAAGAGAAGGATGGCGGCAATAGGGTTCGCAACCTCCTCCTCTTCCTTCGAAAATCCGGTATTACCTTTCTGAATCTCTCTCTCTCTCTTTGCTTTTACGATTTCTGAAGGGATTTATGTTTGGGAAATGATGAACTTATGCTTTTTAGGGTTTGTAAATCATGATTTTTGTTTGGTTTCTGGGTTTTTTGAATGTTGCTTCTGTTTGATTTTTTGGGTTTCTGAATGTTTGTTTTGGCTTAGGGTTTGGAATGAATAGTGGCTGCCTCTTCCTCGGTTTCTGTGCCTTTCAATGTCTTTATAGTGACAGAACTAGGGTTTTTGATTCTGAGATTTATGTTTTGGAACATGGCCTGCTTGTGAAAATAGGATTGGGCTTTGGTATTTTGGTTTTTGACATGTTAGTCATAAGATCTGTTATGCCAGCTCTGATTTTCTGTACTGGACTTAGCAACATTGTAACTTGCTGGACTATGATGTATTGGGCTGAAACCTTTTACTATTGTTTTCTGAGTCTGAACCTATTTTTTGGGCTGGAAATCTGACCCTCTGTACTTGTACTTGTTGCAGCTGCCTTTTTAATACTAGTGATTATGATGCTGTCTGAATCACACCTACCTTTTATGAACCAACAACAAAGAGTTGTTGTGATTTGCAAAAGGTAAGGTTTTCTTGTTGAACATGATTGAGAAAGTAAAATCCCTAAGAAAATTGATTCCAAATACAAAACCCTAATGATGAGATTGAGAATTTGTGTAATGCCTTGTATATTCAATGCTGCCCATTGCTTGCTAACTAATCTTTTTTCTTTGTTTTCATGAAGTACAACGATGGCGAGGATGGATGGTAGAAGAAACCTTGGATAAGAAGGAAAGTGAAGCAACTCGATTTTCAAAAATCTTTTCAATTCTCGAAAACGGTGGAATCGCCACCTAATTTTATTTGTTCTAAAAAGAACGGGAAAATATAGATAAAACCCCAAACAAGCGGATAAGGCGGTCTACGTGACCAAAAAGTGGGATCGGGAGTCGGTTATGTAAGGGGAAGGTATTAGCACCCCTTACATCCATCGTACTCGATGGGACCCATTTAATTCTACGCGTTTGTGTGTGTGTTTACTAAGTTATGGATGCTAAAAGAAAACAGAATTTGTTTATTATTATTTTGAATTTGGCACGGTTTCAGGACCGTGTGCCTACATATTCCCTCGTGCAATGGGAAAGTCAAAACTCTGTAGTTCCTCTTAAAAAAGCTTTAATTGGTTGCATTGATTTTATCTGAAAAAATCGTGCGTTTAGACGTTTCAAATGCTTTGAACTAGGACTTGTTTTGTTTGTTTGAAAAGCTTAAGTCCTCGCTCGTATTTGAAATGACTATTGCACTCTCTTTTTCGGAAAAGAGTTTGATGATCGCGTATGAGCGAGAAAAGGATTTTGAGTGAGTTGGATTGATTTTAAGTGGATGGAAAGTACCGAACAATAGGACTAGCATCCTACGATTCAAATACTAGAAACAAGAGGAGCTCAATGCTCAACGAGTCGTCTATCATCCCAAAAGTTTTCTTAAAAAAGAGTGAAGTGAAACAAAGTTCACGTTGTTAAGAGCCTTTAAACAATTGGACTAGCATCCAACGATTTAAAGATTAGAAGTTCATTTTGCACGAGTATTTAAACAATTAGTCTAGCAACCAACGATTTAAATACTTGGGTTTTTATTGTGAAAGAGTTTTGAAAATGCACTCGACATTGGATCGAGGTTTGTAAGTTAATTATGAAAGTGTTTTGAAGTTTGATACGCGGGGGAATGCGAAATGGAGGAGAAACAATAGGACTAGCATCCTACGATTTTTGGTTTTGTGTAAGTGTCGACTTATGGGTGAAAAGTACCGAACAATAGGACTAGCATCCTATGATTCAAATACTAGAAACAAGATGAGCTCAATGCTCAACGAGTCGTCTATCATCCAAAAAGTTTTTTCTTTATGAAAGAGTGAAGTGAAACAAGATTCACGTTATTAAGAATCTTTAAGCAATTAGTCTAGCATCCAACGACTCAAAGATTCGAAGTTCATTTTTTGCAAATGTTTAAACAATTAGACTAGCATCCAACGGCTTAAACACTTGAGTTTTCTTATGAAAGAATTTTGAAAATGCACTCGACATTGGATCGAGGTTTGGAACCTTAATTGCGAAAGTATTCTGGTACTCGTGCTGAGAGAAAATGGAAGCGGGTTATGATTAATCAAGTATGTGGACTTAATTAACCTCGTGAGGATAGGTGCTCCTATCCCCAACCATGAGACCCTGGTGCATGGTAATTGGTGTAGACCAATGTTATTTTCGGGTTATGATCGATTAAAGCAACAAGGGCTTTAACCAATCTCGTGAGGATGGCCATGCCCATCCCCAACCATGAGACCCTTTAAGAAATCGGCGTATGAGCCAATCAGGATGAAATCGAATTGATTTTAATTTCCGTTGTGTGCAAAGTGTACATTGGTGAATAAATACTGAATAAGTAAATAAACAAAAAAAATGCCATACAATACAATCGGAAATTTAAATAGTTATTAGAGATGATTTTTTCTGTTAGATGAAAAATCGGCTAATAGTTTAATTGATAAATCATCAAATAAAAACTATCAGATCCAATAACTATTTAGTACATCGCAAAAGTATTATTTACGGCAAAATAATTAATTGAAATAGAATAAGTTTAGAAATAGCCTGGATTGCAGTGATTCCGGACGGAGCATGAAAAGAAAACCATCCGATCTTTGATCGGTCAAAAATACCCCCACGTGCTGGCGAACCGGGTGCAATGCTTCCACTTCAAAGTAATCCGATTGTTCCAAAATAATAGCAATATCGTACCATATATGTACATTAGGCTAAAACTAGCATTTTTTTTGTTAAAATTACTTAATAGTAACAAAAATGAAAACAAAAATAGATTTTCTTAAAAAACTAGGTGGTGACACTTGTCACCACCAGATTTTATGAAAAAAAGAAATTTTAGAAAAAAGAAAATAAGATGATTTATTTATATATTATTATTATTTTGTTTTTAAAAAAAAAATAAAAGATGAAAAGAAAAAGAGCTCGGGATATCTTCTTCTCAAATGGGTAAAAATCTAGCGAACTCCTCTCCGCTCTCTCTCGCGATTATGCTCTCTCTCGCATTTGTGTTCCGGCTATTGCGTTTTGGGCTCTCTCACCATGACCGGGACTCTCTCTCGCTCGCGTTGCTCATCTCTCCCTCACGTCGCGATCGTCGTTCTCATTGTTCTCACACAAAAACCTCATCGGTCGCGATTGCTCGCTGTCTCTCTCGATCTCACCGTTGCATGTTTCGATTTGGCTTCTGTTTTGATTTCCGCTCTCTGTTTATGTTACAGGTTGGAAAAGGAAAGGAAGAAACCCTAAACTTGGCCGATTTCGGCGACGGTGGGTCAACCGGGGCCTTGGAGACGTGTCAATGCACAAGCTTGCTTCCTAACCTTGTTTCGGGTGAGACTGTTCCTCTACTCTTCTTCTTCTTTCTCGATACAGAACTATTTTTCTGAGAAAATATATAGTCTGAAGGTAGTTGGTTAGGGAAGATGATGATGTCTATGCCATGCTTTGCTTGCGTTTTCTGTTTCTTTGTGTTGTTTGATAGTTCGGTTTTGGTTTGGAAACTGTGTTGGGATTTTTTGTGTTGTGAACAAGAGATTATGTTTTTGTTTTTCTGAGTTGGAAAGGGTTCGCCCTCTGAAAACAGAATTCTCTCCCTTTTGTGTCTAGAATGAACTGGCTTCTGTGATAAGAATGGATGCACACTTCTTTTCGGTTAATGTTATATCTTTTAACTTCTGAACTCCACCCCTTTTTCTCTTCTTCGTGTCCTGCTTTATGGTTTAACACCATACCTTAATGATATCCTGCTCTGTTGTTCTGCTCTGAGTCTTGACTTTTGTGGCTCACTCTCTGCTTTCTCAAACTGTCCCTGCTGCTACCTGCTGACCTGTGATGTATGCTTGTCACCTTTGTTGACTTTTGGGCTTAAACTGCTAACTGTTTGTGCTTGATACTGCTGCCTTGTTACTGCTGTGTATGCTTGTCACCTTTGTTGACTTTTGGGGCTTAATGTGCTGGGCTCAATGCTGGCTGTTGTACTTTTGATCATCATGAATCATGGCTGTTTATATTGCATGCTATGCTTGTTGTCTTGCTATGCTTGCTATGTATGCCTTGCTGTTGTTATGCTTGCTGTCTTACTATACTTGTTGCCTCAAATTGTGGGAATTGTTGCCTCAATTTACTTGCTGTTGGATATACTAAACTGTGATGGATGTACATGCTGCCTTGGATTTGTTGCTTCGATTTGCTTGCTGCCCGTTACGCTTGTTTGTGAACCGGGTTAGCCCGTGATTTGCAAGCAAGCCATTCGCCGATGATTAATCTTCAAGATTCTGAGGCTTTAGTAATTAACCTGATTCCCGCCAACGCCTAATGATGATCGTTGACAAATAATTTTTACAATTTCGCATTTTGTTTCAATTTATGCATTGCTAACTTGTGCTCTTTTGTTTCTTGTTTTATGTTGCGAATTGGTACGCTTGGAGAGGAAAAGGCGAATGAAAAGATTTTCACAAGGGAAGCCATATGGAGCTTGAAGATGGAGCACCCGAGACAAAATCTTTGTAGTTAGGCATCGATTCTTAGGAAAATTTGAATTGTAACTCAATATTAGAATTGAAAATGTAAGAAGCTTCAACATTTAGTGAACTTGTAAACTTCTAAATTTGCAATACTTTTGTACCAAAAGTTTAGTAAATTGAATGAAAACAAACTTGGTTTGAACGTTTCTTTGATTCTTGAATTGCATAACGTAATCATTCCATACTTGTAATAACCTTGAAATGTTGATGAAATTGTCCTCGTATTGAACTTTGAATGAAACAAATCTTGGCAAAATTTTCCAAAACTTGTAAGAAACCTTGAATGGACTTGTAACGCGTTTAGAACACTTGAGTTGCCATAAAAAAATCCAATAATTCTATCTTGCATTGTTCCTTAAGTAGAATTCAAAATTTCCTTTGAACTCCAACTCGTGATCAACTTGCTAAATCATAAACCACGTTTTAATTGGCTCGAGAACTTGGAACTTCCTTTTGGGCTTGAGGAATTTACAATTTTGTAAATTGGAATTTGGATGGATTTGCATCAACCACAATCTTTGTACCTCGTAATTGATATAAAACTTGGATGTACAAGATTGGTCTAAGAAACTCAAACACTTGCGTAGATCGAAACCTCCAAACAAGCTCAAAAGAGATCCAAAAAATGGAATAATGGAAACCATAAATCATGAATTTTAAGAAACTCAAAACCATGAATCGTGACAAATTATTCGTTTCAAGTCGTTTAAGACAACTTGAACCGACATTTCAACTAATTTTGATGGATACAAGAAAAAGGAGCATGAACGAATGTTCCAAGAAAAATTATGGTAAGGAGGGTAAATTTTGGGGTGCGACAGAAAGGCTTGAAGATGGAGCAAGAAAGCTTGGAGGGGAATTCAAAAAAGAAAGCAACGAAGATTTCCGTTAGAAAATATAGGATTAGGATATAGAACATGTAATATTGCTTGTATACTTGCAACTTTAGGCCATAACTTGTATGCTTAGAACTCTTGGCCAAATTGTAACTTGTGTTTGTAATCTTGAACAAATAGCTTGAAACTCGAAAGTTTCTTGAAGTGAATGATAATTTTCATCATGTGAATAAATGAGTTTGAACAAAATAAACTTGCCAATTTTAATTGAATGTTGAGTTTAGAATTTGATTCTAACTTTGTAAATGGGCATTCTTTGAATGTCGTCTTGGAATTGAACGAAACTTCGAATCTCGAATGATAAGATTGGAAAAGATAAATTTCGAATATTTGAATGCATATTCTTGAAATTTGGATCTTTGCATTGAGACTTGGTTCTTGTGGTTGGCGAAAATTTCTTTAAAGGCTTTTGATGAAGAATCAAATTATGGATATAACTAGGCCATAGGAAATAAAACATGGGCTAATATCTTCTGAAAAAAACGTCATAGAACATGAATTCTCCTTGCATATTCATGAAGTAAACCAAAGTAAGTTGATGAAGTATTCACGCTATTTGAAGCTTACGGGTGAGAACGAAAACTTGAATATTTGTGAAAATAGTATCTTGAAAACAGTTTCAATTTTTTTTTCTAAATCCTCCTTTAAACTTAATAATGCATTGAATATACATTATAAAAGCTTTGAACCTGTAATCAAAAATCTCGAAATCTGAATTGTCTTGTAATTAAAATAATCCCATTTGAATGATAGACGCCATCCTAATTTAAAACTCAATCCTTCAAGAAAATCCTCAAAGAAAATTGTAACCCATGTGAGCATAATTCTTCGACTTCACCTTCTGAAACTCTTGATGAGCAATTAACTTGTGGAAGGAGATAAAACTCAACGTGATCTCTGAAACAGAAACCCACACACAAGATCTGATGGATAAGAGAAAATAGGATCCATTGCTAACCTTGTCATTCTCAACTCTCTTGGATTGATTGAAAGCACAAACATCCTCCATATCTCGTAAAATAAATACCTCAAGCCAATCCGAGCCTAAAACCCTAGAATCAATGACATTAATGCATGAATGTGCAATGGTGTCATACCCCAAAATTTGCCCTCATATTCCTCAAGACATCCCATACATCCATACTCAAGGATTCCTCAAAGATTGATCAGACAAACCCTCTCCTAGACATTCAACCCAAACTAGGGTTTGGCTATCCTCAGCTCCAGATGAACTTCCAACATCTCCAATGGTCATCATGCCTCCTCATATGCTTCAAAGATTCTCCATGTCAAGTTTCAAGCCTCACAAGTCAAATTTCCTCAGACAATTGCTCATATGGTTGAAAATCAGTTGTATTGGACAAAAAGTCAACTGTGGTCAACCTACAGTCAAACTTCCTGATTTTTGGTCAACATCCTCATTTTGAAGTCACATTCATCATTTGATCAAGGGTTGATCATGATTCAAGGAAAAGTCAACTGAACTTTGACTGAGCATAACTTCTTCATACTTTCTCAAAATTTTTTTCACCACCTCTCATTTTGAAGGAAATTCAATTCTCTACAACTTCACGTATCACAAGAATGTTCAAAAAATGCTTCATTTGGTAGGTATGGGTCAAAACATTACAGGTCCTTTTCAAAGTCAACAAAAAGTCAACTTTTTGTTTTGAAGGTTTAGTGAGCATGGAAACTCCAATTGAGATGAAACCAAAGAGGTTGTTTAGAGGACACCTAGATATTTCTAAAAAGTCCAAGAACACTCAAAAATGTGGAAAATTGAGCAAAATACACCTTGTACAAGTTGGGCATTTTTGGACAATTGCACAAAGAAAGATATTTGTCAAAATCCAATTTTTTTCCAAATGGGCCTATAATTTTATGATCCAAACTTGTTCATAATATTATTTGTGACCTATTGATGCCTTGCCGCGACCACCTTTTATTTTTTTGATTTATTTTTGAATTTAAAATAATTAAATTTAAATTTAAATTAAATAAAATATGAAAACAAGGTGTATTTTCAAATGGGTTGGATTTTTATCAAACTTGAGGTCCAAGATAGCCCATACAACTTGCCAATTTCGTGCTAGCTCTCATATGGAAGAGAAAATCAAATTTTCAAAAGATTTGATTTGAAAGAGAAAATTTTTTGCATTCAAGAGGAGATCTTTTTTCATTCTTTTTGCTCTCATTCCTCACTCTATAAATACTCATCATATTGCACAAAGCCAAGAACGAAACCCTAGCCTTACAACAACCCTTATTTTTTCTCAAAATTTTTCCAAAGTTGTGAAATTCGAATTCCAATTTCCAGCAAATTTCAAGGTGTTCTAGCCATCCAAACGTGTTCCTGAGGTTCCCAGGGTTCAAAATCAACCCTTACTTGAAGCCAAAACTACCCAGAACGTGAAGAACATCAAGCTCCGATTTGGTATTTTTCATAATTTCGATTTGCTTATTTCATGCGTTGTTAACTGCTTTTGTGTGTTTGTATGGATTCAGTACATCCAATAGGTCATGAATGATGCATCTCATGCAAGCTTAGACGTAGGAAATACGAATCACCATGGCTAGGGTATTTGGAGCTGTTTGAATCGAACCGGTTTATCCAAGCATTTTCAGGGCAAACGAACACCACCACCGTGTTCGCAGCCCTCGATTTAGGGGGGTAGGGTACCTCTTGCCTTTTTATTTTGCGTATTTTTCAGGTTTGAAGGTTTGAGCAATCGGAGAAGACGACCGGAGCTAGGGATCTGGCGCCGTTGAATGCGTTGACTCTGGCGAGAGCGTGCGTGGCGAAAGCGAGCCTCCTGATTTGTCCATCCATTCAACCTGGACCCCACACGGCTGATTGTGCTTTGAATTCAAAATCCAGGACACGTTTACACTTATATTCACACGTTTCCAATTCCATAACATCAAATGCACGCTGGCTCAGTGGTAAAGGCAAGCAGGTTTAAGTTTTCAGCAAGAGGTCTCCAGTTCAATCCCTGGCAAGACCATCTTTTTTTTACTCTTTGAAAACTAACTTATATTTTTCTATTTTCTTTTTCTTTAATATTTTTCATGCATTTTAATTTATCTTTAATATTTTTTATCATGCATCTAAAAAGCTCCAATAATATTTCTTTTTTGCATAATTATCAGAAAAATACTTATTTAATTTTTAAAATTAAAATTATTATTTTTGCATGCATATTTAATTTAATTACTAATTAATCATATAAATGGCTTTTAATTATTTTTAAATTATCAAATCGATTCAGAAAATTACCAAAAATTTATCTTATCATATTAATGTCATTGATAACATAAAACTTTTTTCCTCATTCAATAATCATGCTTTTTACTAACATTTTCTTCTTATGCAATTTTCTTCCGTTTTCGGATTTTGTATCTGTTCACAAGTTGTAAAGTTTCGGACGATTTTTCTTGCTTTTCTTTTTCAATAATGTAACTGCCTATGGGATGTAATAGTTTAATTAGGATTTTTATTTTCCGCACTCTTATTATGTAACTGCCCCAAAGCCATGTAATAGCGTAGGACTTTATCTTTCCGCACTTTACTTTCCCGCAATTTACTTTCCGCACCCTATAAACTGCTAGTAATTAGGCGTGTATGGCAAGATAAAATTGAACATAGCTCACTCATAATTTTCAAGATAACATGAATCTGAAATCAACACACTTCTTTCACACGTGCACCCCTTAGGGTAATTCTCTCTCGTTGCCTTTACGAATACAAATGGTCAAGTCCCTCGAACGTAGAGGTATTCTAGCACCGTTGCCTTCAAAACAAATCATCATAGTCCCATACAAAGATCATAGACCCACGATGTCGCCTACGAATACATGATCTTGACCCTCGATTGTCGCCTACGAAAAATGATGATAGTCCCTTCGAATGTGCTAGGATACTTCCTACAAGTTGCCTTCTATGACCATACGATGTCCCTTCGAATGTCCCGCTTACATCCAACGAATAGGGTTACCTACCAACTAATGATATGGATAGCACTATTCTAAAGGAACGTAAAACAACACGAAAACGACCATTCTGAGTAGGTAATAAGACTTTTAGTTGCTTGCTCAAACAAATACTTTTCACACCTCACACTCTTTTTTTGTCAAAGTTCAAACTCTTTTCAAAACAACGAAACATTTCCGAACACTTTGTATACATTCCTATATGAATCATTACAAAGTCAAAGTGAAATGTCTTTTCAAAACATTTTTGTCAAACACATAGAAAGCACCTTTTTAAAAAAAATGATCTAAGAGCAACTAAGAGCCCGTAGATAACTACTGATGGAAAGGGGTGCTAATACCTTCCCTTTTCATAACCTTCTCCCTTACTCAGAATCTAACGAAGGTCTTTTTCTGTACTTTTTACCTTCCCTTAATTGGATAAAAGAAAAGTCGGCGGCGGCTCTTGCTATCCGCACATTTGCGATACAAAAATCTCAAAGTCAGTTCACCGTATTACAAATGGTGGGTACTTTACAAACACAAAATGATGCGAGTTTGAATTTCGATCACCCTAGATGCCACTAACTATGCAGATGTGATGAACTAATGAGTATTTAATGCCAATGTGTCATACCCCAAATTTTGACCTAATATACCACCTTAAATTTGCATCATTGCACAACTAACAGTTCAGACAGCATTAATCGGGTATAACATTCACAGGTCAAAATTAGGGTTTCATCAGATTTTCATCTGATTCAAGAGCCAACCAATTAGGGTTTGATTTTTCTCACCTCATTTGATCTATCTTGATCAAATCATCAACCTCTGATCATCAGATATCCAAATTTTCTCACAGGACAATCGAGGATCGACCAATTAGGGTTTTTGATCGGGCATGAGAATTCTCTGACTTTTTGAGCAGTAAGTGACTTTTTTGGATGGAGATTGGTCATTATATCTTAGATACAACATCTTGACCTAATTTCTGGATTCAAAACATCCCAGAAGTTCACAGACTTCATCAGTCGTTTTCAGAAACATCTGATGAAAATTCATCTGCACAGAAAAGTCAAACTTTGACTTTTGGTCAAATTTTTCAAAACAAAACTTTTTCAAACATCAAAATACTTCAAATGATCCATCATGATCATAAAAAATCAAAGAATTTTAAAAAGTCAACAAAAAGTCAAAAGTTCTAACACTTAGAAAAATTTCTAAGTGTTGAAATTTCTTATTTTTTCCAAACTTCATGCCATTTTTTTCACCTAGTTCCAATTTGAATTTGAAAAAACTCAAAACATGAAAGTTGTAGCTTGTGAAACAAGATTTCCAAAATGTCCAAGAACTCTCAAATCCATGGAGTCTAGCTATATTTTTGAAATTGAAACATAAGGCTCCATAAAACTTGATTTTTCAAAGTTCACAACTTCAATTATAGGTCATTTTGAGTTTTCTTCATTTAGAAGCAATCTAAACTTGCCAAATGGATGATTGAACTGATAAATATCAGTTAGAGGTAATAATTGAGAGGATTGGATCAAATTGTAAAAATGAGCACATGGTGAAAAAAGGAAGTTTCCTTTTTTGGCAAATACCATTCTTGCCCTCTAAGTTATCTTTGAATCACCAAAAGCTTGTACCTCTTTGCCTAACATTTCAGAACTTGTTGCCTATAAATAGATCACAAATTCAAGTTCAATTCACACCAAAGCATCACAAATCCATGCTTTCATTCTTCTTTCTTGAAAATTAAGCAACATAGTGCAAATTGGAGAATTCTTGCATTTTTGAAAAACAGTTGAAAACATGTTAAAATTTGGTGTCAAACATGCTTCACTATTGATATAAAACTTGTTTAGAACTTAAGATCATAGCAAGAACAAGAAAAAATCAGAATTTCATTTCCATTTTTCAAACTTTTCAAAACTGCCATGGAATTCGAATTTGAAGCTAGACTGGATTAATTTGTGTTATGATCACTCTAACACCTTCCATATACCTCATGTACATGATCCAGATCATTGGCAAGCAACTGTAGCTCCATTAACCCCGATTTCGAGTTTCATTTTGAACTGACTGTAGGTTGACTTGGTTGGAAGGATTGAAGCAAGCTCAAAGCAAGCAGACCACTTCCCTAGCTTCCATACATGCCGATGATGCTGTAGCAATCCTCAAACAAGTTCTGGAAACGCGTTTGCATCGAATTCGATCCTCACTTTACCAGGTATGAACACAAACTATGATATCCATTTTCTTTGAACTAAAACGAAAAAGCTCATGGCCGTTCTCTTTCTGCACACCTAACGATCAATAACCCTCAATAAAATCAAAGAATCATTACTCATACATCATTTAATTTGAAAAATCAGTTTTAGGGTTCTTAGCATTTTCAAATCCAATTGAGTTAGACTGAAAATAAATGCAATTAACATATATCTTCATGTTCGTGATGAAAAATCGAGCAAGTTTGATTTTTATTTCATTCAATTTGGTTGAGAAACGAAGATTTGAGCTTGAATCATGGAAACTGAAAATCAAAAATCACGAAGAACACTGCGCGCGTGTTCTTCATTTTAAAATTTTTAAATGTTCCAATATCTCATTTACACGTGTTCTAGTCCACTAAACACAGAAATGCGTTTGGCTCAGTGGTAGCTTGCTTGCTCTTAGTCTCCTCTGACACGTGTTTCACCCTTTGGTCATGGGTTCAACTCCCATCAGGACCATTCTTTTCATACTTTTCCAATTTTTCATGTTTTTTTACAAAACTTCCACAATTTTTTTGACCAATCAAAACTCCTTATTTTAAGGTGATTTTTTGGACACTTGTCAATAAATACATCTATTTTATGATAGTGCAAAAATTTTCAGAAAAAACTTTCATCTAATTATATTTTAATCGAGCCGAAAACGACGTTCTGAGCACTTTTTCAAACCTCCTTTTAAGGTGAATTTTTCAAGTTTTCGACTTCCGATTTTTTTTCAAAACCTCTCATAAATGAACTTTACATTTCAAAACACTTTGAAAATCATTTCTTCAAAAACTTTTTCATCAAACTTGCATCTTTTTACCATGATCGATCCGATTTAAACGATAAAACCGAATTCGTTTTCTCTCGAATTTCTCAATCGATCATGGGTCTCCCTTACGGTGTAAGTCCCAAAAACATTCTTTTTATGTATATATTTCCTTATACATATTCATTTCTTTATGTACACATCTTTTACCTGTACATAATACAGACAAACTTTCTTCCGTTTGTTTTCATCTTGCACTGCATACCATTGGTATTGAAAGGAGCATTATTCCCTATGAAACTGCTTTCAAACCAATGGGCCTCCCTCACGGTGTAAGTCCCATAACATTCTTTTGTGTACATAATATTTCTTTGTACATATCAAATTCTTTCCAAACACATACAATTTTTCATCGGTACATAATACAAATATTTCTTTTATACTCAAGTACAGACAAACTTCGATCGTTTGTTTTCATTTCACTTGTGTATACTCAAACCAACATTTTTTATGTACATACACATTTTTCTTGTACATAACAGATTTTTAAAAAAAAACAAACTTTTATCTGTACATAACACAGATACTTCTTTTGTAAAAAACTTAAACACAGATAAACTTTGATATTTCATTTCTGTTTCATCTGTACATTCAACTGAATGCCATTGGTATTGAAAGGAGCATTATTCCCGGTGAAACTTCTTTTAAACCAATGGGCCACCCTTATGGTGTAAGTCCCAACCCTCCTATGTACATACATATTTCTCTGTACATAATAGCTCGTTCGTGTACATATTCACTTCCTTGTACACAGTTCAAACTTGTAAATAATCAAGTTGCGCTCGTTTTAAACGTTCGTTTCACAGACACTTGTTTATATTTCCTTCATAAACTCCTGTAAATAAACATCATGCATTGTTTATATTTCCTTCATAAACTTCTGTGAATACATATCACACACACACTTGTTTATACAACTGTTCAGTTATTAACATAACAATTAGTCTAACCAATAGGTTCCCCACAGTTGTAGCCTCCGCTTGGGCGTCATACAAGATAATTCATCTCCAGCATGAATTTAGCCTCCGCTTGGGCTTCATACAAGATAACTCATCCCCAGTTGAGTTTAGCCTTCTCTTGGGCTTTGTACAAAGAAACTCTCCCCGTAGAGTTAGCCTCCGCTTAGGCTTCATATAAGACAACACTCCCCTGTTGAGTCAGCCTCCTCTTGGGCTTCGTTCAAAAGAACTCCTCATTGAGTTTAGCCTTCTCTTGGGCATCATACAATGAAAGAGATAGGAAATCTCTTAACAGCCTCCTATTGGGCTTCCAATACAAAGAATCACCCGCGCTAAGATAGAACCCTGAAAGGATGGTTTCTCGGTGAAATCACTTTCAAAATCCCCAAAGAGTAAAATTTCCCGGTGAAATTGCTCTTAATTCCAAAAGGATGGTTTCTCGGTGAAATCCCTTTTAACACAAAGCCAGCCATACCCTATAGCTTCCTCTTGAGCTTCATACAAGGACCCTCGATGACCCTCGATGACCCTCGGAATGCCTCCTCTTGGGCTAACAATACAAGGACCCACGGGCTTCTTAAAAGCATCCCTTAAATCCAATCAATTTCTCCTTGAGATTTAGACATCTATCATCTCTATGGAAGAAATATCTCATCTATCACATCACATACAGTCAAATTCTTTTCAAACTCTTTTCAAACTATTTTCAAACAAAACATCTCTTAATTGTAAGTGGTAACGCTTGTACACTCGAGCAAAACACCCAATACTTACAGTTAAAAGATTCAAACAATCTTTTTCAAAACATCTTTCTTAAACATGTAAGTGGTAACGCTTGTACACTCAAGCAAAGCGCCAGTAACTTACGATGAAAGATTTTTATCAGTTAAACTTTTCAAAAATGTATGTGATGAAATAGATTAGATACATTTTTCATTAAGATGACATTTGTCTGTCTCTTACTAACATCCCCGTTGCTTTCCACTAGCATAAGTGGGAACTACGATTGCTCTGACTTTCTCAACATCCTTTTGAGAATACGTAGGCACAAGGTCTCATCCTTGCCGAGCAAATTTCTTTCTCTCTCAGACCAAACAAACCATAGAACCCTGTAGATCCGAGCTACAAATGCTCTGATTCCCAGTAGGGGATATGTATGCAGAAGATCCACAGACCTTTGCGAGCACAATAATAACAAACACTAGTATCCCACATAATCTACCTTTCTTAAAATCCCAAAGGAGAAACTTTCCCAATCATAGAAATAGCAATTAAAACACACAAACATATCAAATATATTCATATATAAAGCTGTAGATAACTACATATATTTAGGGTGCTCCATCTATTCCCTTTATATAACAATCCCTTCTTACTCGGAATCTCCCCAATGCGTTACGTCTAGTTTCGCTGAGTAAATTCACATACCAATATCAATTGAGGGTATTTCAGCTTTCCCCTTTTTCATAATCATTAAATCATCTTTCTTGTGTTGAAAATAATAAAGCTTGATGCTCGCGGCATCTTTATAAACAAATCAAAAGAGTAAATCATTTCGAGCCAGAGAATCCGAATTCACGTTCGCATCCTCTAGCGCGTCACCTTTTAACGCGAACAGGAAAAATGGCGACTCTGCTGGGGAGAAGCCGAAACTTTGATTTTCAAAAAAAAGCTTACTCGCCGAGAGCACCAAGTTTTTATTTTCAAAAAAAGAAAGGATAAGCTTTCATGTTTTGCATATATCTATTTTTCTTTATTGTGTGTTTTCGCGATTTCATCTGATGGAAAGAAATCCTAACCCGGATTTAAGAAGCATTTTTAAGATCTAGGTGGAGATATTAATACGTGAGAAGTTCAATGCTTACGAAGTTAATATCTCCCGCTCGGTGGAGGTTGTCTTGAGGGTATTGTGTTTAGCAAGTATTTGCGAAGACACTGTGCTTTAAAGGGAACTTAAGAAGCTGAGTGGGTTGTAGAACACATAACCCATCCTGGCCATTAGGATGTAGTGCAGAGATTATTCGGGTGTAAGCCTAGAGTAATTGCATAGCATTAAAGGCAGAAGTACAAAAATTAGTAAGGTCTAATCTTCTTTCCTTCAAGAATACAAGCCCAAACGTGCAAGCCAATCCACTTCCCAGACACAGTGGACATTCAGTGAATCTGATGCTAAGAAATACAGACAGATACCTTGTCACAGACGTAAACTTAATCAGAGGGAACTTGGTACATCTCCACGAAGCATACAGTGCAATGAGCGCTTTCACCAAGCATGATTACACAACTTGTAATATCGCCCGAGAGATATTCGGTGTCCCACCATAAAACCGACATTCGTGATTTGTTAGATATTGGTGATTTACAAGTTTCTGAAGCAGAGATGATCATGGCGTAAATACGGTAGGGCATTTTCCGCATGAGCTTTTAGTCTCAGATATCAACTCGGAAAACCCCGAAGTAAATGTCATCATCCCTTGTTTCAACATACCGAGCATGTGGAATTACATACAATGGTTCCAGCATTCCAACATCTCCTTTGGTAATTCGCCCACCGGTCTGTTTCATCGATTCTACCAAAGCAATTCCTTACCAATACAATGCAACCACGATAGAGGATGGGAAGGAGAAACCCATGCCTACACTTCCATTAATGTCAATATAACAATCGGACGAGTAGCGAAGTGGGCGAGTTCATACTCGATACCACCAAGACCGCCTACAATTCGTTGTTAGGCAGAACCCGTTAACATATCTTACGAGAATCCGATTCCCATTGTTAACCCAGTACAAACATTGGTTCTCTTGATGGAACCAACATCAACTCGAGACTTTGAAGAGATACTAAAATTAATTAAGAAAAGCGAGTACCGAGTCGTAGATCAATTGATGCAGACTCCTTCCAAAATTTCAATACTGTCTTTACTCCTTAACTCCGAAGCTCACCGAGAAGCTTTGATGAGAGTACTAGACCAGGCTTATGTGGATCACGATGTGACTACAGACCATTTGGAGGATTGTCTCAACATAACACATGGAATAATCTCAGTTTCAGTGATGAGGAACTTCCAGAAGAAGGGAAAGATCACAACTTGGCCTTGCACATCTCGATGGTTTGCCAGTCAGATTCCCTGTCCAATGTATTGGTGGATACGGGTTCATCTTTAAATGTAAGGCCAAAAACGACGCTTGCTCGTTTAGCTTACAAAGGAACGCCAATGAAGTTCAACGACATAATAGTAAGAGCTTTCGATGGATCAAGGAAGTCAGTTATTGGGGAAGTTGATCTCCCGATGACAATTGGCCCTCAGACCTTTCAAATTACATTCCAGGTCATGGATGTACCATCTACTTACAGTTGTTTGTTAGGAAGACCTTGGATTCATGAGGCAGGAGCAGTAACTTCTACTCTCCATCAGAAACTGAAATTCACAGTCAATGGAAAGTTGGTGACTATCAGTGGTGAACAAGCTTTGCTTGTAAGCCATTTGTCCAGTTTCTCCTTCATCACTGCTAATGACATTGAAGGAACACATATCCTTGAACATCCATTAGAAGATGAATCTACCAGCAAAAACAGATCATCTATCTCCTCATATAAAGAAGCTGCACAAATGCTGAAAGATGGCAATACTAAGGGATGGGGACAAGTTATCAAACCTGTCAAGAACGAAACGAAAGCCGGACTCGGGTTCACACCCGTATTCTCCAAAGAGCAAAATAAAGATGAAGCACTTTCCTCGATCAAGGAAGTATTTCATAGTGGGGTTTCTTAAACCCACTCTCCAAGTTAGCGTTGTAACCATCGAAGAAGATGAAGGCGATCCATCGAATCGAAGAGTGGAGCACTTATTTGAACAACCACGAGTATGTATCTCAAGAGGAGTCATATCGCCAACTAATCAATTCAAAGACATGTCCACAAAGACATGAAAATCCACTCCTCTGAAGTTTGGGATATCTTGGGGGAACCAAGTGGCAAATTCGACTACATGGTGAAATACACTGCGCCAGAAAGCTCGAAAATCCGGATCGAAGATATCCAGCCTACAGGATGGGGTGATGACTTTGAAAACCCTAGTCAACCAGAGGAGGAATACTCGTCTTCTCAAACTAATCAACAGATCGAGATCCCAAATGAAGATCTCTGCTTCAACGCGCCTGTGGAATTCACCAAGCCAGATCCTGGTTATCACTACATCAACATGATCACTAAAGACCAAGAGTACGACTCAGGATACGATCTAGAAAGTGTCGCCGACAATGAGTCTCTTCACTCCGAAGATTGGAAGGTGCATCCCCAAAATTCAACACAAAGATCAACAGCAAGTACACATGCTGTATCCTACACTTCCCGATCTGTTAATCAAACCGAGGAAGATCGCTTTAGCAGCACAAAAGGCAAGGGCCATCGTCTAGAGTCTTCAAAGCCTGCTCGACCAGTGACCAAAGTTTATTCAAGGGTTAAACCAAGCGGAAAATTACCCGATTATCTCGATATCCAAGGCGTTCGCCACTACTGGAAACCTGTTGAAGTTAGGACTAATGTTCATAGCTCTAAGTAGTTTATCTTTGCTTTTTGTTTTGAACTCTCGCTTCGTCCAAAGCGAAGAGATGTTTTATAGGGCTTTAGCTTTTAAATAATTTCTCTTTGTCTTGCCCAAGACAAATGAGTTTGTATTTTAGGGCCCTGTTCATATTGTGAATCATAAATAAAACGCGTTGTTTTGTTTCCACACTCTGTGTTTATTTTTATTTTTACCCTTTTTCTGGAAATGATAATCCTAAAAAAAAAACACAGTAAAAAAAATCTTCAAAAAAAAAATCATAATAAAAAATTAATCTGCATACGCTTTCACATTAACTTTCTTCAAAAAAAAATGATAAGAAGTTAAATAATCAGACATAAATCAAATTTGCAGATTAAACAAATGGACCAATCCATTGAAAGCAATAACTCTATGTTCTCTCCCAACTTTGAAATTCCCTGTGAAGTCTCTAAGGAGGAAGTTGAAGAAGAGATCCCGGATGGAATTTCTCGACTACTAAAGCACGAGGAAAGGATCATTCAGCCTCACAAAGAACCTCTAGAAGCAATCAATTTGGGTTCCGAGGAAGATAAAAAAGAAGTAAGCATCGGAGCTTCACTCAATAGCGGTGTCAAAAGCAAACTGATAGATCTTCTCAAAGAATACGTTGATGTGTTCGCTTGGTCCTACCAGGACATGCCGGGTTTGGATACCAGCATCGTAGAGCATCACCTGCCGTTAAGACCAGAGTGTTCGCCAGTTAAACAAAAACTGAGGAGGGTTCACCCTGAAATGGCCGATAAAATCAAAAAGGAGGTACAAAAGCAGCTTGACGCTGGTTTCCTCGTCACTTCTGAATATCCTCAATGGCTAGCCAACATAGTGCCTGTCTCCAAAAAGGACAGAAAGGTCAGAATATGTGTTGACTACCCGGGATCTGAACAAAGCTAGTCCAAAAGACGATTTCCCACTACCGCATATCGACATGCTAGTGGATAACACTGCAAAATTCAACGTCTTTTCCTTCATGGACTGTTTCTCTGGTTACAATCAGATCAGAATGGCTCCCGAAGACATGGAGAAGACATCTTTCATCACGCCATGGGGCACCTTTTGCTACAAAGTTATGCCGTTTGGATTAAAGAACGCAGGCGCTACTTACCAGAGGGCAATGACTACTCTCTTTCATGACATGATGCACAAAGAGATCGAGGTCTACGTAGGCGACATGATAGCAAAGTCTGACACTAAAGAGGAGCATATAGACTATCTCCTAAAGTTGTTTCAACAACTAAGGAAATTCCAGCTTCGCCTGAATCCTAACAAATGCACCTTTGGGGTAAGATCCGGAAAACTCCTAGGTTTCATCGTCAGTCAAAGAGGAATTGAAGTTGACCCTGACAAAGTCAAGGCTATTCAAGAAATGCCTACGCCACGTACGAAAAAGCAAGTAAGGGGATTTCTTGGACGGTTAAATTTATATCTCCAGATTTATCTCTCAGATGACTGCTACCTGTGGGCCGATTTTTAAGCTTCTCCGCAAAGATCAAAAGGTTGTATGGACAGCCGATTGCCAAAAAGCATTCGACAGTATCAAGGAATACCTGTCAGAACCACCAATACTGATCCCTCTAGTTGAAGGAAGACCATTAATCATCTACCTTACCGTACTAGAAGAGTCCATGGGCTGTGTACTTGGACAACAAGATGACACTGGTAAGAAGGAGCATGCCATCTACTACCTGAGTAAGAAATTCACAGACTGTGAAACTCGTTACTCCATGCTCGAGAAAACATGTTGTGCTTTGGTATGGGCTTCAAAACGTCTTCGCCAGTACATGATCAATCACACGACTTGGTTAATCTCCAAAATGGATCCAATCAAGTACGTCTTTGAAAAGCCTGCCTTAACCGGGAGAATCGCTCGATGGCAAATCGCTATCCGAATATGACATCGATGCCGTGCTCAGCGGTCAAAGGAAGCATTCTCGCCGATCACTTGGCTTATCAGCCGCTCAACGAATACCAATCTCTCAAGTTTGACTTCCCAGACGAGGACGTTATGTACTTGAAGATGAAAGATTGTGACGAACCACTACCCGGAGAAGGACCAGATCCAGAATCCAGAAGGGGTTTAGTCTTTGATGGAGCAGTTAATGTCTTTGGCAATGGAATTGGGGCAATCATCATCACTCCAGGGTTCTCATATCCGTTTTCCGATTGCTATTTGATTGCACCAACAACATAGCAGAATATGAAGCTTGCATCATGGGTATCGAAGAAGCCATCGACTTAAGGATCAAGATCCTTGACATATATGGAGATTCAGCCCTAGTGATCAATCAGATCAAAGACAAGTATGAGACTCATCATCTTGGTCTAATTCCTTACAGAGATTATGCAAGACGGTTGTTGACTTTCTTCAACAAAGTTGAACTGCATCATATCCCTCGAGATCAAAATCGAATGGCAGACGCCTTGGCTACTCTATCTTCCATGTTCAAAGTCAATGATTGGAATGATATGCCTAGAATTCGCATCAGACGCCTTGAAAGACATGCATATGTATTCGCAACAGAAGCAGTCTTCGACGATAAACCGTGGTTTTACGACATTAAGCGTTTCCTTCAAACACGAGAGTACCCGCATGGGGCATCGTACAAGGATAAGAAAACTCTGAGGAGGCTTGCTAGGAATTTCTTCCTGAACAAAGATGTGCTATACAAAAGAAACTTCGACATGGTTCTGCTCAGATGCGTCGACGGACAAGAGCGGAACGATCATCCATGAAGTGCATGAAGGGTCCTTTGAACCCATTGAAATGGGCATGCAATGTCTAGAAAAATCTTGAGGCGGGATACTATTGGATAACGATGGAATCGATTCTTTGTAAACACATCAAAAGATGTCACAAGTGCGGATCTCACGCAGATAAGATCCATGTGCCTCCGACTCTACTCAACGTTCTCTCCTCTCCGTGGCCTTTCTCCAAGTGGGGCATTGACATGATAGGAATGATTGAACCAAAAACGTCCAATGGACATCGCTTCATTCTAGTAGCCATTGACTACTTCACCAAATGGGTCGAAGCAGCGTCTTACGCCAATGTTACAAGGCAAGTGGTTGTGAGGTTCATCAAGAACAACCTCATTTGCCGATATGGAGTACCAAGCAAGATCATTACAGACAATGGATCTAACTTGAACAACAAAATGATGAAAGAACTGTGTGAGGAGTTCAAGATCGAGCATCATAAGTCATCTCCTTACCGGCCAAAGATGAACGGCGCCGTTGAAGCTGCCAACAAGAACATCAAGAAGATCGTCCAGAAAATGGTCATCACCTACAAAGCAGCGCGAAATCGCCATTTTCTGCGCATGGGTATCGTACTTGATCGCGCACAACAGGGCAACTCCTTTTCTCTAGTATACGGCATGGGCGGTGCTCCCGTAGAAGTTGAGATCCCATCAATGAGAGTTCTCATGGAAACTAAGTTATTTGAAGCTGAATGGTGTCAAAGCGGATATGACCGGTGAACTTAATTGAAGAAAAGCGCTGACCGCTCGTGTCACGGACAACTCTATCAAAAAGAATGAAGAAAGCTTTCGACAAAAGGTCCGACCTCGTGAATTCGAGAAGGTGACCTCGTGCTTAAAAGATTACATCTTTTCAACGATTCTAGGGGCAAATGGACTCCTAATTACGAAGATCCATACATCGTCAAAAAGCTTCTCTGGCGGTGCTATGACTCTCACAACCATGGGCGGTGATGAACTCCGCATCCATGTGAATCTTGTGCGATCAAGAAATACTTTGTCTAAAAAAAAAACATTTCGGTAAGTCGAAAACCGAAAAGGCGGCTTAGGCAAAATAGCGTCTCGGTGGATTGAAAACCTAAAAAGGCAATCCAGGCAAAAATAAGAGACAATAAACAGAAATTATCCTGATAGATTGAAAACCTGAAAAGGCAATCTAGGCAAAAACAAGGATACAAAAATGACAAAGTAGCTGCGATGCATCATATTTTTCCATCTGAAGAATCTTCCATCAACGGATCTTCAATCAACTCTTCTGAAGCAACAAGCACAGTTGGAATTCAAAGTTGTTAGGGATAGTAGTGGTTATTTGCTTTCAATGTAGCCTTTTTCCAATAAATTATCATTTCCAACTTTTGTAAATAGTTCATGGAATCACGCCTTTGGCTGATTACCATTCTATCAATAAATTTGAGCCTTGTGCCTTTTGTTTGCAATCTTTGCTTTATTCTGTTTTGCAAAATAACGCTTTTATTGTGAAAATCACTTTTTGAAACTAAAATGTTTTAAATGAATTTTTACTCCAAAATTTTGAAACAAAAGAAAAAATTTTCCTTTGAATTATGGACACGAAAAAAAAAACTTCAACAGTTTCTCCACAAGTGTTTCGATCTCCGAAGGATAAAACAATTGCTACAGCAGTTTCCTCCTCAACAGAAATTATCAAAGGAACGGTATTCTTATCCATAAAGAATCCCCAGTCGAGCTGCCAATGAAATGCCTTTCTCAGAAAGTTTAAAGCATGCAACTCCAATTCTTCATCGGTGAGCGTCGCACCATTCTTTGCGATTTTCACGAATATTTGTTCGACTGTGTGCGGTGCTTTTCCCAAATATCTCTTTAGTGTCTTTGTCAAGTATTGTTAGCATGCATATAACATTCATGACATTCATACATAATAGCATCATTCATTGCATTTTTGCATTCTTCGAAATGTTTGCTTCCATATCACTGGTATAAGTCACGCTTACTCATGTAAGTACAAGTCTATCTCCAGTAGAATATCTCCAAGCAGAAAAAATACATTTTTCTTCTTTTTTCCCAACGGAGTATTCCCAAACAGAAAAAAATACATTTTTCTTATTCCCCTATGGAGTATCCTCGAAGCAGAGAAATACATTTTCTTCTCTCTCATATTCCCCAAGCAGAGAAATACATTTTCTTCTCTCTACCACACTCCCCAGCTGAGATTATCCCTCATTTGGAACAATGTCTTGATTAACTTCTTTCTTTCCAGTTCATTCCTGGATAGAACATTGTCCGCTATTCACAAAAGCTGAATACACAGCAACTTCCTTCAAAGATTTACCTTGTTATAGTTAACACTTTGCTGATAATTGGTAATATCTTCACAACTCATTTTGAGATCTATTTTCATCATTTGTCTGTTATTCACGAAGCTGAATACTCAGTAATTTTCTCAGGATTTTACCTTGTTACAGTTATCACTTCACTGATAATTGGTAGTATCTTCAGAACTCATTACCATGAACTATCACAAGGCTGATAATTGGTAATATCCTTTTCACTTACCTTGAACATTGTCACAGGGCTGACAGAAGGTAATCTCTTTGTTTCCCAAAACGAAACAGATATTCACATATTCTGTGAATCACTCTTTCCCCAGCAGGGACATCCTTACAAATTCTTCCCATCATTGTCATTCTTTGATATCATCTGGGTAAAACTTTTGTCAATCATTTTTTGCATCATCCGCATTTTTGGTATCTTAGGTCCAAATTTTGCGTATTCTGATATTTAAGTCTCTTTACACCTATCAAAACGAAGATATTCATCTTCATCTCTCAGGTCAAAGAAACTTAAATAGGGGCATCTGTCATACCCCAATTTTTGACCTAATATACCACCTTACATTTGCATCATTGCACTAACGATTCGAACGGTCGGGTATAGCATTCACGAGTCAAAATTAGGGTTTCATCGATTTTCATCGATTCAAGAGCCAACCAATTAGGGTTTGAGTTTTCTCACCTCATTTGATCTATCTTGATCAAATCATCAACCTCGATCATCGGATATCCAAATTTTCTCACGGAATGATCGGGATCGACCAATTAGGGTTTTTGATCGGGCATGAGAATTCTCTGACTTTTTGAGCAGTAAGTGACTTTTTTGGATGGAGATTGGTCATTATATCTTAGATACAACATCTTGACCTAATTTCTGGATTCAAAACATCCCAGAAGTTCACAGACTTCATCAGTCGTTTTCAGAAACATCTGATGAAAATTCATCTGCACAGAAAAGTCAAACTTTGACTTTTGGTCAAATTTTTCAAAACAAAACTTTTTCAAACATCAAAATACTTCAAATGATCCATCATGATCATAAAAAATCAAAGAATTTTAAAAAGTCAACAAAAAGTCAAATGTTCTAACACTTAGAAAAATTTCTAAGTGTTGAAATTTCTTATTTTTTCCAAACTTCATGCCATTTTTTTCACCTAGTTCCAATTTGAATTTGAAAAAACTCAAAACATGAAAGTTGTAGCTTGTGAAACAAGATTTCCAAAATGTCCAAGAACTCTCAAATCCATGGAGTCTAGCTATATTTTTTGAAATTGAAACATAAGGCTCCATAAAACTTGATTTTTCAAAGTTCACAACTTCAATTATAGGTCATTTTGAGTTTTCTTCATTTAGAAGCAATCTAAACTTGCCAAATGGATGATTGAACTGATAAATATCAGTTAGAGGTAATAATTGAGAGGATTGGATCAAATTGTAAAAATGAGCACATGGTGAAAAAAGGAAGTTTCCTTTTTTGGCAAATACCATTCTTGCCCTCTAAGTTATCTTTGAATCACCAAAAGCTTGTACCTCTTTGCCTAACATTTCAGAACTTGTTGCCTATAAATAGATCACAAATTCAAGTTCAATTCACACCAAAGCATCACAAATCCATGCTTTCATTCTTCTTTCTTGAAAATTAAGCAACATAGTGCAAATTGGAGAATTCTTGCATTTTTGAAAAACAGTTGAAAACATGTTAAAATTTGGTGTCAAACATGCTTCACTATTGATATAAAACTTGTTTAGAACTTAAGATCATAGCAAGAACAAGAAAAAATCAGAATTTCATTTCCATTTTTCAAACTTTTCAAAACTGCCATGGAATTCGAATTTGAAGCTATACTGGATTAATTTGTGTTATGATCACTCTAACACCTTCCATATACCTCATGTACATGATCCAGATCATTGGCAAGCAACTGTAGCTCCATTAACCCCGATTTCGAGTTTCATTTTGAACTGACTGTAGGTTGACTTGGTTGGAAGGATTTAAGCAAGCTCAAAGCAAGCAGACCACTTCCCTAGCTTCCATACATGCCGATGATGCTGTAGCAATCCTCAAACAAGTTCTGGAAACGCGTTTGCATCGAATTCGATCCTCACTTTACCAGGTATGAACACAAACTGTGATATCCATTTTCTTTGAACTAAAACGTAAAAGCTCATGGCCGTTCTCTTTCTGCACACCTAACGATCAATAACCCTCAATAAAATCAAAGAATCATTACTCATACATCATTTAATTTGAAAAATCGGTTTAGGGTTCTTAGCATTTTCAAATCAATTGAGTTAGGCGAAAATAAATGCAATTAACATACATCTTCATGTTCGTGATGAAAAATCGAGCAAGTTTGATTTTTATTTCATTCAATTTGGTTGAGAAACGAAGATTTGAGCTTGAATCATGGGCGAAAATCAAAATCACGAAGAACAACTGCGCGCGTGTTCTTCATTTTCAAATTTTTAAATGTTCCAATATCTCATTTACATGTGTTCTAGTCCACTAAACACAGAAATGCGTTTGGCTCAGTGGTAGCTTGCTTGCTCTTAGTCTCCTCTGACACGTGTTCCACCCTTTGGTCATGGGTTCAACTCCCATCAGGACCATTCTTTTCATACTTTTCCAATTTTTCATGTTTTTTTACAAAACTTCCACAATTTTTTTGACCAATCAAAACTCCTTATTTTAAGGTGATTTTTTGGACACTTGTCAATAAATACATGTATTTTATGATAGTGCAAAAATTTTCAGAAAAAACTTTCATCTAATTATATTTTAATCGAGCCGAAAACGACGTTCTGAGCACTTTTTCAAACCTCCTTTTAAGGTGAATTTTTCAAGTTTTCGACTTCCGATTTTTTTCAAAACCTCTCATAAATGAACTTTACATTTCAAAACACTTTGAAAATCATTTATTCAAAAACTTTTTCATCAAACTTGCATCTTTTTACCATGATCGATCCGATTTAAACGATAAAACCGAATTCGTTTTCTCTCGAATTTCTCAATCGATCATGGGCCTCCCTTATGGTGTAAGTCCCAAAAACATTCTTTTTATGTATATATTTCCTTATACATATTCATTTCTTTATGTACACATCTTTTACCTGTACATAATACAGACAAACTTTCTTCCGTTTGTTTTCATCTTGCACTGCATACCATTGGTATTGAAAGGAGCATTATTCCCTGTGAAACTGCTTTCAAACCAATGGGCCTCCCTCACGGTGTAAGTCCCATAACATTCTTTTGTGTACATAATATTTCTTTGTACATATCAAATTCTTTCCCAAACACATACAATTTTTCATCGGTACATAATACAAATATTTCTTTTATACTCAAGTACAGACAAACTTCGATCGTTTGTTTTCATTTCACTTGTGTATACTCAAACCAACATTTTTTATGTACATACACATTTTTCTTGTACATAACAGATTTTTAAAAAAAAAAACAAACTTTTATCTGTACATAACACAGATACTTCTTTTGTAAAAAACTTAAACACAGATAAACTTTGATATTTCATTTCTGTTTCATCTGTACATTCAACTGAATGCCATTGGTATTGAAAGGAGCATTATTCCCGGTGAAACTTCTTTTAAACCAATGGGCCACCCTTATGGTGTAAGTCCCAACCCTCCTATGTACATACATATTTCTCTGTACATAATAGCTCGTTCGTGTACATATTCACTTCCTTGTACACAGTTCAAACTTGTAAATAATCAAGTTGCGCTCGTTTTAAACGTTCGTTTCACAGACACTTGTTTATATTTCCTTCATAAACTCCTGTAAATAAACATCATGCATTGTTTATATTTCGTTCATAAACTTCTGTGAATACATATCACACACACACTTGTTTATACAACTGTTCAGTTATTAACATAACAATTAGTCTAACCAATAGGTTCCCCACAGTTGTAGCCTCCGCTTGGGCTTCATACAAGATAATTCATCTCCAGCATGAATTTAGCCTCCGCTTGGGCTTCATACAAGATAACTCATCCCCAGTTGAGTTTAGCCTTCTCTTGGGTTTGTACAAAGAAACTCTCCTTGAGTTAGCCTCCGCTTAGGCTTCATATAAGACAACACTCCTGTTGAGTCGACCTCCTCTTGGGCTTCGTTCAAAAGAACTCCTCATTGAGTTTAGCCTTCTCTTGGGCATCATACAATGAAAGAGATAGGAAATCTCTTAACACCTCCTATTGGGCTTCAATACAAAGAATCACCAGCTAAGATAGAACCACGAAAGGATGGTTTCTCGGTGAAATCACTTTCAAAATCCCAAAGTAAAATTTCCGGTGAAATTGCTCTTAATTCGAAAGGATGGTTTCTCGGTGAAATCCTTTTAACACAAAGCCAGCCATACCTATAGCTTCCTCTTGAGCTTCATACAAGGACCCTCGATGACCCTCGATGACCCTCGGAATGCCTCCTCTTGGGCTAACAATACAAGGACCCACGGGCTTCTTAAAAGCATCCCTTAAATCTAATCAATTTCTCCTTGAGATTTAGACATCTATCATCTCTATGGAAGAAGTATCTCATCTATCACATCACATACAGTCAAATTCTTTTCAAACTCTTTTCAAACTATTTTCAAACAAAACATCTCTTAATTGTAAGTGGTAACGCTTGTACACTCGAGCAAAACACCCAATACTTACAGTTAAAAGATTCAAACAATCTTTTTCAAAACATCTTTCTTAAACATGTAAGTGGTAACGCTTGTACACTCAAGCAAAGCGCCAGTAACTTACGATGAAAGATTTTTATCAGTTAAACTTTTCAAAAATGTATGTGATGAAATAGATTAGATACATTTTTCATTAAGATGACATTTGTCTGTCTCTTACTAACATCCGTTGCTTTCCACTAGCATAAGTGGGAACTACGATTGCTCGACTTTCTCAACATCCTTTTGAGAATACGTGAACCTGAGGTCTCATCCTTGCCGAGCAAATTTCTTTCTCTCTCGGACCAAACAAACCATAGAACCACAGTAGATCCGAGCTACAAATGCTCGATTCGATGGGGATATGTATCCAGAAGATCCAGATCTTTGCGAGCACAATAATAACAAACACTAGGATCCCACATAATCTACCTTTCTTAAAATCCCAAAGGAGAAACTTTCCCAATCATAGAAATAGCAATTAAAACACACAAACATATCAAATATATTCATATATAAAGCTGTAGATAACTACATATATTTAGGGTGCTCCATCTATTCCCTTTATATAACAATCCCTTCTTACTCGGAATCTCCCCAATGCGTTACGTCTAGTTTACGCTAGTCGTTACGCATACCAATATCAATTGAGGGTATTTCAGCTTTCCCCTTTTTCATAATCATTAAATCATCTTTCTTGTGTTGAAAATAATAAAGCTTGATGCTCGCGGCATCTTTATAAACAAATCAAAAGAGTAAATCATTTCGAGCCAGAGAATCCGAATTCACGTTCGCATCCTCTAGCGCGTCACCTTTTAACGCGAACACAATGGCCCAATGGAAGCGTATGCAAATGAACGCGAAGCCTAAGCCAGATAAAATCGATATAGGAGGGCAAATTTTGGGGTGCAACAGCTGCCCCTATTTAATCGTCTTAAAACTGAAAGCGAGATTGGCACTAGCCTTTCGAACTTTTAAGGTGGAAGAAGATTAAATATTAAAAGTACCCTAGAATTTGAGCTACGAATAACAAGTAGAACCGTTTATGCTTTTTTGATTCTCAGATCAATAGCTGCTTCAATCCCAAAAATACAAGCTTCATAATCGGCCATATTATTGGTGCACTCGAAGCAAAGTCGGGCAGTGGATGGAATATGAAAACCTGTCGGAGAAGTGATAACAGCACCAACACCATTTCCTAATGCATTAGAGGCCCCATCGAACGCCATTGTCCACCGTGAGCCTGGTTCGGGTCCCTCTTTAGGGCCAGTAATGTTACAATCCCTTATATACATAATGTCCTCATCAGAGAACTCAAACTTTATTGGCTGATAGTCATCTTTAAATGGTTGTTGAGCAAGATAATCTGCTAACACACTACCTTTGATGGCCTTCTGAGTAGTGTATTGGATATCATATTCTGTCAGGATCATTTGCCAAAGGGCGACTCTTCCTGTGAGAGCCGGTTTCTCAAAGATATACTTTATCGGGTCCATTTTGGAGATTAAGAGAGTAGTGTGAGTCAACATATACTGTTTGAGTCGTTTTGTTGCCCACGCGAGTGCGCAACAAGTCTTTTCCAATAATGAATATCTTGATTCACAATCAGTGAACTTCTTACTCAAATAGTATATGGCATGCTCTTTTCTGCCCGTCTCATCATGCTGACCATGTACGCAACCCATGGAATTCCCCCAACACAGTCAAGTACATAATCAACGGTCTGCCTTCCACCGGGGTGAGAGAATTGGAGGCTCTTGTAGGTACCTTTTATACTATCGAATGCTGTCTGAAAATTATCGTTCCACCTGGATGTTGGATATTTCCTTAACAACTTGAAAATGGGCTCACAGGTAGCTGTAAGATGAGAAATGAACCTAGCAATGTAATTCAATCTTCCCAAGAAGCCACACACTTCCTTTTCTGTTCTCGGCTCTGGCATCTCCTGTATCGCTTTTATTTTTGCAGGGTCAACCTCGATCCCTTTCTCGCTTACAATGAAGCCTAATAATTTCCCTGATCTTACCCCAAAGGTGCACTTATTTGGGTTTAACCTCAGTCTGAACTTTCTTAATCTTTCGAATAATTTGAACAAGTGAATCAGGTGTTCTTCTTCCGTCTGGGACTTAGCAATCATATCGTCAACATAGACTTCAATCTCCTTATGCATCATATCATGAAAGAGAGTAACCATAGCACGCTGATATGTTGCCCCTGCATTCTTTAAACCAAAAGGCATCACTGTGTAGCGTAATGTTCCCCAAAGGTGTAATAAAAGTAGTTTTCTCCATATCATTCGGCGCCATCTTAATCTGGTTGTAGCCAGAGAAACCATCTATGAAGGAGAACACTTTGGCTTGAGCAGTATTATCAACCAAAATATCGATGTGCGGGAGAGGGAAATCATCTTTAGGGCTTGCTCTGTTCAGATCCCTATAATCAACACACATTCTTACCTTGCCGTCTTTCTTCGGCACTGGCACAATGTTCGCAACCCAAGGGGGATAAGAAATAACTTTCAGGAAACCAGCCTCCATCTGCTTCTGGACCTCTTCTTTAATTTTCCTTGACATTTCTGGGTGCATTCTGCGAAGCTTCTATTTTACCGATGGGAAACCTTCTTTGAGGGGCAATTCGTGCATAACGATATCAGTATCTAACCCAAGCATATCTTCATAAGACCAAGCGAAGATATCCATGTATTCATTAAGCATTTCGACCAGTTTTTGCTTAACTCCACCCTCCAATTCTTCCCCAATCCTGACCTCCTTTAGAGCATCCTCGGTTCCCAGATTGATCACCTCTAGAATCTCTTGGTGCGGCTGGATGACCTTTTCTTCCTGCCTCAACATCCTGGCTAATTCTTCGGGTAATTCACAGTCCTCTTCGGTTTCTTCTTCAGCTTGATAAATTGGCTTATCAAAGTCAAAATGAGCCACAGCAGAATCGTCATCGACAAAATCCGGGATCAACAGGGGATTACATCTGCGTGGTTGGTAATTTTATTATTATATTTTTTATTTATTTTAGTTTGAAGAAAATTTGTTTTTTAAAGAAAAACAGAAAGTAATGAATATAAAACAAAATTTCATATTGCCACCTTTTTAAAGAGTAAGTGAAGAAAAACAAAGAGTGAAATATTTGAATGCAAAAAGGACGTCCTTTATTAATGATAAACTTGAAAGTTAAAAGCATTGTGGCTCTACAGCATGATCACTACGTCTTGGGCATAACGTAGGAATTATGGCATGACATAAAAATACAGAAAATTACTCTTCAAAACGAGTGACCACAGCAACGTCTTCAACAAACCAATTTGAGAGCTCACGTCTGTAATACGGTGAACTGACTTTGTGATTTTTGTATCGCAAATGTGCGGATAGCAAGAGTCACCACCGACTTTTCTTTTATCCAATTAAGGGAAGGTAAAAAGTACATAAAAAGACCTTCGTTAGATTACGAGTAAGGGAGAAGGTTATGAAAAGGGAAGGTATTAGCACCCTTTCCATCCGTAGTTATCTACCGGCTCTTAGTTGCTCTTAGACCACTATAAAATTGTGCTTTCTGTGTGTTAGACAAAAATGTTTTGAAAAAGGCATTTCACTTTGACTTTGTAATGATTCATGTAGGAATGTATACAAAGTGTTCGGAAATGTTTCATTTTGAAAAGAGTTTGAACTTTGACAAAAGTGTGAGGTGCAGAAAGTATTTTGATAGAGCAAGCAACTAAAAGTCTTATTACCTACTCAGAATGGTCGTTTTCGTGTTGTTTTACGTTCCTTTAGAATAGTGCTATCCATATCATTAGTTGGTAGGTAACCCTATTCGTTGGATGTAAGCGGGACATTCGAAGGGACATCGTATGGTCATAGAAGGCAACTTGTAGGAAGTATCCTAGCACATTCGAAGGGACTATCATCATTTTTCGTAGGCGACAATCGAGGGTCAAGATCATGTATTCGTAGGCGACATCGTGGGTCTATGATCTTTGTATGGGACTATGATGATTTGTTTTGAAGGCAACGGTGCTAGAATACCTCTACGTTCGAGGGACTTGACCATTTGTATTCGTAAAGGCAACGAGAGAGAATTACCCTAAGGGGTGCACGTGTGAAAGAAGTGTGTTGATTTCAGATTCATGTTATCTTGAAAATTATGAGTGAGCTATGTTCAATTTTATCTTGCCATACACGCCTAATTACTAGCAGTTTATAGGGTGCAGAAATTTAAAATGCGGGAATGTAAAGATGCGGAAAGATAAATCCTACGCTATTACATGGCTTTGGGGCAGATACATAATTTTAAAAGTGCGGAAAATAAAAGCCCTAATTAAACTATTACATCCCATGAGCAATTACATAATAATATAAAAAGAGCGGTAAAAGAAATCGTCAAAGCGAAATAACTGTGAAAAGATGAGAAATCGGGAAATCGAGAAAATCGAATAAGAGGAAAATGTTAGCAAAAATGATAATTTTTTAATGAGAAAAATATTTCATGCAAGAAACAACATTAATATGCTAAAATAATTTTTTGGGATTTTTTGGAGTTAATTTAATAATTAAAAACTAATTAAATGTGATTTAAATGATAAATTAACAATTAAATTAAATATGCATGCAAAAATAATATTTTTAATTTTATAAATTAAATAAACATTTTCTGGAAATAATACAAAAAGAAAAATATTTTTTGGTGTTTTTTAATGCATGATAGAAAATTATGAAAAGAAATTAAAATGAATGCAAAATATTAAATAAAAAGAAAATATAGAAAATATGAAAAAGGTTGAGTTTGTAAAAGAAGTAAAAAAAGTGGTCCTGGTGAGAATCGAACCTGTGACCTTGCTTTCACAAACCCAAGCCATGACCATCTGAACCAACGCGCCCACGTGTTTGAAATCCGAGCAAATGAATGTAAGCGGTGTGTCTCCATGATTGCCCAGAATCACGCACCAAGAACTTCATCGTTCTCATTTGAATTCTGGGAATTTTGCGTCGGCCTCAGTGCGACGCTATAGCCCCTGCAATTCTCAAAATCTCATAAACATAATATAAATGAGTTGTGAGTACATGAATTGATTGGAAATCACATTCCAAACACAATGGTAATGGTCTTTTGGTCCAATTTAACCGATTTAAGGAAGCCCTAATTCGGCTCAGAAAACCCTAACAATGGCGTATTTCGATTCAGGCCATGAAAACTCAATTCGATTGTCCAGATAGCTTGCAAACTTTGTTCTAAACACAAAACAATCATCAAAACACATTAATAATGCATGATAAACAAAATTCGAATTTGAAAAAAGTATGAACAAACCAAATCGTAATTTCGTGATTCTTGATGTTTTTGAGAGTTGTAAAGGTCTGGATTGATTCTAAAGACCTCAAGGAATGCAATGGAATGCTTGGAGTTGACTGAATCGAAGCAAAACTAGGGCTGCCAGTTGCTTCAAGGGCACGGTTTTTTTGAGTTTGAATAGGGTTTCTCCAAGCAATTTTTCTGTCCTCATTCATGTGGCATGTATTGTATATATATAGTAGATGGAATTGGAGCTGATTTGAGGAAGAATCAATCATCAATCAATGCAAAATATATTTGATTTTGTACCAAATCAAATTTTCTCTTTTTTTGATTAATTTCAATCAAATTCTTGCCATATCCAATCAAATTTCGAAATTTGCTGGCTTTTTTGGGTTTCTTGGATCTCAAGGAAGAGAGAAAAATCAAATTTGCAATTAATTTTGATTTTATACCTTATTTTTAATTTAATTTGTATTTAAATGAATAAAATCCAAATTAAATAGAAAAATAAAATAAAAATTCGTGGCATTGGACTTGGATATTCCTAATTGTACAAGGAACAAGTTTGGATGAAGAAAAAGTAAGCCCATTTGCAAAAAATTTGATTTTTATAAGTATCTCTCTTTGTACACTCCTTCAAAATTGCCCAACTTGTGAATGATGTATCTTCCTCAATTTTCCATATTTTTGAGTGTTCTTGGACTTTTTGGAAAGCTCTAAGAGTCCTATAACCAACCTCTTTGGTTTCATCTCAATTGGAGTTTGCATGCTCAATATATCTTCAAAACAAAATGTTGACTTTGAAAAGGACACGTAATGTTTTGATCCATACCTTCCAATGAAGCATTTTTGGACATTCTTGTGAGACATGAAGTTGTAGAAATTGAATTTCCTTCAAAAAGAGGTGGTGGAAATTTTTTTGAGAAAGTATGAAGAAGTTATGCTCAGTCAAAGTTTGGTTGACTTTTCACTAGAAAACCCTAATTTAGAAAGTTTGACTTTTGAGTAGATCTTGAGTTTTCTTGATGAATCATGGTCAACCCTTGATCAAATGATGAATGTAACTTCAAAATGAGGATGTTGACCAAAAATCGGGAGGTTTGTTGTATGTTGACCACAGTTGACTTTTGTCCAATCTGTTGATTTTCGACCATCGAGCAATTATGCGAAATTTGACTTGTGAGGCTTGAAACTTGACATGGAGAATATTTGAAGCATATGAGGAGGAATGATGACCATTGGAGATGTTGGAAGTCCATCTTGATCTGAGAAATACCAAACCCTAGTTTGGGTTGACTGTCTAGGAGAGAGTTTGTCTGATCAACTCTTGAGGAATCCTTGAGTATGGATGTATGAAATGTCTTGAGAAGATGGAGGGAAAATTTTGGGGTATGATAGCTGCCCCTGTTCAATCTTCTTGTACTGGAAGGGTTAGATTGGCTTGTTCGCCTTTTGTGACCTGGAGGTAGAAGATGATTGAACACTCGAGTACACCTGAAAATTTGCACTCGTTGTTGGCTGATGATGCGGGAATGGGCTTACAGATGCCATTTGGAAATTATGCTGGGGAATGAGTCGTACGCTAGTCTTGAGATTGTGGTCTATATAGGAAGACTGTCGGAGATGGGCTTAAGATGTCATCTGGAAATATCGACGCTGGGGAGTGAACCGTACGCTAGGCTCTGAGACTTTTCTGGAAATGAAAGGAGATGGGCTTAGGATGCCATCCGGGGGAAGTCGTACGCTAGACTTCGTGCTCATCTTGAATGAAGTTATTGATTGGTATTGATTTTTAACCAAATATGCAGCATTCTGAAAGTGGAGAAATGTCGACAAATAGTTGGAGATGAGCTTAAGATGCCATCCAAGGCAACCGGGTCGTACGCTAGACTCTGTAGTTGCTGTTGATAATAAGAGAGGGTCAGAATAGATCTTCGTGCTGATTACTCTGAGGGGGATAGTAGTTGGTAACATGCGGATATCTTCCCTGTTGTGCATCGGGTATTGATCCACTGTCTGTTATCGGAGGATAACTTGTGATCGTTCGGATAGGGTTTCTCGTCGGCGGGTATTAATCCGGATCTTGTCGGAGGACAACAAGGCGATCGTTCGATAGTTTTCCGTCGGATTCGGGTCTTAATCTTGGACCAGTTGTCGGAGGACAACTAGGGGCGATCTTCGAGATAGTTTTCCGTGCGGATTCGGGTCTCGATCTGGACCGGTTGTCGGGAGGACAACTAAGGTATTCGAGATAGTTTTCCGTCGGATTTGGGTCTTAATCACGGACTGTTGGCGTCGTGACTTTCACTGTTTGGAGAAAACAAGAGAAACTTTGATAGCAGATTCGTTAGTCTTATGCAAAGTATGATGCATGACAATGTGTATGAATGGCATATGCATAAATGATGACTTTATGTATGAATGATAGATGTTGTGATATTTCAAAACATATCCATCTTGAAGAAGATGTAGATGTCTGTTTGAGGATTCACGACGCTTGGGGATTGAGTGAGTGAAAGCCCTGGTTTTGAAAGAGAAGAAGGATATCCTTGATTCCTCCGATGCACTATCTGACCAAGTCTTGGGCCTAGATATTGTTGAGGATGATAGAGATAAAGAGTCGTGCCGCTGAGGATCTTGTGCGTAGACTCTGCTGGGGGAAAATTAGGAGGCGCTCTATCGGGGACCTTGCGTATAGATCTTGCTGGAGAGCGTTTGATAGTCGCTGGGAGACCGGGTTGGAAGAATCTGGACCCCGTCGAAGTCTCTGGCTAGGGAATAAAAGATGTAGGTTTCCTCCGATGCACTATCTGACCAAGTTTCAAGTCTGGATACTGCTGCTGGAGAAAGGGGAATTGTTGAGAGATATCTTGTTGGGGATAAATACCTCGGCTGGGGATGAAATGTTATCGCTTAATGACGTGACAAGGTCAAGTTGGTCGAAATCACTGCTCGGGGACTAACGTGACGAAGCTCGGAATATCTAGACTGGCGGGAGGAAATTTGTACTCCGCTGGGGGGAGTTTGTGGTGAGTGGCCTCTCTGTGGGGAAAATGCTTTGGTGACTTTCGTCGTCATCCCAATTCCTGGAGCCTGTAGTAATTACTTTTGTATGTTCACTTTTCGCATGTATGTAAATAGATTTTTATTGTCAAATGCATATAATCATTCAAAGCAAACGTTGGACTTTATGCAAACAACAACAGCGATAATTGTAAAGAGAAAGAAAACTTGTATTTATTTGAAAGGTGGCGTATGGCCAAGTAGTTTGTACACCAGAAAAGTAAAAAGCTATGCGGAAACAATCTCATTAAGTTCCAACTATGCTAGTACTCATATATTTCAACTATCTCATCTCCTTGCTGTCAGTAGAAAGTGAGTGAATTGATCTTCGCCATTTGAATCTTGAATGCTGATAGTAGTCTGGAAGTAGATAGGTGATCTGGACGAGACATAGTCGTACGCTTAAATCCCTAACTTTTGCCTAGACCGCCCTTTCGGGTTTTCAGTCTACCGGGATACCCTTTTTTGCCCAAGCCGCCTTTTCAGGTTTTCGACTTGCCGGGTGTACATTTTTTGTATATATCCTTAACTTTTGCCCGAACCCTTTTAGTTCGCCAGGATGCCCTTATTTTTTCCTAGGCCAGTCGACCTAGCGGGTCTCATTTATGCGTAGTATTTTTTGACTATGTCTGCGTTCACAGGGTGTGGGAAGTCTTCACCATCCATGGTGCTAAGTATCATAGCTCCTCCGGAAAATACTGTCTTGACTACAAACGGTCCCTCATAGGTGGGAGTCCATTTGCCCCAGGGATCACTTTGTGGAAGGATGATGCGCTTGACTACTAGATCACCGACTTGGTAGACTCGGTGCTTGACCTTCTTGTTAAATGCTCTGATCATTCTCTTCTGATAGATCTGTCCATGGCAAATGGATGCGAGTCGTTTCTCATCAATCAAATTAATCTGGCATTTGTGACAAGATCAAGCGTAGCGGTGACAATCAGCTTCCATGGTGGACCAATAGTAACCTGTTCTCAAAATTTTCTTAGCCATCGTATGTCCACTAGAGTGGGTACCAAATGCGCCTTCGTGTAACTCTTCCATAATACGTTCCGCTGTTTTCCGGTCTACACAGCGAAGTAAGCACAAGTCGTGATTGCGCTTGTATAAGATGCCGTTGTTGAGGAAGAATTTAGAAGCGAATCTCCTCAAGAACTTCTTATCATTAATAGATGCCCCTGGCGGATATTCCTGAGTCTCAAGATACCTCTTCACGTCATAGTACCAAGGCTTCTCTTCTGTATCAAGCTCATAACAATACGCTGGTTCGTCAAACTTCTCAATGATAATTTGGGGAGCCTCGTTGTCCCATCTGACCTTGAACATAGACGACATAGTAGCTAATGCATCTGCCAACTGATTCTCTTCTCGCGTAATGTGATCAAAAGTAATCTCTTCGAAGTGGGGGATCAAACTCAAAACATGCTCTTGATATGGAATGAGATTCGGGTGTTTCATATCCCACTCGCCCTTAATCTGACTGATCACCAAGGCTGAGTCTCCATACACTTGTAAGAACTTGATTCTTAAGTCAATAGCAACTTTGATACCCATGATGCACGCTTCGTATTCGGCCATGTTATTAGTGCAACTAAAACACAATCTGGCGGTGAAAGGAGTATGTCCGCCTGCAGGGGATGTAATGATGGCGCCAATGCCATTGCCAAGTGCGTTTGAGGCTCCATCAAAGACCATGGTCCATCGGGATCCTTGTTCAGGTCCTTTGTCTGGGCCTGGCTCTTCGCAATCTGTAACTAACAAAACATCTTCATCTGGAAATTCGAACTGCATAGACTGATAGTCATCTAAGGCTTGATGAGCCGAATGATCGACTACTACACTTCCTGTGAGTATCTTGTTTCACAGTCAGTAAACTTTTTGCTAAGGTAGTATATTGCATGCTCTTTTCGACCAGACTCGTCATGTTGCCCCAACATACACCCCATCGAGTTCTCTAATACTGTCAAGTACATGATAAGAGGTCTTCCTTCGGAGGGCGGCATCAGGATAGGAGGGTTCTGTAGGTACTCCTTGATTTTGTCAAAAGCGACCTGGAAATCGTCGTTCCATTCTACCACTTGATCTTTCTTCAGTAACTTGAAGATTGGCTCACAAGTTGCAGTTAGGTGTGCAATGAACCTGGCAATGTAATTCAATCGGCCCAAGAAACCTCTGACTTCCTTCTACGGTGCGGGGGGCATCTCTTGAATAGCTTTGACCTTGGCGGGGTCAACTTCAATACCTCACTACTGACAACAAACCCTAAGAGTTTACGGATCGACTCCAAGGTGCACTTGTTAGGATTGAGTCTTAGTGCATGCCTCTTCACCTATCAAGCGACCAAATGATCAAGATGTTCCTCTTGATCGTGATCGAGCTATCATATCGTCGGCGTAGACCTCTATCTCGTGATGAATCATGTCATGAAATAATGTCACCATAGCGGCGATAAGTGGCGCAGCGTTCTTCGATCGAGCGGCATAACCTTGTAGTAGAAAGTGCCCCATGTAAAGTAGTCTTCTCCATGTCTTGAGGCCATCTTGATTTGATTGTAGGAGAAACCATCCATGAAGGAAAACCTTATCTTTGGCGGTGTTGTCGACGAACATCAATATGAGGAAGTGGAAAATCATCTTTCGGACTCGCTTTGTTCGGATCTACGTAATCCACACACATTCGTACCTTGCCTTCTTAGAGTACGGGCACCACATTTCAACCCATTGTGGATAAAGTATGACTAAACCGGTGTTGAAGCTGCTTCCCCGGCTTTGATTTTCTCGACATCTCGGGGCGCGTCGACGAACCTTCATTTCTTTGGGAAAACCTTCTTTCGTCGGCATCGATTGTACCACAATATCAATGTCTAAACCGTGTCTTCGTATGACCAAGCAAAAACCTCAACGTAGTCTCGTAGCATCTGAACCAACCTTTCTTTAACACTTTCTCAAGACCGCTCTATCTTGATCTCTTTTCATCTTCATCGGTACCCAATTCACAACCTCAACTTGCTCTTGGTGTGGCGGTATAACTCGCTCTTCTTCTTTGTCGATCGACAAGTTCTCCTGGCACTTCACAATCTTCCTCACCGTCTTGACTTGGTAGATCGGATTATCAAGTCATATTTAGCAATAGCATAGGCTGTTATCAACGAGATTCGGAGTGATTCTGCGATGTATCACGTGGGTGTGTGTAAGAAACACATAGCTTTTTGAAGGGTGGTAAAGTAAAGAAAACAACAATTGAATGCAAAGTCCAACGATTTTATTGAATGAAAATATGCAAATGACGGAGATAACCCTCACAAGCGAGCCACGGTGCCCGGGTAAGGCACTAGGCTTTAGAGTTTATTGTTCAAAACATAGAAAATCTGAAAAGCAAAACAAAACAAGATCAATTACTCTTGTCTAAAGGAGATTGGTATGGCGTCTTGATCTTCCAATTCTTTGAGTCCATTATGCGGAGTTGGGAAGATCCACTTGCGATGTCGAAGTCGTTGTCGTAGTCTTCTATAGCATGAACTCCACCAGGCGTCACGGAAAGGAAGTTGGCGGCGTTTGCGGCGTATCATCTTGACCCTTGATGGTGAAGCCTAAACCGGTCTTGTCGGTTCGAAAGGAAGATCGGGGCTGACCCCAAATAGTACTACCTCCTTCTTCATGGCTTGAGCATCTCTGGTGAGGCCATCCTAAGCGGAACTTGTAACCTCCGGAGTGTGGGAGAGTCAGGCATGACTGCGGGGATTGTTTCAAAAGCTTGAGGGGGTCTCAAAGAATTCACCCTCCATCTCGAGATATCGGAATGTATAGATGGTGACCATATATTCCTCTTCACCACATCTTGTGACAACTTTCCCTTCACCGGGTACTTGAGTTTCTAATGTAAGGTAGAGGTATGACGCTGCCCATGTATCCAAGTCCAAGTAGGCAAAGTAAATGGACGGATGTCCATGACAAAGAAAGTGGAGTCAAAATTAAGGACGACTTTACAGTGAGTGAGCTCTCCAATCTTTTCTTAGAACCATCAAGCTCTCACAATAATATCCTTTGGTCTCGAAACCAACCCTTGATGTCAAGTCGGTCAGCGGTCTTGATAGGATGTTGAGGAACGAGCGGTATCCACCAAAACATGAGACAATGTAGTGCCCTTGCATTCCAGAGAGATGTGCAAGGCTTTGTTGTGTCTTTTCGGCGGTCGGATCGGCATCGAGCCTAGGCCGTTGTTGGCGGAGCAATACAAACTTCAAACTGGTCGGTGGTAGTGTCTTGCGATGCGTGAGCATTCTTGAAAACTTCACCAAGGCATTAGCATGAGCCTCGAACACAAGAGCAAAGCAAGCATGGAGATCTTGAATGGTCTGTCCAACTTGTAGTCACTCTTCTTGATAATCTTGAAATTTCCTCCATTTCTTGTTTGGAGTGTCTTGATAACTTCCTTTGGCACTGGTTGGCGGGATGAGTCTTTGGTTCTTTCCTCTAGCTTGAGGAATGGGTTGAATAGTTGGAATCAGTGGAGTCGCGATGTCTTTTGGAGGAGATGTCTGGAGAACACTCTTGGGTTAGTCACCTTACTTGATCGGTGATGTTGTCAATGTCGAGAATGGTAGTTTCAACTGTAAGATCCTCGACGGTCAGAGGGTCTTGCTTGACGCCATGATAGTAGACATCAGATCCATAATCCCAAGGAATAGATTTGTCGGAGGAATATGGAACTGGTCTAGGAGAAGTGATAATCGGGCCACTCTAGGCCGGTGAAGGAAATTCTTATGGTGTTAACATCAGCATAGTCTTCTGGGAAATCGTCACCCCATCCGGTTGTCTTAACTTCTTCAATAGGAATCTTGTAACCCTCGGGAACAGTGTACTTCACCATGTAATCGTACTATCCACTTGGCTTCCCCAAGGTATCCCATACAGACGGTATTGTTTCATTCGCATTGTTAATCTTCAACTTAGACATTTCTTCGCACGACACGCAGTGGTTTCGAAATAGTATCTCACAATTATCCATCATGCGAACCGTCTTCTCGACCAAGCACAACCATCGAGTGCGGATGGGCACAGCGACAATTCTCTGGGCATCTGGATTGACAGAAGGCTTGCATCAAATTCTTCTTACGGATCATCGGAGGAATGGTCAAGTCATCTATGTTGAAAACATAAGTATCTTCACCAACAACATTGGAATTCTTGTCATGGTTAGGCATAGGCGTTGATCACATTCGGTCTCAATGGAGGATCAAACTCAATCTGTTTAGCTTGATCATATCTTGAATCTTGTTCTTGAGCCAATGATCATCGATTATTATGTCCGGGCTATTGGGTGGTAAGCACACTTAGCATTAGGATTGTATCTCGGAGAGGAAGTGTTGATATTTTGAGGAGGATCCTCAGGTGATCGACTCTGCTTTCAACATGTGTTGCAAGGCTTGCGACAATGGCATGTTGATCTTAAGTAATGACTTCGTGGCGCGTTCAGCTACATGGTTGTCTTCTTGAGGTTGTCTTGATGTAGGATTGGAATCTGGCCCCACAGATTGAGCGGTCGGTCTTGGCTCGGCTTTTCGACCATACCGACATTAGTTCTTTCTTACCACCAAAGATCTTTTGCGACATTTGAAGATGACTCGTCAGAATCTTTCCACTCTTGATCTGAAACTGTCGGCTCGCTTTCAATATCAGCTCGGTGAACCGGTGAAGAGTTTCAATCGGATGATTGAAGAATGGGCTGTCGGTGTCCCCATAAACATATCAACCAACTCCTATTGGACAAGGGTGGTTGAACTCTGCTGCTAGGTCTCTCCATTTACGAGCATACTCCTTGAACTTCTCATCACGACCCATAGACATGCTGTAGTTGCATGCGGTGGGTGTCAATTGACATTATACTCATATTATGCGTAGAAAGCATCGCTAAGTCACTCCAATCACGGATCGGATTTCTGGTGATAATACCACTCCATGAGTTAGGACAAACTCTCTTGAAAATAATGCATCCAACTTTTGTCATCGGTGTGGGGTTGATCTTGAACATAGGACTTCAAATGCGACGGACAAGACATGCCATCATATTTGGCAAAAGTAGGAACTTTGAACTTGGGAGGAATCACCACACGGGAACAAGACTCGGATCATCAAAATTCAGCCGGACATCTTGAGGTTTTCCACGGCATTGAGGCGGTCTTCAAGTTGCTTATACTTGTCATCTTCATCAGTCTGGCTATATGGGCGATCTCCTCCTCTTTCTCGGGCTCACGCTGGTCATCTTCATTACCCTTGACACTCCCTCATTCTTGACACTTCCTTGAGAGCTCTGTCAGGTGACCCTTTTAGGACCACCTTTGGCGTCGCCCATGTTGAGAAGACGTGACCTTCTTCTTCGTTGATGAGCTTCTTGATCTTCTTGGCCTGGACCAAGCGGTGAACATCTCTTGGCCCGGCATTACGAGGCACGAGATCTTGACGGGCCGAAAGCCATTTCTGCTAAAATAAATAGCGAGCAAATGAGAAAACCAATCTTCAATACAGTGCAATGTTATGCTATGATATGCAATGTTTATCACGAATGCAATGCAATGTTTTCAAGGACCTTAGAGATTTAAATTTGTTAAACAAGCAATGAACAAACATTTATTAGCTATTTTTATTCTTTTCCTTTTAAGTACAAGGATAGTTCAGAAACAATAAAGAAAAACATATAAATCCTAAAGCTACAAGTCTCCATGGGCTTCCTCTTGATGCTTAGGTAGGCGTTGATGCTTCGCTCCTCGTGAAGTAGCTTGGTCGACTCTAGCACTTTCTTCTCACTTGCATAACAGCGAAGGTATCCCTTTCTTCTTTAAAATTGAATCCAGGATCTCTTCAAGTCTTCAAAATCAGTGGGCATGTCGGGATGGATAGCGGTATAAGTCGTCACCTATAACAGGTTCCATAATTCGGTAAAGCAGTGAATGGCATCATGAGGTTTTGAGCTCGAGCTCTCACCCATTTGAGGTAAGGTTCCCAAGGAATGGAGTTTGGTGCCCCAAAGTCTTGTATCGGTCTTCTTTACCATGCCCGGCGTGTATGAACCTTGACGGTGATTCGGAGATCGTGGTTGTAGTCGAACACAATGTCTTGGAGAAGCATATCATGCGGACCATCTCTTGAGAGCAAAACCAAGCTGCGTAGAGCTAGAAGGGTTGTAAGTAATACCTCCCTTATACCAAGTAGCGGTACATTAGGGAATTCTCCTGACCTTTCAATGAAGGTGAAGTCCTTTTGAGAGAAAAGACTCCAACGGATATCACGAATGAGAGAGTGACATTAGTCTTTGAGACCACTTCATCCTTTGCTCGTTCTTGTCTCTTGATGGAGGTGCGAAATAAACCACACAGGAAATGTAACGGTATACAACACATGAGAGTTCCTTGTCTTTTGATAAATGCAGTGTGGAAGAATGTAGGATGTCTCCAAGTAAAGTAGGCATTGGATTGCGGGTAAGAAACAACTTGATGGCGTTGACATCTATGAATTGATCCGAATTAGGAAATAGAACCAAACCATAGATTAGCAAAGCCACGATGTCTTCGATTGCATGGAAGCTCATAACTTTGAGGAATTCTCGGGCTTTATTAATTAGGAACTTGGCAAGTAAACCCTTAACTCCGCTTCTAGTTTCCCAATTGGCTTCGATGTCTGAGCACTTGAGATGTAAGGCTGATGCGATGTGTTGCACCCCAAAATTTACCCTCATCATATTTTTCTTGGAACATTCGTTCATGCTTTTTCTTGTACCATACAAAATGCGGATCTTACTCGAGTGTTCTAAATGCGTTACAAGTCCATTCAAGGTTTCTTACAAGTTTTAGAAAATTTCGCCAAGATTTGTTTTATTCAAAGTCCAATACAAGGACAATTTCGTCAACATTTCAAGGATTATAAATGTGGAACAATTGTGTTATGCGATTCAAGGATCGACAAATGTTCAGAACAAGCTTGCTTCTTTCTATTCCAATTTCAATTTCTTCACAAAAAGAGAAAAGAAAGAAAAGTTCAACATTGGAAATTTGAATTCAAGTTTTCATTTATGTCATGAATATTACAAATTGCTACGAGTTTGATTTCAAGTTACGATTTGTTACAAAAAGTAATCCTAAACCCTACGATATTCTAAGTCCTGAAGTTTCTAAAAGTTCCTAATGCTACGATCCCCGAAGTTGTTTCAAACTTTTGTCGTCCTCCGAAGTTTTCTTCGCGTATGATCATTCCTCTTCATCTCCGTGCCTTGTCGTCCAAGCATACCAGTTTGCCACATGAAACAAGAAAGGAAAGTGTAGTTAGAAACAAAACATAATCGAATCACAAAAAGCAAGAAATTATCAAAGAGTTTGTCTATTGTTTCAAAACATCATCATTAGGCATTTAGGCGGAATCAGGTTTTCAACAATAAGCCTCAGAATCTTAAAAAGACTAATCATCGGCGAATGCTTGCTTGCAAATCACGGGCTAACCCGGTTCACAAACAAACGTAAGCAGTTTTGCAAGCGTCTGACAAGCAGTTTAAATCAGGACGCAAAGAATAGAAACCGATTCGATTCAACAAGGGACAATTGAGAAAGAGGCGGTGATTGATTTAAATTGAATTAGGGCAGCATACATAGTAACCATATCTAAAGCACAGGGCAATTGAGAAGAAAGAAAAAGCAATTTCAAATCCCACCGCAAGCATAAAGCGAGCACTCAGTGCGAGGAGACAGTGGAGAAATTCAGAAAAAAGAGTAATCATCACAGTTCAAAGCAGCCAGCACATTGAGCCCACAGCCAGCATACATAGGCGGAAGCGGAGCGAGAAGATATAAGCCACAAAATCGAGACTCGAGGCAGGCGGTTTAGCAAAGGCAAAAGAACTCGGAAAAATTCATCATGACCAAGACATAGGCAAGCTGGGACGGGGACAAGCTAAGATCAATAATATACATTCGAGAGATAAGGAGAAGAGGAGACTAACATTGAAGAGGAAAAAGAGAACACAAAAAACCAGTTCACCAAAACACCGTAGAGAAAAGCGAGTTCACATTCACCAAGATCGAGACAAGTAGAAAAAGGAAGAACAAAGGGTATCGGTTCTAAGTTCGACACGAACACACAAGCGGAAAAAGTGCAACATTACGATATTCAAAACCAACACTAAAAATCCCAAAAGCCGATGACAAGCATGACACGAACAACATAGCAAAAGAAAACACATTCAACGGGAACATAAGCAATATGACTCATCATTTCCCACAGCCTAGCAGCCTTGATTCGGTTTGTTTGAAATCATGTTCGACAAGTAGTGAAAGAAGAAGAAAAGTAAGAGGAGCGATCTCACGAAACAAGGTTAGGAAACAAAAACGCACTGACACGTCTCCAGAGCTCGGGTTTTCACCGTTGCCGGAATCGGTCAGGCTAGGGTTCCTTTGTCCCTTTCCATTCAATCTGTCAAAACAAACCACAAACAATATCAGAAATCAAACAATCATAATCGAAACATGCGATGTGAAATCGAAGAGAGATGAGAATCGCTGACGGTAAGTGTTGTGAGAAGAGCGAGGAGACAATCGGAATCGCGGCAAGAGAGATGGCGAAACCCGAGATCGTGGCGAGGAGGCGATGAGAGGCGGTGAAAAACCGGCGAGGAATCGGAGAGATTTCCGATGAGGCGTGAGAGGTGGCGTGAGAGAGAAGAGGTGAGCAGCGTGAGAAGGAGAAAGCAGTTCATCTTTTCATCTTTTGACCCTTTCCTTTTAATTCAACTTATTCTATTTTTCTTAAAATATGAAAAAAACAATTTAACATTTTATTTCCTTAAAAATCTGGTGGTGACAAGTGTCACCACCTTGTTTAGAAAAATCTGTTTTGTTATTTTTCTTAAAATAAATTCTTTTCTAAAACAAAAATGTGTTAGTATTGAATAAAAATGTGGTGTAATATTATCATGTGGGCCATTGGATTATTTTCAAAGAAGAAAGATCCGACGCATCCGAATCACCAGCAATACGACGATTTTGCGGAGTATTCAAGATCAGATGGATTTCTTTCCACACCGTTCAGAATCACGGCATTCCAGGCTATTTCTGAACTTAATCTATTTCAATTAATTATTTTGTTGCAAATAATATTTCTTTGCGATGTACTAAATGATTATTGGATCTGATAGTTTTTATTTGATGACTTATCGATTAAACTATTAGCCGATTTTTCATCAAACAGAAAAAATCATCTCTAATAATTATTTAAATTTCCGATTGTATTGCATGGTATTTTGTCTGTTTATTTACTCATTCAGTATTTATTCACCAATGTACCTTGTGCACACAATTAAATTAAAATCAATTCGATTTCATCACGATTGGCTCATATGCCGATTTCTTAAAGGGTGGTTGGGGATGGGCATGGCCATCCTCGAGGATTAGTTAAAGCCCTTGTTGCTTTAACGATCATAACCAAAACAACATTGGTCTATATACCAATCACCATACGGGTCTCATGGTTGGGATAGGAGCACCTATCCTCACGAGGTTAATTAAGTCCATATACTTGATTAATCATAACTTGCTTCCATTTTCTCTCGACCGCGCATCGGTTGCTTTCATAATTTAAGGTTCTAAACCTCGATCCAACGTCGAGTTTTCTTTTCAAAACAATTTCATAAATATTCTACTTCTCTTCCCCTCCCAAACATATGGTAGTCAGTCCAGTATCGACCCTCGACCGTATGTTTGGTGTCTTAATTGAATTAATCAACGTGAACCATGCTTCACTTCACCTTTTCTTAACAAAAACTTTTGGGTAGAAAAAGATGATTAGGATGTTTGTCCACTCATCCAAGTAATTGGGCGTTGTGGTTGAGCTATGGTCGATACTTGTCTCCCACTAAAACAACTCGACTCACTCAAACTCCTTTTATCGCTCATATGCGATCATAAAAACTCTTTTCGGATAAAGAGGGTGCAATAGTCGTTTCTAATGCGAGCGAGGACTTAAGCTTTTCAAACAAACAAAACAAGTCCTAGTTGAAGCATTTGAAAGCGATCTAAACGCTACGATTTTCGAGATAAAATCAATGCAACCAATTAAAACCTTTTTAAGAGGAACTACGAGTTTTGACTTTCCATTGCACAAGGAATATGTAGGCACGGTTAGAAAGCGTGTCAAACTCAAAATATAATAATCAAATCTCATTTCTTCATAACTTGAGATTAGCGAATATACGTACGTAGAACTAAGCGGGTCCCCGTGTCACGATGGATGTAAGAGGTGTTAATACCTTCCCTTATATAACCGACTCAGATCCCACTTTTTGGTCACGAGCCTTATCGCATGTTTGGGGTTTTATCTATATTTCCGTTCTTTTTAGAGCGAATAAATTAGTGGCAATTTCACTTTGTTTTCGAAATTGAAAAGATTTTTGAAAATCGAGTTGCTTGATTGGCGACTTCCTGAGGACATTCTTGACTAAGCGTGTCAACCTAGTTTGATTCTTCGTATGTGTGTTTATTTTCGCTTTCTTTTTTATCACTACATATGTGTGTTTAATTTAGATCGTTTTTTCCTTCGCTTTAATTATTACCTTGTTAATATATTATTGTGTGTGGGAATGATGGATGGGATTATAGGAAAAGCCCACTACCAAGGCTATAGAACACATAAATTGAGTGGTTGTGTAGTATTGATTTGCTAGACGAAAATGTCTTGCAAGTTGGTGCGAAAGACCACACCTAGGGAGGTTCTTCGAAGACATTATTGTCGATTGAAGTTATTTTGCATTGGCAATAGTGTTGTTAATAGGGATTTTTCCCCTAGTTTTGACCTTTTAAGGAAAACCCAACACATGTAGGCTTTAAGAATGCTCACGATAAGGCGTTCTTGGGTATATCATCTAATCACAAATTTATTTGCGGTGAAAATGATACATCGAGTTGGGATCGATGATTTTGAGCACCCGATTCGAATCGATATTGAGGTTACGTTTGTTAGATCGTTAGACACCTTTGTCTGATAGAGTTGTCGTAACTTTCTCCTAAACTCAAATTCTCTTGAAAAAACTTGGTAGCGTTGCAAGTATCTTTGCGATCTTGGCGAAATTTATGTTTGTTGTATCAAAAACCCTAAGAACCGACCTTGTTTGGGGAATTGTTGGGTGAGCGTCGAAACCATGTCCGTAGTCCTTTTAAACCATTATGCGTCTAACTTTATGTGATTTTGCGCATAACATCAATGTGTATCTCATCACGTCCATTCTTACATGCATTATCATCGTGTTGCATTCTTACATGCATTACCATTACAGCGTTAACATGTGTTCTTATTACCTTACATACGCATTAGACATGCGTTACCATTATATTACATTGCATTCTTTAATGCATTATCATGCATTCATCTTCGTCGAGAAAAACTCATTTCATCTCTTATCCGAGAAATATCAAAGTTTTACTCGGCGTTCGAACTCCAAGGATGTCTCGGAGGACTATGGGCGAGCTTGACATGGTCGAGAGCTGTTGAAGGAAGAGTTAAGAACTTGAAGAGTCGGATGAGTGCGGTCATGGATCTCCTGCAAGTTGTCTTTGAAAAGAGAATGCAACACCACACCAATCTCCATGAGTTTGGTTCTGCTCTATCATGATGTGTCTCCATGGTCGAGGACATCCAGCGTATGGCGAGACTCTCCGGTTAATCATCCTTTAAGCATCGTCCAGCCTTCACCTTGAAAGATTCCTCGACAACAATGATTGCTTGCTCCCGGTCGAAGAAGAAGGTTAGTCGGTGTTAATCAACATTATAAATCGATATATCAGCGGGATATTGACCATTCGATATCATATTCTCGACTATTGCCTTACTTGATTCGGGCGGTGTGGTGATACCAAGGGTTGAAGCGAGTACCGAGGGTTGCTAAAGCTTGGTTTGATGAGAAAGCTAAATGTGCTTTCATCGCGACTGCGGACCAGGCGAAATTGTTCGGCCCAGATGCGATTCGAGCTAATTGATGATAAGATTCTATTTTCAAGCAGAATGGGTCGAGCTTAGACATTTTGCTTTCAAGGTCTCATGCAATTTGAGGAACTTCAAAACTCGTTGGACAATTGCTTGCCAAGGGAGTTGAGACTTTGAAGAATATGATGAGTAGACGGATGTTCACTTGAGATATCTGATTCTAGCAAGGGAAGTCGGTTTGCAACACTGACTCATTATCCTCCATTACCATCTTTCAATCTTTGCATCAACAACTTTTGTCGATCTTCCTCGACTTGATCGAACTCTCGAAATCAAATTGTGCCTCGGAATAATGCGGAAAGAAGGAATGCTCCTCTTGATCGATTCAGATTACCTACGGTCAACACGCCATGTCACGGTTCAAAGTTCATTGGTGGTTCCCAATTTATTAACCCGCCAAATTTATTCCGCTTGGTTACATGCATGTGAATACCATGATGGAAAGATAGGCCACTCAGAGGGCTGCCAGCGCCTCTGAAGCCAAAGTTGACGGTTGATTGATCGAAATATGACTCTTCAAGGAGGGATTACATTTGTGAATGGCAACCCGATACTCAGTGAACCAAGACTACTAAAAGTCATCTAAATCAACAAGTCAAGATGGAGCCCAGGTCTCCTCAACAATGACAATCTTGTATTTCTTTCTTTGCATTTTCATGTGTATCTTGTTTGATTGTTTTAAACTTTGTTTGCATGTAGAAACTTGTTTGTTTTATTTTAATGCAATGATATATGTTTGTCTTGAAGCAATCCATGGTTATCACTCTTTAAATGATTTGCGGCATTTGATACCAACGTTAGATCTTTCGCCTAAGCAAAGATGGAGGGAGGATAACGATGATTAAAATTGTCGGTCTCTAGTGGGTGTGCTTTCTAGTAAAAACCACCGCTAATGATGTATGGGCCTTGTTTCAAATCCTAAACAGGAGTTATAAGGAGATAAACCATCGTTAACCCCCGAGCCTTGAAGTAGGAGTTTCCTTCATTCGGAAAAAACCCCATTTAAACCACGTGGGCGGGTAGTGTTAGGTGTCGATCGGCGGTCATAACTCATCGAGAGAGTGTGCATTTAAGGATACAACAATGGCTATCCTTCAAAAGGTTGAGAAAGGTCAAAACCACGATGCGACCTCCATCTATCGATAGTGTTGCATCAAGGAGAGCGATACCATGTTGGGTATCTCTCGCACATCGAGAAAGGTCATAGATGACGACACCATAACGGTTATCCTCATCTACCTAAGGACTCGGGACGGTCACCATCACTTTTAACAAAAAGCAGCTAAGTCGGATCTTATTAATAAGTCGCTTAGGCAAAAGTCGAACAAAAAGAAAAAAAAGAAAAATCTTGAAATGCATTATCAAAGAAAGATTTTTCAACGAAAACAAGTTATGTGGTCAAGTACCAAAGACAAAAATGTGAGTGTGCATCGTGTCCAGAAACCTCATATTGGTTCCTCGACCATCATAAACTCCTCTAGAGATGAGTGCTCGTATCAAATAGTTGAACTTAGGGTTGAAGGACATCATGGAGAATGGGCGGGCACCAAATATTTTGAGCCTAAAATCCTTTTTTCTAAAAAACCCGTGAACAGGACCACGTTCTGACCCTTAAAAGTCCTAATTGAAGCATGGGTAAATTCAAAAGCATACAACGAAGAGATCGCGTTTACGACTCCTACGGTGTGTGTTAAGTATACGTGTTGGTATCATATGCTCGTCTTATCTTTCAAAAAGAAAATTTTGATGTTGCTCCAAAAGTGTTTAACTCACAAAAATCCCGGTGTTTTTCATACAAAACTTCAAAGGCATAAATGTTGCATTATAAGCGTCACAACAACATTCTTACTACATGTAAAACAATTGTTTGACATTGAAGAAGTTCTCATAATGAACATCGATTGAAGAGTTTAACTTTGTCAAGAAGAAAGACTTGATCGTCTCTTTGTGGCAAGGCGGGGCGTCTAAGGACTTCTTGAGGCATATCCTGAGTTGTCTTCTAAAGATTACGGTAATTTGGGGGCTATCAAATCGAAATTCACTTCTCAATTGCCAATCTGAGGGCAAATCTTTAAAGAGCAATCAGCGATTGATTTAGTCTTTCCCAAAAGCGATTAGCACTGAGACAATTGTCGTTCCATGCTTGATCAACTTGAAGCAATCACCTCGAGACATGGAATCTCTGAAACTGTTTACATTGGGACATTTCGAACTAATCGTTCGGTTCCAATCAATCGAGACAATTACTTGACACATTTGAAGCCTTCTAAAGGAGCTCTCATTCCATCGAGTTAGTGGCTCATGTTGTTGATCTAAAAGCGGGTGCTTAAGCTCTCTTAATTAGAGCAAGTGTTAGATTCGAAATCGTCGACTAGTAATGCCGAGGGCAGAAGTCTCTCACCATGCGGGGCGGTAGAGTCTTTCCGGGGACTCGTTCTAAAGCAAGCTTGCTGAAAAGATTCATCTGAAGCAACTACCGAGGCGTTGGAGTCTCCGATATTCATCTGGGGCATGTCGTCCATCTAAAGATGCCACTCTAAGATTCGGGAGTAAATCTAAGGAGGTTATTTTGAGATGCGGAAACACCTCAAGCTCCCTGTCGAGGCATGGTATTCGTATCGAGAATATCCGGTTTCTTTGAAATTCTTGATGATCGGTAAAGTATTGCGTGGAGTCGAGGATCTTGGGGACACTCACCGGAAGATTTCTAGAAGGTCTCCATGAGACCAGGGCGAGTTGAGATTACAGGCGCAAAATCTAATGAAATTGCATTCCCAGCGGCGTGGGCGCCTCTAATCATCGTTGTCGATTAACTAGAAGTTTGCTATTCTTCTTTCTACGAGTTAGCATTGCGATATAGCGACAATTCACCTTTGGAACTTGGTGATCATCTTGTTGTGCCATGTTCTTTTTATCCTCCGGACTAACGGTGTCGGGACTCGGTTTGATAGCGGTGCGTTAACCGGTATATTCATGCATTCATTCATTCATGCATTCGTATCATATACTACATAGCACATTCATTCATAAACCTCGTGAAGACTCGGGTTATTCAAGATCGGTTATTGATTGTTCTCGGCGAGATCGTAATTTGAAGACTATTTTGAATGACAAATTGGTTCTTAGATCATAAATTTGAGGATCAACCATGATTGGTCTAGCGATGGCGATTCTCAAATTGAATCTATTCGGAGTGATTGGGTTTCCCCAGCGAACTCTTGTATCAAATAGAACTTCTTTATAGAGTTTCTTTGAGGTACCCCATTCTGACGGAAAGGCATTCTCGAATGACGATCCTTTTGTCGCGGTGCCGGGTGAATGCTTGGGTGAAGGACAATCGACAATAATGTCGACTCCCTGATGAAGTCTCTTCCCGGAGAATCGATCAATCATCCCAGGTGAACTCTTATGACAACAAGATCGTTCGATTGGATTCCCCGATGATGTCTTCCATACTCAGCGGTGTCGAAATCATACACCATTTGCATTAGAAAAAAATCATATCATGCATATCATATCATGCATATCATACCCATGCATTAGCTTGTTGCTACCCATTTTGCGGGGTTTTTCAATGAAATATAGATATCCTCGTAAGGATCAAAATTGAAGGATTAGTTCTCGGACGACAAATTATCCTCTTTCTTCTGATGCCGGCCTGAGTGTATACTTGTATGGATCTCGACAAGCGATTTGATGTCTCGATGAGATTTCTTCCCGAAGCAGAGTTGTCTCTTTCACGGACTCAGCGTCGACAAAAATTATTCAGCAAGGTTCCCGGTGAATTTTCCACATGGTTTTCTTCTGAGTTTCCCAGTGACTTATTTCGCTCCCAGTGAATCTCCTTGAGAAAGGATTACTACAACATTATTCTTGGTATTTTCAAAGATTTCTTTCAGACAGAATCTTCGACAATCTCTGGCGGTAATTAGCATTTCGTTCTACGAGCTGTTCTCGGAAAATTACATCAACTTAAAGATGCGTTTGTTTCCTAGTAAGTTACACTACTCGACAATAAATATCCACCCGGCGGGATGTTTATTCAAATCTCAAGATATTTCTTCAACTCGGGCGTTGATCTACGTATCGCGCAGAGCGTATTGTCCGTACAATGTCCCAAAATTGAAGCTCATTACCACTAGAAGTTTCGATCCGACGGCGGATAAAGTTCTTATCAGCGGTAAAGCTATGCATACAAATTGAAGATCTTGTCGGCTCGAAGTTGTTGACATGTCACTTTACGTTCGATGAATCTCTCGTCAGCGGAAAAAGTGAGTATTTCTGAGCTTAAACATCTATATCAGCGGTGTCTTTGGATATTGTTTTGTTTATCCACAGAGAATTGTGTACTCTCGGGTGCGCTCGATTTTTGTTGGGTAACTCGGAAGTTACCGCGGTCGAGACATTCGACGTGCCATGGCTCCTCGCTACTTTACGGCAATTCCGATATTGTTCAAAGCCATCTAGTCAGGGAACTCTTTGTTAAGTTCTCGATCATGTCATTTCGATTACTGTTTAAGGTCTCCGGTATTCCTTAGTCAATCGAGAACTCTTTGTTAAGGTCTCGATCTTGTCGTCAGGGGAACTCTTTGTTAAGTTCAATCATGTCATTTCAATTACATTTAAAGGTCTCCGTTGTTCCTTAGTCAATCAGAGAACTCTTTGTTAAGTTCTCAATCTTGTCAATCGGGGAACTCTTTGTTAAGTTCTCAATCATGTCATTTGTTGATTCATTTAAGGTCTCGAATTGTTCCTTAGTCGATGAGAGAACTCTTTGTTAAGTTCTCGATCTTGTCAATCGGGGAACTCTTTGTTAAGTTCCCATCATGTCATTCGAATTGTTTAAGGTCTCGGTGTATTCCTTAGTCATTCGAGAGAACTCTTTGTTAAGTTCTCGATCATGTCAATCAGAGAACTCTTTGTTAAGTTCTCGATCATGTCGATCAGGGAACTCTTTGTTAAGTTCCCGATCATGTCATTCAATTGTTTAGGTTTCCGGTATTCCTTAGTTATAGAGAACTCTTTGTTAAGTTCCGGTCATATCAATTTTCAATTTTGATTGTTTTCCTTCGCTCGAGAAGTTTCTCTTCTCATAGCATTTTCGTTAAAGTTGTTGTCAAAATAATTTCGGTTACGATTATCCCAGTGTTGTTAAAATCTCCTTAATTGTGTTAACATTTTCGTGATGCTAGCAAATTTCCGCTGAAATGTTTTTCTTGGCTCAGTAGTCGAGATATGTCATCATTTCTATTGTGGCATTGGTTTCCCGTGGGGCAAATTTTCGGGGTTCTCAGTATTCAATCCTCTTCCTTGAACATTCGAAAGTTGTCAATCTTTCTCATTACGGTCTAAGATGATTGAATAAGGAAACACCCAAATTTACCCTCCTCATATTTTTCTTGGAACATTCGTTCATACTTTTCTTGTATATACAAAATCGGATCTTACTCGAGTGTTCTAAATGTTACAAGTCCATTCAAGGTTTCTTACAAGTTTTAGAAAATTCGCCAAGATTTGTTTTATTCAAAGTCAATACGAGGACAATTTCGTCCAACATTTCAAGATTATAAATGTGGAACAATTGTGTTATGCGATTCGGATAAACAAATGTTCGAAACAAACTTGCTTCATTCCAATTTGATTTCTTCACAAAAGAGAAAGAAAAGTTCAACATTGGAAATTTGAATTCAAGTTTTCATTTATGTCATGAATATTACAAATTGCTACGAGTTTGATTTCAAGTTCGATTTGTTACAAAAAGTAATCCTAAACCTACTGATTCTAAGTCCTACAAGTTCTAAAAGTTCCCTAATGCTTTCGATCCCGAAGTTGTTTCAAACTTTGTAGATCTCAAAGTTTTCTTGGCGTATGATCATTCCTCTTCATCTCCGTGCCTTGTCGGTCAAGCATACCAGTTTGCCACGAAGCAAGAAAGGAAAGTGTAGTTGAAACAAAACATAATCCACAAAAAGCAAAAATTATCAAAGTTTGTCTATTGTTTCAAACATCATCATTAGGCATTTAGGAATCGGGTTTCAACAATAAGCCTCGAGAATCTTAAAAGACTAATCATCGGCGAATGCTTGCTTGCAAATCACGATAACTTGGTTCACAAACAAAGCGTAAGCAGACTCTGGCGTCTGAAAACAGTTTAAATCAAGGCGGCAAGGAAATAGAATGACCGATTCGATTCCAACAAGGACAATTGAGAAAGAGGCGGTGATTCGATTTAAATTCAATTCAGGCAGCCTGGTAACCATATCTAAAACACGGGGCAATTGAGAAGAAAGAAAAGCAATTTGAATCCACAATGACATAAAGCGAGCAGCACTTTCGAAGTGCGAGGAGACAGTGGAGAAATTAGAAAAGAGTAATCATCCGCGGTTCAGCAGCCCGGCCACATTGGTAGCCACAGCGTACATAGGCGAGCGGACGAAGATATAAGCCACAAAATCAGACTCGAGCGAGTAGTTTAAGCAAAAACAAAACTCGAGAAAAATTCATCATGACGAAGACATAAACATTTGGGACGAGGGGAGCTAAGATCAATAATATACATTCGGAGATAAGAGAAGAGGAGACTAACATTGAAGAGGAAAAAGAGAACACAAAAGAAAACCGGTTCACCAAAAACACCAGCCGAGAGAAAGCAGAGAGAGTTTCACATTCGACCAAGATCGAACAAGTAGAAAAAGGAAGAACAAAAATTATCGGTTCTAAGTTCCAACACCAAACACAAAGCAGGAAAAGTGCAACATTAGATATTCAAACCAACACTAAAATCCCAAAAAGCTGACACAAAAGCATGACCGCAGACAACATAGCAAAAAGAAAACACATTCAGAGGAACACATAAACAATAACAACTCATCATTTTCCCACAACTAGCCTTGATTCGAGTTTGTTTGAAATCATGTTCGACCAGTAGTGAAAGAAAGAAGAAGAGAAAAGTAAGAGAGAATCTCACACGAAACAAGGTTAGGAAACAACATAGCGACACGTCTCGAGCTCGGGTTTTCAGATTCTTAGGAATCGGTGGAGCTAGGGTTCCTTTGTCCCTTTCCATTCAATCTGTCAAACAAACCACAAACAATATCAAATCAAAAATCATAATCGAAACATGCGTAACAGGAAATCGAAGAGAGATGAGAATCATGCGTGAAATCGATTGTGAGAGAGAGCGAGGACAATCGGAATCGCGGCAAGAGAGATGGCGAAACCAGAATCGTGGCGAGGAGGCAGATGAGAGGCGTGTGAAAAAACGGCGAGGTCGGAGATTTCGATGAGGCGTGAGAGAGTGGCGAGAGGCGTGAGAGAGAAGAGGTGACGTGAGGAAGGAGAAAGCAGATTTCATCTTTTCATCTTTTGACCCTTTTTCCTTTTAATTCAACTTATTCTATTTTTCTTAAAATATGAGAAAAAAAACAATTTAACATTTTATTTCACTTAAAAAATCTGGTGGTGACAAGTGTCACCACCTTGTTTTTTTAGAAAAAATCTGTTTTTGTTATTTTTTTTTCTTAAAATAAATTCTTTTTCTAAAACAAAAAATGTGTTAGTATTGAATAAAAATGTGGTGTAATATTATCATGTGGGCCATTGGATTATTTTCAAGAAGAAAGATCAAGCCGCATCAAGATCACCGCAATCACGGCGATTTTTGCGGAGTATTCAAGATCGAGATGGATTTCTTTCCCACTGCCGTTGAGAATCACATTCGGGCTATTTACGAACTTAATCTATTCAATTAATTATTTTGTTGCAAAATAATATTTCTTTCGATGTACTAAATGATTATTGGATCTGATAGTTTTTATTTGATGACTTATCGATTAAACTATTAGCCGATTTTTCATCAAACAGAAAAAAATCATCTCTAATAATTATTTAAATTCCGATTGTATTGCATGGTATTTTATGCATTTATTTACTCATTCAGATTTATTCACCAATGTACCTTGTGCACACAATTAAATTAAAATCAATTCGATTTCATCTGATTGGCTCATATCCGATTTCTTAAAAGGTCCATGGTTGGGATGGGCATGGCGTCCTCGCGAGGAGTTAAAGCCCTTTTGCTTTTGGCAGATCATAGCTTCCAAAACAACATTGGTCTATATACCAATCACCATGCGAGGGTCTCATGGTTGGGGATAGAACACTATCTCACGAGGTTAATTAAGTCCATATACTTGATTAATCATAACCCGCTTCCATTTTCTCTCGACGCAGCGTCGATTGCTTTCATAATTTAAGGTTCTAAACCTCGATCCAACGTCGAGTTTCTTTTCAAAACAATTTCATAAATATTCTACTTCTTTCCTCTGAAACATATGGTGAGTAGGTCCGATATCGACTGACCGTATGTTTGGTGTCTAGTGAATTAATCAACGTGAACCGTGCCACTTCACCTTTCTTAACAAAAACTTTGGGTAGAAAAGATGATTCGGATGTTTACATCCACTCATCCAAGTAATTGGGCGTTAGCGTTGAGCTGTGGTTCAATACTTGTCTCCACCTAAAACAACTCGACTCACTCAAACTCCTTTTATCGCTCATATGCGATCATAAAAACTCTTTTCGGATAAAGAGGGTGCAATAGTCGTTTCTAATGCGACGAGGACTTAAGCTTTTCAAACAAACAAAACAAGTCCTAGTTCAAAGCATTTGAAGCGATCTAAACATACGATTTTTCGAGATAAAATCAATGCGACCAATTAAAACCTTTTAAAGGAACTACAGTTTTGACTTTCCCATTGCACAAGGGAATATGTAGGCACAGGTTAAAACGTGCCAACTCAAAATATAATAATCAAATCATTTCTTCATAACTTAGAGATTAGCGAATATACACCTGCATTAAACTAAACGGGTCCGTAGTACGATGTGAGAGTCTTATACCTTCCCATATATGCAGGCTCGATCCCACTTTTTGGTCACGAGGACATACTTATCCGCATGTTTGGGGTATTATCTATATTCCCGTTCTTTTAGAACGAATAAAATTAATTGGCGATTTCAGCATTTTCGAGAATTGAAAAGATTTTTGAAAATCGAGTTATGCCGATGTCTTCGTACTTAGGAACCTTTTAGACGGTGAATGCATTTGATCGAAGAATTATCCATTAGCAGAGAACTCTTCAGGTAGGAACCAGTGATAATCTGAGATGTAAAGCAATGGTGTTTGGGATCGAAGACCGGAATGGGACATACATCATCTTCAAACCGGAGATAACCAAGTCAAGTAGATAACCATGTCTTTTGATGAATGGGCATGATCGGGGAATCTCTGAAACCAATTCTTTGAGTGAGAAGGTATACCAATGAAGTTGATTGGATAGTCTTTCTAGAAGCCATAATTCCCTACAAAGCGGAGCAAAGATAAATCCTAGGTCCTTGAAATAGTTAGAAATGATATCAGATGCAAATGATGTCATGATGTCATGTTTAGCACCGCGAAACAATTCACCACAATGAGCCTAGGTTTAGGCTTGCATGAGGTATATGATTACCCGCAAAAGTTTGAGTTGGTTAATCCTGTCTTAATAATGTAGGGTTCTAGGAATCTCGTATCATTGATCTTTCTCGTGGCGTTTATTTCATCGACTACCAGTGGTCGATCGAAAATATCCAATGCGATCTCGATGGCGTAGCATCGGTGTCGACCAACCAAAGTGCACCAAAACCGGCCATCTCACTACCTTCAATGGACAAGATGGGTCAATTAAGGTTCTAAAGATTAGTTAGTGTGATGACACCACTTGAAGCCAAATCATCCTCGACGGAAATGAAGAGTATCGGGACATCGAAGTGTCACACTAACGTAGCCATCATGTTGACCGTTTGATATCGTCCCCAACGGTCGCGACGATGATTGCTACTTACCTAAAGGAAACCGGATCGGTGTAGGATCCCACAAATATAATACCCGAGAACCCTTAAAGATAAAGCAGCAAATCGATAGAAAGCGATAAAGATGTGATCTAGAAATCCACTAAGGCATTCTCTTTTAGGGTGTCTCCCGTGGTCGCGATTACATGTCGGTGGTGACTTTGTGATTTTGTATCAGCAAATGTGCGGATAGCGAAGTCGCCACCGACTTTTCTTTTATCGATTAAGGGAAGGTAAAAGTACGAGAGAAAAAGACCTTGTTAGATTACGAGTAAGGAGAAGGTTATGAAAGGGAAGGTATTAGCTTTCCATCCGTGAGTTATCTCTGACTCTTAGTTGCTCTTAGATCACTTTAAAATTGTGCTACGTGTGTTTGACAAAATGTTTTGAAAAGGCATTTACTTTGACTTTGTAATGATTCATGTAGGAATGTACAAAGTGTTGAGGAAATGTTTGTTTTGAAAAGAGTTTGAACTTTGACAAAAGTGTGGTGTGAAAGTATTTTGATAGAAGCAAGCACTAAAAGTCTTATTACCTACTCAGAATGGTGGTTTTTGTGTTTCTCGTTCCTTTAGAATAGCTTTATCCATACCATTAGTTGGTGGTAACCTATAGATTGGATGTAAGCGGGACATTCGAAGGGACATCGGATGCGTAGAAAGCAACTTGTAGGAAGTATCTAGCACGTTCGAAGGGACTATCATCATTTTCGTAGGCGACGATCGGGTCAAGATCATGTATTGGTAGAGGCATCGTGGGTCTGATCTTTGTATCGAAGGACTATGATGATTTGTTTTGAAAACAGCGGTGCTAGAATACCTCTACGTTCGAGGACTTGACCATTTGTATTAAATAAAGGCGAGAGAATTACCACAAGGGGTGCGTGTGAAAAAAGATGTTGATTTCAGATATGTTATCTTGAAAATTATGAGTGAGCTATGTTCAATTTTATCTTGCCATACCTTTAATTACTAGCAGGTTTAGGTGAAATTAAAATGCGGAATGTAAAGTGCGGAAAGATAAATCCTAGCTATTACATGGCTTTGGCGAGATACATAATTTAAAATCACGGAAAATAAAGCCTAATTAAACTATTACATCCATAACAATTACATAATAATAAAAAGAGAGCGTGTAAAAGAAAGTAAATAAAACGAAATAACTTTGAAAAGATGAAATAAAATCTGAGAAAATCGAATAAGAGAAAATGTTAGTAAAAATAATAATTTTAATGAGAAAATATTTCATGAGAAATAACATTAATATGCTAAAATAATTTTTGGGATTTTTGAGTTAATTTAATAATTAAAAACTAATTAAATGTGATTTAAATGATAAATTAAAATTAAATTAAATATGCATGCAAAAATAATATTTTTAATTTTATAAATTAAATAAACATTTTCTGAAAATAATGCAAAAAGAAAAATATTTTTGGTGTTTTTTAATGCATGATAAAAATTATGAAAAGAAATTAAAATGAATGCAAAATATTAAATAAAAAAGAAAATATAGAAAATATGAAAAAGGTTGAGTTTGTAAAAAGAAAAAAAAAAGTGGTCACAGGGAGAATCGAACCGGTGACATCTTTCTAATTGACCGCTTGTGATCGAACCCAGCGTCCACGTGTTTGAAATGGATGAATGAATTGTAAATTGTCGGCTCATGATTGCCGAGAATCACGCACCAGAACTGAAATGGTTCTCATTTGAATTAGAGATTTTCGTCGGCCTCGGTCTTGACATAATACAATTCTCAATCTATTACACATAATATAAATGGTGTGATCTGTGAATCGATTGAAATCCACGTTCCAAACCTGATGGTAATGGTCTTTTGGTCCAATTTAGCGGTTAAGGAAGCTAATTCGGTTGAAACCTAACGATGGTGATATTCGATTAGAATATGAAAACTGATTCGATTGTCGGATAGCTTGCAAACTTTAATTCAAACACAAAGCAATCATGAAAACACATTAATAATGCATGATAAGCGAATTAATTTGAAAAGTATGAACAAATGATAATTTTGTGATTCTTGATGTTTGAAATTAAAAGATGCGGATTGATTCACAAAGGCCTCATGGAATCGTGGAATGCTAGGAATTGTTGAATGGAAGCAAAACTAGGCTTCGGTTGCTTGAGACGCATTTTTAAGTTTGAATAAGGTTTCTCAAGCAATTTTTGTCTCGTTCTTGCATGTATTGTATATATATAGTAGATGGAATTGGAGTGATTTGAGGAAGAATGATCATCAATCAATACAAAAATATTTATTTTGTACAAATCAAATTTTCTCTTTTTGATTAATTTCAATCAGATTCTTGCCATATCGATCAAATTTCGAAATTTTGGCTTTTTTTGGGTTGCTTGGATCTCAAGGAAGAAAAATCAAATTTTGATTAATTTTGATTTTATATTTAATTTAATTTGTATTAAATGAATAAATCCAAATTAAATAGAAAAATAAAATAAAAATTCGTGGCATTGGGCTTGGATATTCCTAATTGTACAAGACAAGTTTGGATCAAGAAAATTAAGCCCGTTTGCAAAATTTTGATTTTACAAATATCTCTCTTTGTACTCCTTCAAAATTGCCCAACTTGAATGATGTATCTTGCTCAATTTCCACATTTTGAGTGTTCTTGGACTTTTGGAAAGCTCTAGAGTCCTAACCAACCTCTTTGGTTTCATCTCAATTGGGTTTCCATGCTCAATATATCTTCAAAACAAAATGTTGACTTTTGTTGACTTTGAAAAGGACTGTAATGTTTTGATCCATACCTTCCAAATGAAGCATTTTGGACATTCTTGTGAGACATGAAGTTGTAGAGTGAATTTCCTTCAAAACAGAGGTGGTGGAAAATTTCTAAGAAAGTATGAAGAAGTTATGCTCGAGTCAAAGTTTGATTGACTTTTCTTTAGAAACCACTAATTTAGAAAGTTTGACTTTTGAGCAAATCTTGAGTTTTCTTGATGAATCATGATCAACCCTTGATCAAATGATGAATGTAACTAAAATGAGGATGTTGACCAAAAATCGAGAAGGTTTGGTATGTTGACCTGATTGACTTTTGTCCATCTGTGATTTTGACCATCGAAGCGATTATGCGAAATTTGACTTGTGAGCTTGAAACTTGACATGGAGAATCTTTGAAGCATATGAGGAGGCATGAAGACCATTGGAGATGTTGGAAGTCCATCTTGATCGAGAAATGCGAACCCTAGTTTGGGTTGATTCTGAGAGAGTTTGTTGATCGACTCTTGAGAATCCTGAGTATGGATGTATGAAATGTCTTGAGAAGATGGAGGGCAAATTTTGGGGTATGACAGCGTCCAGGAACATTGGATGAATCTTTGTCCATATCACGGTCTGTCGGCTTAAAAGCGTGATTGCGTGACTTATTCCGATCGGACTCCACAACAAACTTAGGAGACACTCCTAGCTTATTGAGGCGGTGGAGGGAAATCTTCTTTCACAGGCAAAACCTAAACCCCTTATGCGTAAAGGTAGGGCTTCTGGCAGCTACCCATCCTTGGGGATGTCCGGACTCAGCAATGACTGAGCTTGCTTATAGAATGCCAAGAAAACTTCCAGCTTCTCTCCACTTTTGCAAAGAATCTTGTCGGTAATCTTTGTTCAAAAAGCACGAAAAGGAATTTATGGATCTGCAAGCCCAATTTCAACATGTCGAAAGTTACTTTGAATGAGTGATGATATGATCCTGCTTCTATTAAATGGTGACCTTCCATTAATCGAGAATTTCGGGTTTTGGTGCAAGGTAGATGTCACTTTGACCCGTATTGAATCAGGCGTCAGCGAAACCAGCGATGGGAGGTTGATATCCGTGACAAAAAAGTCACGTCAAAACACAAGCGAGCACATCTTAATGGGAAAATCGCACTCACTTAGAACGCAAACTTGCGACCCTTCAAACGCAACCACGAAATCAGGTGCCGGCCTGACCTCTATGTCGATTTGGAGAGCTTTGGAAGCGTTGAGGCGATCCAGTATCCGGCTTATGCACGGATAAAGTAGTTCTTCTTATCTCCAGTATGCAATGCCTTGTTATGTCTTCCTCCTCGGGAGTAAATGTCGATTAAACCAGGACCATTTCTTTAGCGAAATGTTCCATTCCTGATGCCTCGGCTGGATAACAGATCTCTTGGGAACAAAGAATGTCCTAATAAATGCATCGGAGCATTGCGGTGAGTTCGTAATCTCTCAACAAGGCTAGAATGGAAATCTTAGCGGGCGTCTGGCTAAGCTGGTCGATTATCTTATAATCGCTTTTCTTTTTGTACCATCGGCTCCTCAACATCCTTAGTCACGGGCTCGAGCGGGTCTTTGAGGTTTTCTGATGACTCGTCTCACAATCATAATTCCTTTCCACTTTGCTTTAGCCTTGCGAAGGCTTCGGGGCTATTCTCGGCTAGATTGGGTGGGGAAGATTAGTCCACTTGGTAATCGACTTTCTCCCACAATATCATGAACCTTAGACTCGATTTTTCCTTCATCATACTTTTCTTCTCTAGAGATCTCTACATTCAACTTCTACGTCACGGTAGTATTGGATCCATAATTCCATGGAATGGCACCATTTAGTGTAAGGTATCGGTCCAGGGCAAAGTAATGGTCACGGGAGGTCCTTGGTGACCACAGGGATCATAAAGGAATCATTCAGAATTGACGGGGATAGTAACCATCAACTTCATCTTCATTATTTTGCACATCAACCTCTTTCTGAATGGTGTAGAGTCCCTTTTGTAATCAAACGTTGAATTCCATTTCTCACTATCCATGACCTTGTCGGACCAAACATTATTCACAACCATCATTACAACCCGAGGGAAGTCTCCATGACAACAAGCTGCTTCTTTATCCACCATAACGGGGTGGTCAAAGCATCAACATCCTTACAGTTCAAACTTTCCTCTTCCTGAGTGTATTAACATGACTTCCACCATGGGAGGCAAGGATCTTGAATAACATTAGGAGTAGGAGGTGGTCCAAGTTGATGGCCTTAGTGTCAAGCAAGTTACGAACCTTGTATTTGAAAGAATAACAATTCTCAATAGAATGCCCTAGCGTTGGAGTGGTAAGGACAACGAGCACTCTGATAAAATACTTTGGCTAGATTATTGGTCGACCTTGATTGCGATTCATCATGTTCGGGGCTTTTGCAAGTGAGCAAACACATGCATAAGACATTGGCAGGGATCAAACTTCTTCAGGGTCTACATTGTTGTTTTCTAGAACAACATCTTGTTTTGGAACACTAGTAGGAATAGTCGCGTGACAGGCGATTGAATTCTGACACTTCTCTCCTTAAAATACAGTAGCGCTTTGCTCGCATTCCTGTTTCTTAGTAGCCACTAAAAGACTTCTTGGCGCCTGACTTGATTCTTGCTCGGTCTTAACATCCCAGATCTTTCCAACAGTCCCTCTCTCAACCACTTTCACCAAACATCAATATGTTCGAAAGTCTTGGTCGGTACCAAGGCGTAGTAGCCATCTAGTGCGATTAAACATTCCACCATCTCGCGTTCTACCATAGGGGTTGAACTCTGCAGCTACCTCGCGCCACCTTTTGCGTGCTTTCTTTGAAAGATTTAGTTTTCTTACGGGATAAGTTGTGTGGCTGGGTTCTTGTATGGTGCGTATGTCGATTAAAGCCATAATGTTGAACAAAGGCTTGAACCAACTCTCTCCAAGTTCGAACATCACGAACTATCAAGGCCCATATACCAATCTAGTGGTCCATTAGTCAAACTATCACGGAAGAAATGCATAGGAGTTTCTCAATCTTCAGTATAAGGGCATCGCCTCAAAGTAGTATCTACGTGAGTTTAGGACAAGAGTTGCCCTTGTACTTTGCAAGCTCGAGGATTTTGAATTTGGGAGGAATCCTCATCCTTGCACCAATCCCAAGTTAGACATGTCAAATCCCAAAACTCCTTGGTTCTCAAAGGCATGCATGCGCTCTCGAGCATCTTGACTTCGATAAACTTCAATTGGCTCTTCAGGGAAAACCAATCTTGAAGTTGTCCTCCTCTGGCGAGGAAATGGGATCGAAAAGTCTTCTTGCTGGTGGAGGGATCACCCGAACTCGGATCTTGATGATGTGTGAGTAGTAGGAGGAGGATTCGCCAAAGTGTGACTTATCTGAGCGATCGATTTTATCCGTAAGATCATGAGAACTAGTGTTAACATCGAACTAATTCCAAACACGACATTTCCTTGAGGGGAGGAACAACCGACTCCTTGACGATGGTTACGACAAGGCTCTAACCAATTAAGTCTTCTTGATGTAGAGCCATATTTTGTATCATTGTAATACGTTGAACTGAATTTGAGATTTTTGTATATGCATATGCGGATATGAGATGTATAGGCTTTTCTTTTATCGATTAAGGGAAGGTGAAAAGACGGAAAAGACCTTCGTTAGATTAGAGAGGAGAAGGTTATGGAAGGGAAGGTAGCACCACTTTCCATCCGTGATTATCTACAGAGCTCTTGGTTGCTCTTTAGATCACTTTTTAAAATTGCTTTCGTGTGTTTGAAAAACTATTTTGAAAACATTTCGTTTGACTTAGTAATGATTCATGTAGGAATGTATACAAAGTGTTCGAAATGTTTTGTTTTGAAAAGAGTTTGAACTTTGACAAAGTGTGTGGTGTGAAAAGTATTTTGATAGAGCGAAGCAATTAAAAGTCTTATTACACTCGAAATGATCGTTTTAGTGTTGTTTCGTTCCCTTCGAATAAGCGTTATTCGTACCATTAGTTGGTAGGTAACACAATTAGCTGGATGTGGCGGGACATTCGAAGGGACATCGGATGGTCATAGAAAGCGACTTGTAGGAAGTATCTAACCTGCATTTTCGTAGGGGCGAGAATCAAGATCATGTGTTTCGTGAAGTATGATCGAGGA